>VDFB02271358.1:588488340-588581663 GCA_007258455.2 Sequoia sempervirens | reverse complement strand
AAGTCTTCCAGATGTCTTTTCTTGGGAAGTAAAATTTACTATGGTTTCTTATGTTTGAACAAACTAGGGTAGTGCACTGGAATTTTGTGAATGAAATTGAGACATTCATTGTGGTATTTCTGGTAATTATGTATTGATCTTTTGTGCACTTTGTCTACCCTAGATAGAAAACTAGTATATCCTTGTTATGTTTAGGGGAGTGGCTTTTTGTAAGGGCCGACACACAAAGTGGTGTCAGGGTAACTTACAAAGAGTTAGTAATTCAGTGACAACTAAGAACAAAGTAGTTAGAATTAAAACTCTTAACAAGATGCTTATGCCTCACTTATGACTCTTGAGCTACTTCAGTCTTGAGTATAAGATGAGAAGGCCTGGAATGGCAAATCGGTGTCTTGTTTCTTCAAAAGACATTCGATTCTGCAATGAATTACATTGGGGTTGGGTTTCGTAAGAGGTTACCAGGGTAACCCAAGGTTGGTGGCCGGAACCTAGGAAGAAACACCAGGGTAACCTTTGCAATATTGTGATGACACTCCACCTAGAATAACAATTAACCTTGTATTTGTAATACATTCAATTATCAAAATCTGGAAGCAATATAACCATTAGTTTGTTGTGTACTAGTGTCTAGGGTTAGTAGATTAGGTCTAGGTGACCTTATTACTATCTCCTAGCATGGGGGGTGGACCTACGGGTACCACATGGTTGGGTGGAACGTGCACCTTACTCCGTTGGGTCCCCAGTTTTGTGATCATGGCATCGAGAGCTTCATGGATGGAAAGCTCGCACTTGGAAAATTTTGTGTATTTCATCATTGTATATTGTAAATCTTGTATTTAAAAACATCCCTCAATTGTTTATGAGGTGAACAATGTAAATGTAATTGTAATTATTATTGATCTACCTCATCAGATGGATGAGTATTGTATATCTTATCAAATGCAATGAATGAAACATGTTTGTACCTTATATTATCTTGAATAAAATTCAATGTTATGCAATGTTTATCTTTATGTTATAAATTAATATGTGCAATGCAAAATACTTAAGTCACTTATGGAAACTCAAAGTAGTGTAACGTCGCATAGCTTAATGAAAGTATGTAATTTAAATAACTTAATAATTAAACTTAAAAAAAAAAAATTATTCCATTATTATACACAAAAGCTACATTCTTAGGTTATTAAGATGGGGCATTACACAAATCAACATGCTCAAACACAAAAACACTTAAACAATTACTCCTCGAATATCCACAACATGCTACATTCACTTAGTTGGCCTTTTGTACTAATAAACAAAAAATTAATCAAACAGATCTTCTAACATGCATATGGATCAATACGAGGCTCTAAGATTCAAGGATAACATAGATTATATACCAAACTATCTTCCCTAAGATCCACAACTCAAAAAAGTTAATAGAAAATTGCATATGAATCGATGAACACAATTTTCTCAAATGTTTTGTTCTTGCTTGATAGTTAATCACGAAACTTTGATCTGAATTCTAGTATGATCAAATGTTGACATGTGGATTGAATAATTGACTAGGTTTTCCATCAATGACAACACTAGATAACTTGTGTAGTTTCTCTTGCTAACACAATTAAGCATGAACCTTCCAGATACCAAAATTATATTTAGTACATTTAAAACAACACAACTCTAGAACCACAAGTCATAAGACTTTAACAAAGAGAAATCCAGACCAACAAAATTTCTCTTGGACCTCAACCAGAAACACAGAAGAGCATAGTTCACAATTGGTGAACACAACTCATACTATACAATGAATCAATAGCCAAAAATATGGATATAGCAGCTTCGAACAACCATGAATAACATATCTGAACCACACAAACATAAGATAAAATCCTAGAGCAACCACTGAACACATGCAACATATCTTCATTACAATTTTCTCAATATTGTCGACATAACCTTCATCCATGACACTAATGACAAAAACAACTAGTTGATAACCAATTGATTAGTTGACATCAATGACAAAACCTTCATTCTTTCCATTCTTGCAACAATCTCCCCCTTTGTCATTTATGAAAACACATGATGTGAAAAACCATCAAATACACCATAGTAGATAATATTTAATATTCTTGTTTTTCTCATGCATTCTCTCATTTTCACATGCTTTCTCTCATCCTTTGACATCAATGGAAAAGGAAAAGGATTTTTTACATTGATTTCCCCTTTTATATTAAAAAAATAATACTCTTAATGAAAACACTTCACACTACCTGCTCCCCCTGAGAGGTAGCCACCAAAAAATTAGTCTAGAAGAAAGATAGATCCATAGATCCACTAAAATGATGCTTCTCCATATGCATCTAGTTCAAGAAAGGAGGGGTAATGATCCCTAACTTATCTTGGAGATACTCAAAAAGTATCTTTAGGAAGAGCCTTTGTAAATATATCAGCAATCTGATTCTTCATTAGAACATACTCAAGCTTTACTTCATTCTCCATGACCTTCTCTCTCAAGAAATGATACCTGATAGATATATGCTTCATCCTCAAGTTCATCATAGGATTATTTGAAATGTTAATTTCACTTGTATTATCAAAAAATATAGAAATAGTATCATCATACACCACTATGATATCTTTCAATGTCTATTCCATCCATAGAACTTGTGTACAAAAAGATGCAGTAGCAATATAATTAGCTTCAACACCAGACAAGGAGATTGAATCTTGGTTTTTACTCAACCATGCCACCAATTTGCAACTAAGAAAGAATGTACCACCACTTGTACTCTTTCTGTCATCTACATTTCCATCCCAATCTGTATCTGTGTAGGCACTTAGAGTAAAGTCGGTATCTCTAGGGTACCATAATCCATAATTCAAAGTTCCATTCAAATATTTGAATATTCTTTTAATAGTAGCAACATGTGTTTCCTTAGGATCTTCTTGAAATCTAGCCACAAGAAAAACAACATGCATAATATCTAGTCCAGTAGTAGTCAAATACAATAATCCACCAATCATAGATCTATACTTGCTCTAATCAGCCTTAGGTGAATCATCATCTTTACCCAATTTGCAACTATTCACCATAGGAGTACATACCGTTTTGGAACCATCCATCCCAAACTTATTCAACATCTCTTTTACATACTTAGACTGTGAAATGAAAATTCCTTTCTATATTTGATTAATCAGTAGCCCAAGAAAGAAATTCATCTCTCCAAACATATACATTTCAAATTCTTGTTGCATCTCTTCCACAAACATCTTGCACATATTTCCATTTCATCCAAAAATAATGTCATCAACATAGACAAATACAAGTAGGATTTTGTCATGTTTTCAATCTTAAATTATAGACTACTATTTGGCATACCTTTGTCGAAACCTTGCTGAATCAAATACTATCTAACCTCACATACCAAGCTCTAGGAGCTTGATTCAATCCATATAAATCTTTCTTCAATCTACACACCATATCCAGTTGATCTATCAACTCAAATCCTTCTAGTTGTTCCATGTAGACCTCTTCTCCTATCTCACCATTATAAAATGCTAACTTGACATCCATTTGATAGACCTTGAAGTCTTTATGAGTAAAAATGCTAAGAACATTCGTATAGCTTCTATTCTTGATACCAAAGCAAAATTTTCCTAAAAATATATGCCTTCAACTTGTGAGTAACCTTTACACACAAGCCTTGCTTTATTTCTAACCACTTCTCCATTCTCATTCAACTTATTTGTAAATACCCATTTTGATCCAATAATGTTTTTATCTACCAATCTTGGGACTAATTCCAAAGTTTGATTCTTCTCAAACTACATAAGTTCTTTCATGGATTCCATCCAGTGTTCATCTTTACATGCTTCACTTACAATTTTTGGTTCAATCTCAAAAAATAAACATAGATTTACTTCAGCAACAACTCTGCTACTTGTTAATACTCCTTTGGTCTTATCTCCAATAATCTGACTTTTTGAATGATTCTTTTGCACATATCTAGGTGTCTTAGGTGACACCACTAGAGCTTCTTTTTCTATTTCATTCTATTCATTTTTCTTCTATTGCTCATCATTTTCCTATTCTTCCACAATCTCTTCTATTCTTAGACAATTAGGTTCATCAGATACATATCCATCAATGTTAATTGAATTCTTCATTGTCTCATCAACCTGATATTTGAACTTTCTATAATATTTCTTAGTCTCTTATTGAAAAATATGTATGATTTTATTTTAGTAGAATATCCAAGAAAAATTCCTTAATCGTTTGTTGCATCAAACTTACCTAAAGTTTCTTCATCTCTTCTTATATAACATTTTCTTTTGAATACCTTGAAATATTTGATAGTAAGAATTCTTCCAAACCATAGCTCATAGGGGGTCTTTGTACTATTTTATCTTGCTTGAACTTGATTGAATACATAAATAGCAGTATGAATAGCTTCTCTCCAGTAAACTTACGGTAAACTAGCCTTAGTAATCATTGATCTAGTAGCCTCTTGAACTATTCTATTTTTCCTTTCAACAACTCCATTTTTCTGAGGAGTTCTTGGAGTAGATAGTTGTCTCTAAATATTCCATGCACTTCAAAAAACATATTAAACTCATGGGAGGTGAATTCTCCACCTTTGTCAGACCTTAAGCATTTTATCCTCAAATTCACTTCATTTTCAACCATATCTTTGAATGTCTTGAATCTATCTAGTGCATCTAATTTCTCTCTAAGAAATGTAACCTATGTATATCTAGAATAATCATCAATCAAAAGCATAAATTACCTTTCACCTTGTATACTTCTCACTCTTGTAGGACCATAGAGATTTGTATGAATCAAGCCCAATATTCCATTAGTAGATTGTTCCTTTGATCTGTTAGTGTAATTAATTATTTATTACACTAGCATAAGTTAGCTTAGGTCTTTTATTTAATTAATTAAGTCCTAGGTTGCATCATTAGAAAATCATTAATAATGGGGCCATTATCCTTTCCATGTTTTTAGGAGATACGATTCCTTCTAGAAGATAAGTTGTCTTTTCTAAAACTTATCTCAATCAATTTATCATTCCCTAGGTAGTTTGTTAGGGTTTTCATGTTTTCATGTGTTGTGTGATTAAGACACTTGGCAACATCTTATGCATTCTAGGTTTCTCTCTTTCCTGTTTAATTAGGCATATGTACTCTTGTAATATAGCTCATATCTCATAATATAATCTCTATTTGAATGTCATTGTTGTAACACTTTCTGTGTGGGTGAATATTTTCTTGGCAAAGGTCCTCCATTGAAGACTATAGCTTCATCAGGGACATTGTGACTCCATCATTTCAACATGATCTATAATGACTTCTTGCTTGCTTTCCAAACTAACAATTCCTACAAATAGTATTAACAATCTTTGTAATTATTGGTAAATATCTCACAACCTAAACTGCACTAATCCTTGATAAGTTATAAAAATTCATGTGACACATTCTCCTATGCCATACCCAACTTTCATTAATCTAAGTCAGAAAGCATCCTCCATCAACACCCTTAAGTTGATAGATATTTCCTTCAAATTTATTTCATATAGCAATCAATGTTTTGGATCCTTTCCTGATTTCACATCTCTCATCCTTAAATACAAGATAATATCCCTTATTGTACATCTATCCAACACTCAAAATATTGCCTTAAACCTTTAACATAGTAGACATCATTAGTATTATGCTTGACATCAAAACTTACTAAACATATCCCACAAATTTTAACACTAGTATCATCTCCAAACATAACCAAGCCTCCATCATATTTTTCAAGTTTAACAAACTTACTCTTATCACCAGTAATGTGATGTAAACAACCATTATCAACAACCCAATAGTTCTTTTCTTGTTTAGAATGTAGGGAAGAGATAATAGTACCTTCATTTTTCTCTTTCTGTGAAGGGCTTTCCTTCACTTGTTTCTCAGAATTAGCAGAAGTAGGTTCATCCTTTATAGCCAAGAACAAGCATTCATTATCATCAAGATCTTCATAATCAAAATCTTCATCATATATACTAGCACTCTCATTCACGTAATATGCTTTTTTGATCTTCTTTCCTTTATTTTCCTTCTCATATCTTTGCTTATTCCTCGTAGCTCTTTCTAGACACTTTGTAGCATAATGACCTATTTCTCTACAACTAAAGCATTTAAAGGGTAACTTTCCTTCATAATTACCAGAGTCTTTCCTCGTCCTTCTCACAAAGCTAGCCTCTATTTCATCAAAATTTTCTTCATTTGGATCGTTAGCTTTTGTAGCTTTAAAAGCAGTATCTAATTTGTATCCATTCCTCAGATTTGGCTTCCTCATCTCATAAGATGTCAAAAATCCCAACAATAGATCTTTAGTGCAGGTCTTATAATCTATACTATGTTCAATAGCACACGCTTTCTTGCTATAAGAATTAAGGAGAGTTCTAAGAATCTTTTTTACAATCTTGGTTTCATCTACAGTAGCACCAAGTCCTCACATTCCGACCACTATCTCATCCAATCTTTGTACATAAGCTTTGACATTCTCATCTTCAGACATATGTAGAAGCTCAAACTGTTCTCCAAATTCTACAATTTTTCCTCTTTAACCCTTTCATCACCTTCATGCAACCTTTACAAAGCATCCCATACTTCCTTAGTAGTCTTAAAATTTTGAACCTTAATGAACTCAGAGTGTACCAGAGTATTCTTCAAAATTTACTTCATCTTATTACATTCACTTCATGTGCTTTGATCTCATTAGCCGTACTTGGACCATTAGCAAGAGGAGTGTAAGGATTCTTTTAAGATTTCTCCACATCATATCCACAAAACTACAAATATTCTTCCATCAATATTTTCAAGATATCATAATTAGTTCCACCAAACCTTGGATAATCATAAGTCATTTTTCCAACCATCCCGAACCTTCCTCAAGTGCTTAAGCTCTTCACCAAGGAACCAAGCTCAAATTCCAATTTTTGAATAAGACAAATAAGAGGGGGTGAATTAGTTGTCACAGATTTAAACCTCAATTCATTCACTAGAAGTAATCCTGAACATTGCTTAAATGATTAATGTTGATGTGTTTTTTATGCACCTCTCAACACAGGTAGTGTGTAGGTGCACTACCTCTTGAAAGACAATATTCCACAATCAAATTGCAGAACACTATCCCAAGGTCTCTAATGTCAGGTCTTGATAGTGCTTGGAATATCTCAGTTGTTTGATGTGATTTTCTGGAATCACAAGGCGGACTTACGAATGAGTTACAAAGCATGGGAAGTTGGGTCTTGAAATGGAGTTTCAAAGTGCTGGAAGTGAATGAACAGTGGCTATCCACTCAAAACAACAAACTAAAACTCATCAAGTTCATCTAATTTAGCTTCATGGTGATGCTTTGGATCCTACTCTAACCAAGGATTAAAAGAAATAGCAAAAGGAGAAGGGTTAAGAAAGTTGTTCTAATCCTAAGCTACGAATGAACAGTAACAATGGTGGTTGCTATAGTAGACAAACTCCCTAAATTGAGTTTTTCTTGACCAAGAGAATCCTACAGCTACACAAAACTAGTGCAATCTTCTAAGGTCTGTTGATTTTCAAATTACACATACACATCATGAACATGCAATTGAACTAGGTTGCAACAATGACAGAAATAAGCCTAGGCTAAATTTGCATAGCAGCTTGTCATCAACAAGTGCTAAAAGTATGGGCTAAAAGCTCATCAAATACTATAACAACAATACCATCATGACAGCCATTCAAGAAACTAATACTAAAACTAACATGGAAGGAAAAACCATGCATGCAAGATGAGAAAAATCAAAGAAAACATCCATAAAATCATGCAATGCTATCTTCTATTGCTGTAAAATGCTTTTTACAACAGCTCTCCAACCCCTACAAATGAGGGGCAAGCCCTATTTATAGTTTTCCAAAACCCAAATGAATGGCTGGGATTGAATTACATCGAATGGCCCAGATTTGATTTACAATAGGGTTTCACCTACCCCCCATTATCTAGCAATTTAAAATACATTCCTTGTCTTTTCTCTGCTTTTTCATCTAGTGCTAGTCATTGTAGCAATTTCGTCATTTAGTTGATTTCCCTTTTCACTGTAGCTAAAACTGCCCAAAGGTTGTCTTCTTACTTGATGTGTTTGCAGTGCCCTTCGCGCATTGCCGTGACCAACTGTTTGTCATGTCAAAGACAAGAAGTATCCTTACACCGAGATGCATTTTTGTTTTATTCACAGTCGTCGTGACCCTGTGATGTCCATGAGACACCTTGCAGACTAGTATCAGTTATGTCGAGAGGGGCTCTCCCATACACTTTTCAATCACTGAGACACAAATAGTTTCTTACCGATATGCTTCTTTTGTCTCATTTACTGTCGCCGTAGCTTCTATCCATCGGGGAGACCTCTTGCAAATTTCACTTTGCTTTACCCAAAAACTATATTCATTTTGAGTCGATGAGACAAGATCATACTCTCGTTGAGATGTATCATTCATTCACCCTAGCCGAGAAATTACAAAGTCGGGGAGACCCTATATAGAACATCCCATGTTCCACCGAAAGCTCTCAACCATCCCGAAGTCGCCGTGACACATGCTCCATCTTGCCAACAAGTCCATCCATTTTCTGTCACTGTGACATTCCACTATCGATAAGACATCATATAGAATGCACCCTGTTATACCGAAAGACCTCACACAATCTGAGTCGTTGAGACAAGGCAATTGTTATGCTGACAAGGATCCTCATGCTTTCATCGGCGAGACCGAAGGTCACTCACCGAGACCTTACGGTGATATGCTCATATTCTTCCACCACGATCAGTGAGACGATAATGAACTCACGCCGAAAGAAAACCATATGTGAAGTCGGCAAGACATATTGAATTTGCTAAGACCACTCGTCGAAACCTTTAACCTATGCCAAAGGGAACCCATAGTGCACCTGTCGCTGAGACATCTTGAATTCAGCAAGACATTAGCCTGACCATCACAACACATGCCGATAGATGTCTCTGCTGTCGCTAGAACAACATGGATGTTATGTTGATAGCCAACCATAGACAAACGCCAGTTGCCATGACAATGAAAAAGCTACCTAGCACATGCCTTCTTCTAACGCCAACCCTGTTGATAGGTGCTACGAGGAAAGGCGATCATGAAATGAATGGTGACAGAAGCTATGCACATTCCTTGTTCAGCTTTCTCGATGGGTCTCTTGGCAGATGTGCAGTAGGCTTCTTGAATCCTGCATACATGAAATGTAGTAAGTGCCTTCATACAAAAATTAAGGAAAACGTTAGTCAAATCTTGAAAAATCCTTGTTAGATTCATCCATGTATCATCAAAAGATCATAATATTCAAATTTGGAGCTCATTTGGATTGATTTAGGAGCATCCGGAGGTCCATGGTGGGAAAGCCGTCTAGACCATTTTCAAGTGATTGGGCCTAGAGGGTCGGGATGCCGCGGTCCCTTTTACCATTTGGGATGGCAATCGTCGGACGAAAGTCCAGAGTTTCGGGCCCGGGAGGGGAGGAAGTCATCAGTTCACTTTTCGGTTTTCAATCAGGTAGAGGGAGCTTGTTTTGCTGATAGCCAATCGGTGAGACATCACTCATTGTCCTAGCAACTAGGAGTTTCTAGTTGGTGTGAAAGTCTCCCTCAGAGAAAGGTCTCGGTGAGAACTTGGTGTCTCGCCGACTAAGTACGTCAGCAAGAGTTTTCATGCGGCAGGGAGATGTCTTGGTGAGATTCGAATGTCTTGCCGATCGACGAGAAGAATTCTCATCGGTGAGAGGTCCCATTGACTTCCTCGTGTCTCACCAAACAAGCACCTTGGCAAGAGGTTGATCTTCAGTGTGAGGTCTCGACGACTTTTGAATGTCTTGCCGACCGCCAAGAGGTGAACCGGGCTTGGCACCAGTGTTGGCCGGGATTTTGTTACCGAGTCTTCACGACAATGGGGAGCCGGAGCCCAATGTGTAGAAGGTCAGGGAGGATTTTCCATTTTAGCGGTGGAGATGGGATAGAGCTCCAGAGGCTGGGGCTCACGGACGGCAGACGACGACGGACTGGCGAAGCGACGATGGACGACAACAATAGATAGCATTCCAAAGGGGTGGACTTGGAGGGTCAGAATGATGAAATCCTCTGGCCGTATGGACACAGTAAATGTCGTAGGGAAACCCACCAAGGGAAACCCAAGGGGGTGGACCCGAAGGGTTCGAAGGACACTAGCAAAAGAAACTGCCAAGGGATCTCCGTAAAGGAAGAAGACTTACCGAAAATTAGGTAGGTGAATTTGGTTAGGGAAATTTTATCATTTGAAGGCACATGACCAATTTAGGCTCTAGGAAAGGGGCATGCAAAACAAGACGGGAGCAAAGCAGCCCGTCAGAGTGAAAAGAAAGGGGGTCCTTGCCTACGGCGGGGCGTGTGTGCAAAACATACACAATAATTAATTATTAAATACTAGTGCAAAAATTGAAACCATCACACAAACATAATAACACCAGATTTATGTGGAAAACTCAATAAGGGAAAAACCATGGTGAGGATTAACTCACACTTTAGATAATATCAAAACCGATTACAAGAGGCTCACCGCTTGAGAAACAAGGCTCATTTCCTAAACAAGGACTCACTTTCTAGATTAGGAATCAATGTCGAATAGGCTCTCAACTCGAAGGGTTCACTGCCAAAAAGATACATAGAAGATAAAGAAGACTTGTTACAGAGAGAAGAAAATCTTGATGCAATAGAGAAATCCACCACAATATACTCAACCACTTGCAGACAAGCATGAATGATAGAGTGCACCTTCAACTCACTACTTCTGAAAACTCAACATTTAGGCTTCGTATTTATTTTCCATACTCGCATCATACACACATACTGATTCACACTTATTTTTATTCTCCTGTCCTCTTGTCTCTATTTCCTTTGTTCTCGCTCTTCATTCCTCACTAACTCATGATCTATTTATACCATCTTCAACTTTGAAACATATCCAAAATTTTCCATCCAAATTCAAATTCAAATTAGGTCAATGCACAAACATCCTAGAGTGGAATTAAAATCAGGGTGACCCAAACACATGCTTGATGAGGACCCAAATAGATCCAACACACTACATCAACTCCAAAGGTAGTATTCAACACAAGGTCATCCAAACCAGTGTAAAACACACATAACAATTAAGCACAAACCTTCCAAATGCCAAAATTATCTTCAATACAATAAAAACAACACAACTATAGAACCGCAAGTCATAATACTTTAACAAAGAGAAATCCGGACCAACAAAATTTCTTTTGGATCTCAACCAAAAACATAAAAGACCATAGTTCACAACTAGTGAACGTAACTCGCACTGTACAATGAATTGATAGTAAAAAATATGGATATAGTAGCTTCAAACAACCATGACTAGCATATCTAAACCACACAAATATAGGAGAAAATCCCAGAGCAACCATTGAACACATGCAACATATCTTCATTACAATTTTCTCAATATCCTCGACATAACCTGCATCCATGACACTAATGACAACAACAACTAGTTGATAACCAATTGACCAGTTGACATCAATGACAACACATTCATTATTTCCATTCTTGCCAAAATCTCCCCCTTTGTCATTAATGGCAACACATGATGTGAAAAACCATCAAAGACACCATACTTGCCCTAAATGCACTTCTTAATATTTTTCCTTTTGTTTCTCCCCCTTAGTAGATAATATTTAATAGTCTTCTTTTTCTCATGTTTTCTATCCTTTTCACATGATTTCTCTCCCACTTTGACATCAATGGCAAGGGAAAATGATTTTTTACATTGACACCTGTCATTTGTCCACAGATCCCACCTCCTCAACTTGTCTGAACTTATTTCATGACACCTTGAGCATCCTATATCCCATATTATCACAGAAGATAGAAATAGGATCGTCATACACCACTATGATATCTTTCAATGTTTGTTTCATCCATAGAACTTGTGTACAACAAGAAGCAACAACAATATACTCAGCTTCAATAGTAGAGAAGGAGACTGAATCTTTCTTTTTACTCTACCATGCCACCAATTTGCAACCAAGAAAGAATGCACCACCACTTGTACTCTTTCTATCATCTACACTTCTAACCCAATATGTATCTGTGTAGGAACTTAGAGTAAATTTAGTATCTCTAGGATACCATAATCCATAATCCAGAGTGCCATTCAAATATCTAAATATTCTTTTAATAGGAGAAACATGTGTTTCCTTAGGATCTTCTTGAAATCTATCCACAAGACAAACATCATGCATAATATATGGTCTAGTAGCAACAAATACAATAGTCCACCAATCATAGATCTATACTTTCTCTGACTATCCTTAGGTGAATCATCATCATTACCCAATTTGCAACTAGTCACCATAGCAATACATACCGGTTTGGAACCATCCATCCCAAACTTCTTCAACATCTCTTTCACATACTTAGACTGTGAAATGAAAATTATTTTATCTATTTTATTAATCCATAGCCAAAGAAATAAATTCATCTCTCCAAACATATACATTTCAAATTATTTTTTCATCTCTTCCACAAACATCTTGCACATATTTTCATTTCCTCCAAAAATAATGTCATCAACATATACAACTACAATCATGATTTTTTCATTTTCAATCTTAAAATATAGATTACTATCTGTGATACCTTTGTTGAAAGCTTTCTGAATCAAATACCTATCTAACCTCGCATACCAAGCTCTAGGAGCTTGCTTCAATCCATATAAATCTTTCTTCAATCTACACACCATATCTGGTTGATCTAACAATTGAAATCCTTTTGGTTGTTCCATGTAGACCTCTTCTTATATCTCACCATTCTAAAATGATGACTTGACATCTATTTGATAGACCTTAAAGTCTTTATGAGTAGAAAATGTTGAGAAAATGTGTATAGCTTCCATTCTTGCTACCGAAGAAATTTTTTCCTAAAAATATATGCCTTCAACTTGTGAGTAACCTTTATACACAAGCCTTTCTTTATTTCTAACCATTTCTCCATTCCCATTCAACTTATTTCTGAATACCCATTTTGATCCAATAATTTTTGTATCTACTGGTTTTGGGACCAATTCCAAAGTTTGATTCTTCTCAATCTACATAAGTTCTTCCTTCATGGCTTCCATCCAATGTTCATCTTTACATGCTTCACTTATAGTTTTTGATTCAATCTCAAAAAATAAACATAGATTTACTTTAGCAACAACTTTGCTTCTTGTTAATACTCCTTTATTCTTATCTCCAATAATCTGACTTTCTGAATGATTCTTTTGCACATATCTTGGTGTCTTAGGTGACACCACTGGAGCTTCTTCTTCTCTTTCATTTTGTTCATTTTTATTCTATTGCTCATCCTTTTCCTATTCTTCCACAATCTCTTCTATTCTTACACAATCAGGTTCATCAGATACATATCCATTAATGCCAATTGAATTCTTCATTATCTCATCAACCTTGACATTTTTACTTTCTACAATATTTCTCGATATCTTATTGAAACATTTGTATGCTTTTATTTTAGTAGAATATCCAAGAAAAATGACTTCATCACTTCTTGCATTAAACTTACCTAAAGTTTCTTCATCTCTTTTGATATAATATTTGCTTCGGAATACCTTGAAATATTTGATGGTAGGAATTATTCCAAACTAGAGCTCGTAGTGGGTCTATGTACTATTTTCTCTTTCTTGAACTCGATTAAATACATAAATAGTAGTATGAATAGCTTCTTTCCAGTAAACTTTCGGTAAATTAGCCTCAGTAATCATTTATCTAGCATCCTCTTGAAATGTTCTATTTTTCCTTTCAACAACTCCATTCTGCTAAGGAGTTGTTGGAGTAGATAACTGTATCTTTATTCCATGCACTTCACAAAACATATTAAAGTCATGGGAGGTGAATTCTCCACCTTTGTCATACCTGAAGCATTTTATCCTCAAATTCACTTCATTTTCAACCATAGCTTTGAATGTCTTGAATCTATCTAGTGCATCTAATTCCTCTCTAAGAAATGTAACCCATGTATATCTAGAATAATCATCAATCAAAAGCATAAAGTACCTTTCACCTTGTATACTTCTCACTCTTGTAGGACCATAGATATTTGTATGAATTAAGTTTTGTAGTCCAGATGTAGATTGTTCCTTTGATTATTAATGACTTCTTGCTTTCTTGATCAATCCTTCCAATGCATTTCCATGTGTCCAAGCATGAATCCACACATACCATGCCATGCTTCAAAAATGAACTCCTCAAAAAGACTCAATAATGATAGCCAACCCACTCAGCTAACCTAAACCACTACACATGTTTGCGTTTATAGACACAAGCTCACACAAAATACAACTAGTGGTAAGGTAAAATCATGTACCACAAACCCATGTGAATACAAAACCATTGACCCCTTATTTAATATTGGGTACTAAGTCTTCACTTTATTTAATATTTCCCCAATATTAAACAATTAACACATGTTTTCCACACATTAAATAATAATACAATGTTACAATACAACATCAAGTGGTCCCCAAATAATTACCTAATGTGATTAACCACACCACTAAGGTGCATCACAACTAAATAATTATTTAATTACAACATTATAATAAATCAATTTATGCAATGGTGTAAAAAACCATATCCCAACATTCTCCCACTTGTTGTATACATTGCATAAGGGATCAATACATGAAATACATCATCATAGCCATACATGAAACCACATGAATCTTCAACATGCTCTTGTGCTCCATCAATATACCTGCAATAAGAACAAAGTGATCACCATCTCAAGAAAGAACTCCTTCCATCCTCCAACGTACCACCTATGGAAGAAAAGGAATATGACAAGGTGAAGATGCACCAATCCATGAGCATAAGCATCAAATCGAAGTGATAACAAAGTCTCTAACCAAGCTTCTATCAACTGAAAAACCCACATGATCAAAAATAGCATCCACAACACATGCTAATACATCTAGCCATCCATACCTCCAAGGTATCAATACATTAGAAAACTTGTGCCAAGAACATATGAAACCTATAAAGTGCAATCAAGATCCTTGTATCAAACTTGTTAATGAAGAACATGTATATCCAAGAAATCCCACTACATAGGTAATTTCAAAGCATATCAATTCTACCAATCAACACTATATCAAGGTGTGATAAGTAAATCAAAGCATGAAGTACCAAGAAAAATAACAAGATCCACACATACAACCAAAGAGATGCATTATCTATCACAACATGTTACCACCATCCTCCCCAAAATATTGAATATCTAGGAAGGAATCATGAAGAGAGAAAACCTATAAACCATATTTTCCTTCTACCCACACCTCAAAAGTGTATTGTTGTGTCAAGTATGATCTCCTAACAATCCCAAATGAAAAGCCTCAACAATTTCCATAACACTCAATCTCATAGACCAAGTACAAAATATGAATCAATATACAATGCCAACATGGATGTAAGCCTCTCTGATCAATAAGATCAAACTCAAGGTAACCATCTACAATATTGGAAATTATACCATAAACCATATCCTAACAATCCTCATCAAAGAATGATATCATAAAGTCAAATGCACAAGGAGATAACCATGCCATAACATCCCTTAAAATGAATCCTCTATAACTAATTATCCATAGCTCAAGATCCATATCTATGAAAGATAAAAGATATAAAATCATGCTAACTAATCCTCAAATGATTCTCCATAATCAATCACCATGAAAAAACTCAATCCCATGAGAAATCAAAGCATGAAACATAACACATCTGAAAGATATAATGGGAAAATACCTTTCAAATAATAAATTGTCAAGTAGATCAAGAGTAGGGAATGAGAATGCTCCTCCGAGATAAACAAGCCATCATGACTCACTCATTAGTAGAATTTGGCAAATAAATGACTAGGTGACTAAAAATTTTAGTCACATGACTAACACTACTAGTATTTGGAAAATAAATGACTAATTTGGTCATTTATAAGTGACTAATTTGGTCATCGGGTAAAATCACAACTAAATGACTAAAGAAATGACTAATATCATACAAATAAAAATGACTAAATAAATGACTAATATTAAACAAATAAAAATGAATAAATAAATGTGCTCATTATTAAAATTTTGGCCATAATTTTCATTTTAATAAACATACTCTAAAACCTTCGTCAATACCTTATTTTCAATCATAGCCCGCCATAATTAATAATAAAATATTGCAAATAAAATTACTAATAAATATTTTTTGTGGAATAAATATTTTGTTTTGTGGTGTCATCATATGAACACCAAAGTTTCTTCTAAATTGATGAAAAACCACCAAATTATAAAAATTAAAGAAAACCATAAGAGAACCTAAAAAACTAAAACCCAAAAACCTTGAAAAAACAAAAAAAAAAAGCAAACAGAAGATGAAAAACAAAAAATAAGAATAAGCAACCAAATAATCTAAGAGGAAAAAGGACAAAAAAAAAATTTATAAGCATAATTTTTATTTTAATAAACATACTCTAAAACCTCTGTGAAGACCTTATTTTCAATGTCACTCACCAAAATGGAGCAGTGAGTCAAAACCTTATTTTCAAGGTAGCCCGCCAAAATGGAGAAGTAAAGAACACCTGATTTTGGATTGCAACCTCTGCCCATTTTTCTGCATTAGACAAAATTTGTACATAATCTTGTGGTAAGTCACTTTCCATGGTTTCAGTTAATTTTACTTTTCAAATATGCATGCGGTTAGGCCATATGATCCATATGATCCATTATTTTTAATAATTTTACTAGCTACTTGTTGAATAACAGTGATTATCTTCTTTTTTAGGCTAATTATGGAAAAGCAGATCCATCTTGTGTTGTAGAAGTTAAGGATTTATATAGAGAACTTGGAATCGAGGTCTATTTATTCTTTTCTTTTTTGTTAGGAGATGTTAAAAGTGATCTTTTATTTTCAAAATTTCCACTATAAAATTAGCTTCCACTTTCTGAGGGGGCATGCAAATCACTTTTGAAGTTGAGTGTAAAAAACAAAGTAGCACGTAAAGAAAAAGGATGAACAATAATAAAGTGAAAAGTGGCTCTTCTTATATCAACCATGTAGAGTACAATGAAAGGAGTGTTGGGATGGTAGGGGTTTAACGTTTACAGTGTAGCAGAATAGTAGTTTAGTTGTACAATAGATGTCATCCTACTTTGTTTGAGAACTCTTATTGAATTCCCAAAAATAGGAGTTCCCAAATGACGCCAACAACAAGAGCTAATTCATAGGCCCTATGAAAATCTCTAACTTTTTGTCTCCCCTTTGATACTTTTCTGCTTACTTACAAATTACATCTCCATGATTAATATGGACTAGAAGGGTTGAAAGGGAACATGTTAGTTTTTTCCATTTATTAGGAAATAAAGAGTTTGAAGTGACTGAAACAATAAAATGTAGCTCTTTACTCGAGATGCTTTATTCTCATTTGGTTATTAATATATCCAGATATAAACCATGATGACTTAAATTAGAACTAGAAGAAATCTCATGAAAACTACAAGAAGAGATTAGTGATTAGATGATTCATGGAAATGAAACCAACTCCATAAGCCACAACAAACAAAATATCCAATACAAATGAGAATGCAAACCTTCAAAGGAGTTGTCATGGATAAAGAATCATCCTCCCTTAGATATATTGTGAGAATGCCTAAAATCTCTTTAGTTATCCACAATATCCACATGCTATGAGCTCTGATACAAAGATTGTGCATAGTTCTTCTTACTTTATTCAATTTGGTGCTATTATTTTTATCCTATGATTTAGGATTCAAACCAACCCCTCTCATTAGTATTTGTCTTCCAGAACTATCTAAAAGAGGGTAATCAAAATCAGTACTAGAGTATCTGAAAGTTGAAGATCCTTTCCCTCAAACTGAAGCTTTGTTCTTGACAAACCAGAGCTGAGACAAGCCAATAACTAGTGGAAGGGAAGTTGAATGAAAATTGAGAGAAACTAAAAGCCTTCCTAAGAAAAGTTCCCTTTCCACTATCTGTCGGTTCTAGTGTCTCCTTGTTCACTTTTTTTGACATCTCATTTTTCATTTCTTGATAGAGAGCTTTTGAAAGATATGCAAGATGTTCTTCAATCTCAACAATCAATGTTGAGATAAAATGGAATCATTTCTCTTGCAAATAAGGTGCTAAATCATTTATCCTTGAAGGATATTTATGTGCATGAAGAAAAATTAGGAGGTATTCTAGAATATTCTTGGACCCTCATCTATGGTATATTTTATTTGACTAACCTCAATTCCAAAATAAGTGTTAAGGCGACCAAACCAGTCTTCATCATTTGTCATCATAAATCTAAAACTCAACCCAGGTAAATTGACACTTTTTAGGTCCCCTCTCTTGACAAGCCAACCCTCACTAGTAGTTAATTTGTGCAAATGGGTTTCAACATCTTTGTAACTTGCCAGAGATGTAACTATGGCTTCAAGGAATTTACCAACCTTAACTCTAGTTGACCTCCACCCTCATGCTCTTGTTTCATTCAATTTCTTCCCAACCCTACAAATCACAAACTAATAAATGGTAAGCCTTGAAATCATGGAACAAAAAACTACAAGAGTTGAAGCAAGCATACAACATTAAAATTGTGATTTGCAGTAGTAAAAGAAAAGAAGCAGTAGGCATTTTGATATACAATCAGAAAAGGGCATTTTATGAGGTTTCCTTAAGGAAGCAAATTAAAAATTAAATAAAATCATGCTTCAAATTCCATTTAAATGTTCAGTTGTGCAATAGATGTCATCCTACTTTGTTTGAGAACTCTTATTGAATTCCCAAAAATAGGAGTTCCCAAATGACTCCAACAACAAGAGTTGATTCATAGGCCATATGAAAATCTCTAACTTTTTGTCTCCCCTTTGATACTTTTCTGCATACTTACATATTACATCTCCATGATTAATATGGACTGGAAGGGTTGAAAGGGCACATGTTAGTATTTTCCGTTTATTGGGAAATAAAAAGTTTGAAGTGAATGAAAGAATCAAATGTAGCTCTTTACTCTAGATTCTTTATTCTCATTTGGTTATTAATGTATCTAGATATAAACCATGATGACTTAAATCGTAACTAGAAGAAATCTCATGAAAACTACAAGAAGAGATCAGTGATTAGATGAATCATGGAAATGAAACCAACTCCATAAGCCACAACAAACAAAATATGCAATGCAAATGAGAATATAGGCCTTCAAAGGAGTTGTCATGGATAAAGAATCATCCTCCCTTAGGTCTCTTGTGAGAATTCCTAAAAGCTCTTCAGTTATCCACAATATCCACATGCTATGAGCTCTGATACAAAGATTGTCCATAGTTCTTCTCACTTTATTCAATTTGGTGCTATTATTTTTATCCTATGATTCAGGCTTCAAACCAACCCCTCTCATTAGTATTTGTCTTCCAAAACTATCTAGAAGAGGGTAATCAAAATCAGTATTAGAATATCTGAAAGTTGAAGATGCTTTCCCTCAAACTAAAGTTTTGTTCTCGACAAACCAGAGCTAAGACGATCCAAGAACTAGTGGAAGGGAAGTTGAATGAAAACTGATAGCAACTAAAAACCTTCCTAAGAAAAGTGCCCTTTCCACTATAACTGTCAGTTCTAGTGTCTCGTTCATTTTTTCTGGCATCTCCTCATTTTTCATTTCTTGATAGAGAACTTTTGAAAGATGTGCAATATGTTCTTCAATCTCAACAATCAATGTTGAGATAAAATGGAAGCATTGCTCTTGCAAATAAGGTGCTAAATCATTTATCCTTGAAGGATATTTATGTGCATGAAGAAAACTTAGGAGGTCTTCTAGAATATTCTTGAACCACTCATCTATGGTATCTTTTATTTGTCTAACCTCAGTTCCAAAATAAGTGTTAAGGCGACCAAACCAGTCTTCATCATTTGTCATCATAAATCTAAAACTAAACCTAGGTAAATTGACACTTTTAGGTCCCCTCTCTTGACAAGCCAACCCTCACTATTAGTTAATTTGTGCAAATGGGTTTCAACATCTTTGTAACTTGCCAGAGATGTAACTATGGCTTCAAGGAATTTACCAGCCGTAACTCTCTCACATAGATCTGCAAATCCATCAGTTATTATTTGTTTCATCCTACTAAAAAACAAGCTTTCAAAAAGTTCATCCCACCGACTCTTTGAGTGCTTCAAAACAATCTCACACATGCATTAGCATGGAAACTTAACATTTGAACCAAAAACCATTTTTAGCCACTCCAAGCTCCCTTTAAATGCATCTAGACTACCCAATGTTTCTCTGATCAATGTCTCATTCTCTGCAAGTTCCTTGCCGCTTTTCACAAGATCAAGCAAATACTTTCCCCCAAGCCTATCTCCAAAGAGAATATCATCTGCACATGTCTTAAGCCACACTAAGCAAGAATTTGATATAAATTCACTTAACAAAATCATCATGGTAGCTTGTAGCTTCTCTCTATGAGATTTCCACAACTGTACCTCTTTGTTTGGCTTTGGAATCCCACTAAACAACTGTGATTTAGGTGGCACTGCCAACATAGTCTTATAAAAAAGAGGAAAATCATTTAGAACCACCAAGAAGAGTTCCCCAGTCTGACATAGTGTTTATGTATATGACTCTTACCACATTACATAAAATGGAACTGACTTCCCCCACTTTATCGGTCTATCAGTTAGACGTGTCTTCTAGTTCTAGCGATGCGTCAACGGTTCTATTTTTTCATCGGTGTGAGGATCTTCTATTAGTAGGATGAGGTCTCATGTTCCCACAATGGTTCGATGGGGATGTCGTACAAACAAAACCGTTCCACCAATGACATCCTCATTGGACCATCACGGGAATGGGAGACCTCATCCCGCCAATAGAAGATCCTCATGCCGATGAAAAAATAGAACCGTTCCATCCACAACATCCCCATTGGACCATCGTAGGAACAAGAGACCTCATCCTGCCAATGGAAGATCCTCACACTGATGAAAAAACAAAATCGTCGATGTATTGCTGGAACCAGAAGACATGTTCGACCGATAGAACCCTTAGTGTATGAAGTCTTCTAGCCATTTCTGCCAGAATGAAGCAGATGGAGTTCAGAGGCTTTGTTTCAGATGATATGGAAAAATTTGTTTGGAACCAAATATAGCTAAATGGGTGTTTCAAACTCAATCAAATCTTATTTAAAACAACCCAACATGAAGACAAGTGTACTTAGAAGATTGGGATTTCTTTTCCGATCATCATGATTTGGTTTAGAGCCAAGAAATTGAAGCAAAATGGTGATAAAGAAAAACAAGGCATGGGCAGAAAATGTGTAAGGCTATTTTGGGAAAAATGTGCCTTAAACATTAGAGATCTTCAAATTTGGGCAAATATTTTGAGAGGTTCCTTGCAAAATCCATTTTGTGCACATTTTGCAATCAATCATTTCATTCCATTAGATGACATCTCTTTGAGACATTATGTCAACCAATTCAGGTTTTTTGTCTATGATTCCACATCTTGCATATATTGTCTACCAGAGCATATCTAACTATAACATCCAGGTATCTTTTTAATTCCTCCATCTTTCATCAATATCTTTACTATTTGAACCTCGTACAAATTTTTTAGAGAACATAAGTTGCAACATTTTTAGGATCCAACTAAAACTATGAATGGTTGATCAACCATGCACACCTAATGATCAAATATATATGTAAATTGTAATGCAATATGGGTTACTAGCGTGTGAAGTATGTGCAACCCTCATCCACTAAACTTGCATGACTGCATGCACCTAGAACCCAAGCAAAGCTTACAATGTTAGGATGTGTTCCAGAGTGCTTCATTAATTCAAATATTTTGAGAGGTTCCTTGCAAAATCCATTTTGTGCACATTCTACAATCAATCATTTCATTCCATGAGATGACATCTCTTTGAACCATTCTATCAAACAATTCAGGTGTTTTTTCTACAATTCCACATCTTACATATATTTTCTACCAAAGCATATCCAACTATAACATCTAGGTATCTTTTTAATTCCTCTATCTTTCATCAATCTCTTTACTATTTGAACCTTGTACAAATGTTTTAGAGAACATAAGTTGCAGCATTTTTAGTATCCAACTAAAAATATGAATGGTTGATCAACCATGCACACGTAATAATCAACTATATATGTAAATTGTAATGCAATAAGGGTTACTGGCGTGTGAAGTATGTGCAGCCCTCATCCACTAAACCTACATGACTCCATGCACCTAGAACCCAAGAAAAGCTTACAATTTTCGGATGTGTTCCAGAGTGCTTCATTAATTCAAATATTTTGGGAGGTTCCTTACAAAATCAATTTTGTGCACATTCTGCAATCAATCATTTCATTCTATGAGATGATATCTCTTTGAGGCATTCTGCCAAACAATTTAGGTGTTTTGTCTACGATTCCACATCTTGCATATATTGTCTACTTAAGCTAGTTTTTCCTATAGATGTTATTTGGTGTTTTCAATGTTGTAGAGTCAAATTTTACTATATTCCTGAATGTGTTTTTTCATAAAATCAAGTTTATACTATGCTCCCCCAAGTTTTGGGGACAGGGATGACATGGGACGGTGGGACGTATTTTTGGTATGGGGAAACTTTTGGGTTATTTTTTAGGGGATGGTAGGGGATGGCTATAAAAAATAGGGAAATTTTTAAAAATATAGAGAAATTTCAAATATTCATATTAGAAAATTGATAAAGCATTCATCATAGGCATTGTAGAAGATTAATACATAACATTAGACTTGAATTGAGATTTCACATAAGAATTGACAAAGAAAGTAACAAAATTCAAATTATTTTATTGTCAATGTGCATACATATTAAATAAGAATTATAACAAAATGCCCAAAGGCTTCAAGTTTCAACTATAAAATGACAAAAACATAGAAAATATATGGCTAACCTTAATCAACAGATGCAACTGGTAGGTATGTATCAAAATTGGAGCTCAAGTTTGTGTCACTATCAGATGCAAAGGCAAGGGGAAGTTTTTGGATCCCTCAAGTCCTCGAAACATTTTCAGGATTGGGACAGGGGTACCATGGTAGGGGACGGGTGCCCATGGAGCATTGAGTTTATATGGTTTGGGGTTTCAAAGTGGGGTTTTACCTGACCATAGAAAACCTTTGTGGTTGGGACAAATGTATACACACCTCTTGCTAATTACACCTTATCATCTGCTAGAGACCTTTGGGTGACTTCTATGGTAATGTGATGGATTGAGGGGGAAAATAGTAACAGAGTTCATTGTGATAGTAAAGTGGGCATTAGTATGTACACTATTTAAGTCCTGTAAGATTGTAACTTGGAATCTAGAGGCACCAATTAGGAAAACCCTAGTTTGAGCCTTCATAAAATAGTTTGCAATACTAATACATAAATGTAAAAATGTATTTGATTTTGACTTGTATATATGAATAGCTTTATTTCTTCTTGAATTAAAAATTTAAAAATTGGTGTAGGAGCACTGAGGTATTTGTGAAATGTTGATTCATGGAGGTCTTAGGTCAGTTTGAGTTTTGAGTCTAGAAGTCATTAAAAAAGTCATGATTGACCAATTCATATTGTAAGCATGTGCAGGCATAATGAAGAGTGTTGGATGCAATGACAGAGCTATGAGAGGTTGGTAATGTCATTTTTAATAAACCCTACCCCAAGCTAGTGTAAAGTGAGGGTTTTTAGTTACAGAGGTTAGATGAGAGTTTTCCAATCTAAAAATTGTTGATTGATTCTTAAGTGGTTCATTGTGAGATAAAGTAAAAAATCTGGGTCTACAGACCTACTAGATGAGTTGAAGAGTTTTTGCAAAGGATTAATTTGGAAGATTTTTGTGAATCAATTGGTTGTTTGAATTAGCTTGTTTTGTGATGATTTTTTCAAAGCCAAATTGCTTTGCATCAAAAACTTTCTATCATATTGAAGCTTGATGGGAAGAAGTGTCCATTGAGAGAACTCAAGGGGTGTTACTTTCTAGGAGGAGAGAGGTTGTGGAGTACTTGTTGGATTGAACAAGTGATTGAGCTCACCTTGTATTGAAGAGGATGTATCAGGTACGTATTTCCTTAATCAGGATTAAATTATATAACTGATGGTTTTGTGATGGGATGGTGTTGATGAAAAATCATATAACTGTGATAGATGAAATTGTTTTGGTCATTTAATATTCTTTTTTAGAACATTTATCAAGAAAGCATAGACTAAAGTTTGTTGTATAGAAGTAGTGAGTAGGCTACATTCCTCTGCTTGCCTCAAATCTTGATTTGGGTGATGGTGACAGAGGTATAATACCTTTTGTTACCTCACACTTGTTCCTTTTGTTATCTCACACTTTTTCAAGTCATGTAATCACCTTGATAACTGTTACCTCACCCATGTTCTAGTCATGTATTTACCCTGATGACTAATTGACTTGTTTTTAGGGCTTACAACTTACAAGAAAAATGAAGGCCCTTTGATCTTTTAGATCATCTGTGATAGTTTAATTATATCAACAAAAAACAATGGAAGGATTTAAGTACTTAGGGTTTTGTTGAAGATATCACTGTACTATTTGTAGATTTTGGTTTGTACCTATTTTAAGCCAGATGTTATGCTTTTGGCCTTGAGATTGAGTGGGACTCTCAAAACTTACATTTTTTGGTCCTGGCAACAAACTTTTAGTATGATATGCTTAAGATGGTTTGATTGAGAATTTGAGAAAAACAAAGGATAAGCCTCAATATTTTATGTCATTTAAAGATTGGAATAAAGATTATTGGGCAAGACAATTTAAGCCCTTAGATTTGCACCAATTATATATTAGCTAGAGACCTGACCTACACCTCATGTAACTCTCCATGACTGTAAATATGATCTTCAAATTAGAAATATATAAATTCTACGCAGGATTTACTAGTTTAGTAGACACTTAGGCAATGTGCAAACATGATAGTGAATACCTTGAACTAGTTATCTTTATCTACTAGTTACTTTTGATCAACTAAGGACATTTATATTTTAATTTTAAATAAAATTTCAATATTGAACTTCAAAATTTAGACAATTTCCACCTGCACTGCACATAAATGGAGGTGCCCTTTTAACACATTTCTTTGATTATGCTTTCATCTCCTTTCACATTTGAGTATACTAACTTATTTTGAAAAAAAAATTGATTTCAGTGTTCTATCCCATGTCTCAGTTCTTGTTTATGTGTTGAACAAAAAACAAACACTAAACTTTAGTGTCATGTTGGATTGTCAGAAAGCTACAATGTGAAAATAGCTTCTTTAGAGTCTTCATTCTATTCTATCTTTGCAACTCTATTCTTTCCAAATTTATTTTTACATACTAATAGTGACCATGAAAAAATTATTGCAGGAGTGGGAGGTTATTCTTACCTATATGAGCCACTTTGGTGGGCATGCATGATTCCTAGTAAGTTCTTATTACTTATTAAATCAGGTTTAGGTGACAACTGGAGAATATTAATGTTTGAAAATTGACATAGATTACTTGCATTCAAACTATTAATTTCCTTATTTACAATCTTTTTTGAGATTATAGTTGTATGGATAGAGATTTATATATTCATTGTTTTCAAAATTCACAGTTTATCTACAGTGACTTCACTTCCAGTCCTTAACAACTATTTCAGAATCAAAATTTTCACTAAAAATTATGTTCACCATCTTTTACGAATAACTACTAACTACCTTGCGAACCAAAAACTCCTTTTTGTTGCCCACAATTTTGTTAAACCCCCAAAAACTAACTATAGACAGCTAAAAAACTCAAATTCATGGAAGAGGATTATGTTAATTGTAGAGCTTCAAACGAGCTACTCACCATAGTTTCCATAGAGGTCTCATTCTTCTTCCTCTTCCTCCAAGGTCACTGCTCCAATTTCTCCAGCTGCTCCAACTTCAGCTGCTTCGCTTTAGCCTTTTCCTTCTTTACCACTGCCTCAACCTCTATTAATTCCATAATCAATTTCAGAGCCTCCCACCCGTGTGCTTCTCCCTCTCTCCATTTGGCTTTACGTTTTCCTTATGGCCATTTCACAAATGGTACACATTTGAATGTTTCTTCATCCTCTTCACTTTTAATTTCCTCATCGATACCCATCTCAACTCCCAGAATCGTCCATTCCAACAGTGATTCCAAGTAGTTTAGACAATCCTTATGCACTAGTTCCTTCATGACCCTTTTCACAACTTCAATCTGCTCTCCCAAATCTAAGTTGCAAGCCATTATGAGTGAATAAATGTCCAAATTAGTTCTATACCTATGTGTGAGTTGACCAAATCCTCTTCCCAAAATTAGTTGCACTGACTACACTAATCATTCATCGTTGTACAAAAAACACCCCATCAGTCTCTACCAATAGTTCTCCATAAAAGTGTGAGAGTCGTTTCTTCGTTTTAAGCATGAAACTAGCCTCCATCACCTTTGTAGCGACAGAGCCACCACCTCTTGTACACTGTTTTCACACTTATTGTTCACCACAGTAAAGGAGCATCGAGTAAGTAATGCCTCAAGAATATAATGAAATGAAATAATTTAATAACTTCATTCACATTCCTTTCCATAAATGCTCAACATACGTTAGTCATCACTGCCACCTGACTCCACACACTTCTCTCATTCACTTCAAGAATTAAAACCTGCAAGTACTTCATTTTAGAGCTCTCTAAATGCACCACCCATTTCAGTATTGTCATCGAGGGAGAACATTAATTTCAAATATCTCGACGATGCCTCGAGATGTCATATCAGTTAGAATAATCATTATTGTTGTATCATTGAGACTGTGATTCTTATTCCATCAATAGCCACCTTCTCCACCAATGAACAACTTTCCTTAGGTCTATTGGAGAGATGCTAGATAACGTCACCTCGATGCACCCCAACTCCACCGATATACATTATGCACTTGATAATCCATGCTTATATTGGGCCATCGGGGGAATGCAAACATTTGTTCCATCGATGTTCATGTGTCACAGCGATGTGCTTACTTTTGTTGAATCTCTCATTCTATCAGGGAGAGTGCCTTAGGAGTCAACCCGATAGGGTATTGTTACACCGATACTAGGTTATGAGTTGCTTTCATCGGTCCATCGACGAGGCTATAATGGGTGTTCCATTGATGAGGCATTGTTAGGCTGATAGTGCTAATTTTATTTAGGGATGGGGAAATATTTATGGAGCCTCATACTATTATGGTCTCATGCTTACTATTATGCTTTTGATAGATTTTTTCCAAAGCAGTGAATTGTTTGAAAAAATGCCTCAAAGAAATGTGGTCTCATAGAATGCCATGACAAGCAAATGTGATTAGCAGCTACTCCTAGTTATTAGTTATGCAATGTGAAGTAATTGCATAACTACTTAGGTTGACTTTGTAAAAACTATATTATTATAATTGAAATTTTGTCATCTATCAACATCTAGTTATTAGTTATGTAATGTGAAGTAATGCTTTGAGTTTGAAAGGTGTGCAATGCAATGTAATCAAAGATATGAATATAAACTACATAAATCTATATTTTACAATTCATTAGTTAAACTCTTTATTTTATTTTCTCTCTATATCTCTAGGCTATGAAAATGCTTTTCAATTTCAAAAAAAATAGTTTTTATCTCTTCTACAATTTTTTACCATTTTTTTTAAATATAATTTTTTTTCGATTTTTGAATGCATGGGGTTATGTTATTAGTGCCCTCATATTGTGTGCATGGTAATGTAGTGTTTATATTTGTGGCCTTTGTATCTGATTAGCATGAAGCTAATAGTAACATTGTCATGGTTTTTTAGTAAATTAGATTGATCATTGCAATTATTTTTAAAAAATTTCTTTTGCAATTATTTTAACACACACATGCAAGTACTATTTAAGTAATGGTTGTTTTATTATGCAAACAAGGGTAATCATTACCTATGTAATATAATGTGTTATTTTTTTTTTTTTTTTGCATAAATGTATTGATAAACTCAAAGAAGGGGATAAAGTTAGGGAGTCAACTTAAAGACAAAATAGATGGAGTTGTTCGTCTGAAAGAGAAAGAGGGAACCTTCACACCATGGCATGGCCACTAAAATATTTGTAGAAAATGACATAGTTGAACATGTTTATCATGCACTAGTTAATGTTAGACATCTTGGCTCATTGCTTTATGCAGTATTTTGAATGTGTTGTTCAGGGATCTTAATTATCATGGTGTATTTGAAAGAGTTGGAAACTCTTAGACAACTTTGACATCTTGTAACTTGATATATATATATATATATTTGCATTAAAAAATTTATTGCACATTACCTTTATTTATCATGATGTTGAGTCAATCTTTTAATTCTAGCATGTTGTAGCTTGTTTGTATATGTAATATTTTTATTTGCTTTATGTTTTAGTTCAAGTTTAATATTATGTTAGTTTTGCATTATTAAATTTATGGTACTTAATAAATTATTCATTTCATGATTGTATTTACTACCAATTAATGGAAACTAGTAAATAAAAATGACTAGATTAATGACTAAAGTAATTACTAAATATATGGCTAAATTAATGACTAAATATATGACTAAATTAATGATTAAATATATGACTAAATTAATGACTAAATATATGACTAAATTAATGACTAAATAAATGACTAAATTAATGACTAAATCAATGATCAAATCAATGACTAAATAAATGACTAAAATAGTATAGTCATAAATTTAGTGGTGTTATAAATGACTACAAATAAATACTAAAATAGTCACGTGACTAAAATTAATGACTAAAAAATATGACTAAATAAATGACTAAATCAATGACCAAATTAATAACTAAAATCAATGATTAAATAAATGACTAAAATTGTTTAGTCATAAATTTAGTGGTTTTATAAATGACTACAACTAAACCACTAATAGTCACATGATTAAATTTAGTCATTTATATGCAATTTTTAGTAGTTTATTTAGTCATATATTGTTGTTTGTGTACTAGTGACTCAAAGAAAAATCTCCTCTATCAGTCCAACATGAACTCATGTCCATATCTAGGTGAAAGCTCCTCGATATTCCTAATGAAACCTCCATAGAGTAACCATCTCAAGAAAATGTCTTTAATCACAAGAGAACCCAACCATCACCTACATCGCCAAGTATCCATGAGCATCTGCAACCAATCAATACATGCCAAACTCCAAATGCAACATAGCACCATCATGTAGTAATCAAGCAAATGATTAATGTACTCAACACAAAGAGAACTACCAAGACCAATGTCAAAGTTCCAACCATAGAATCAGGAACCTATCATGACAACATGATCTAACCATCTCCTCGTAGGAGATCACATGCACCAATGCATACATCCTAGTCTCAAGAGAACACATATCATGCCAACATATCTCTAATCACATGAATATAACTACAACCAATGATGCACCTCGTCACTGCCAACAACTCCCACTGAACTATGATATGTGCTACACATGGCATCATGACAACCATCTCCTCCATGAAGATCATCCAGGTCTACACACACTCAACTGCAATGTCAATAACATACAAGTAAACCAAGATCTCCAAGCCAAGAAGATAAATATAACTGCCAACAAAATATCACAAACCAATCCAACACCTCCAAGTCATCACTGTCAAAAAGCTCCCACTGAAAGTGTATAACCAATGAATGTAACAAGCTATCATGACATTGTGATCAAACCACATGCTACAAGTCCCATCACCCGACTAATCAAGTACTTTAATCATCCATCCTCTCAATTCTAAAACAACATACCAATATACAAATAACCATAGACAAGGCCAATTAATGAAATTTGCAACAACAATGAATCAAACCTAGTGGCTATAGACACTCCACATCCAATTCATCCCACTGTAATCCAATAGGTTGTACACACCTAGAAGCTGCATAACTTGTAGATCCAAACCACTAAAACATGCAAACTCATCATCACATTAGTAACCTGTAAACTGAGATATCAAAGAAGATAATCATGTAGACATCAAGAATCAAACATCAAATCAACCATAGATATGATTTCCCAACCAGTCCACAAATGAGAAATAATATTCAAGGAACCAAATAAGCATCAAGAAGATAAGTGCAATCTCCTAATACCAAACCACATCACCACCAAACAACCACATACATGATCATGTCATTCCAATGCATAAATGTACCTACATACCCATGACACCATAACCATAGCCATCATTGTACCTGCACTCAACTATCCCCCATATGAAACTCCACGTTTCAAACCATGTCCAACCATGTCCTCAAAACCGAAGACAACCTATGTACCTGTCACCATCAAAGTCCAGCTCTAAAAAAACATCTATAAACCTATACCTAGAAGAACCACTTTGATAATCAACTATACCATCATAAATATCATATAAAAACATATGCTCCCTCAAGGTTTCACCTCTTGAATCATTTGGATGCTCACACAATCACACCCCGAATCTTAGGCTCTTGCAAGTGATCAACCAAGTACTCACTAATAAATAATCTGAACCACTATGTAGTACACTTTAAATTCTCTTAAACGCCTCTTTGAAATTGAAAATATGACTCCGTATGCAAAATTTATACTTAAAATAGTGGAAACGAGAACATTTGTGTTTCAGACCTCCAAAACATATCAAAATGGAAAAATTAGGGAACCAAACCTACTCCACAGCGAAGAGCATGGAAAGAGCTTTCCAACAACTACAAGAAGTCAAAAAATAAAAATTATGGGAAAAAGTTATGCAAGTTTGAAAAAATGGCTAGAAAAAGACCAATTTGGTGTATAGGTGGTGTAGGGGTGGCCCTTGGGCAGCCCACCGGTGGTGGCGGAGTCACCCGGGCGGCGTTGTTGGACCTGATCGAATTATAAAATTTGGTTTAATTTTTAAAATTAAAAAAACTCCTTATAACTCCCATCTGGACCCGACCCCCTTATAAACTCATATTAAAATTCCTTTGAAATACAACTTTAAAGCTTTAATCAGTAGATGGATAAAATATTTTTTTTAATAAAAATTTTCAATGCATTTTTTAAACAATTTGATTTTTATTTTGTAGGGTTTTAGAAATTTTTAATAACCTAACATAATATTTTTTGCCGACCTTTTCAATGACGAATTTATTTAATTTATTTAATATTTTTCTTTGACAGGCATAATTGGGTGGCCAAAAACATTGTACGACTAAAAACAAAATTGCATTTTTTCAACTTTTCCAAAATAGGTCAAATTTTATGTTAATTTTTGTCTCGTGGCCAACCTGAATCCAACCATGAGGTCCATTTTGTCTCAAGAGGTCATGTATGAAATTTCTGCTACAAAAACCTCATGTGAAAACTCAAACCAAGAAACCCGCTTTCACCCAAAATTGGAAAACTTCAGATCTACAATAAATCCAATAAATCTTGACAACCCAAAAGCCCAAATCTGCATACAAACACCTGCAACATGTGTTCTATATCTTGTAATGCATTAAACCCTACATGCATGTCCATGGCTTCAACTTTGCAAAAACTCTCAAACTAGGGTTATAACAAAAATTCTTCAACTATGAAAGCTTTGATACCACTTGTTAGGAAATATTGTAGTCAACCCACATTCTTATTCATTTTCTACATAACCCATGAGAGATAAACATGCATACAAGTAACCAAATGCATAGATCAAATAAACAATCCACAAGAGGGAAAGACCCAGCCTCCAAAAGCATGCATACTCCATCATATTATTTAGTAATAAATTGATATAAGATTTACAATGAATACCTCTAAAGAATCAAGCCTTCTAATGCATTCCCATGTGTCCAAGCATGAATCCACACATCGTATGCCATGCTTCACAAATGCACTCCTCAGAAAGACTCAATAATGACAACCAACCTTAACTGCTACATATGTGTTTACTTTTATAGACACAAGCTCACACAAAATACAACTAGTGGTAAGGTAAAACCATGTACCACAAAACCACTAACCCCTTATTTAATATTGGGTACTAAGACTTCACTTTCTTTAATATTTTTCCAATATTAAATTATTATCACATGTCTCCCACACATTAAATAATAATACTCAAGTGGTCCCAAAATAATTACCTAATGTGATTAACCACACCACCAAGGTGCATCACAACTAAATAATTATTTAATTACAACATTATAATAAATCAATTTATGCAATGGTGTGCAAAACCATATCCCAACAAAAAAACACAAGAATTGGAAAAGATAAGTACACTAAATCTAGATGAGGATTCGATGTTGATGCGAGATCAGGTAAGGAGTGGTAGTGATGTTTTTTAGGATGATGCTCCAAGCCCGAATTCAAAATGATGTGACAATGATTTGAAAAGCTTGATCCTTTGATGGATAATTAATAGTGTCATTAGCTATTAAGCCTAATTTGGGGTGAATCTTAGAGTAATTTTAAACTTCAATTTCCAGTAATTTTGGTATGTGGTATCTGAAGTAGGGAGTTGAAAGGGTGTAAGTGTTGGATGTGTAGGTAAGACATTGGCATGTGAGTTCTTAGTGATGCAGATGAGTGTCCTCGAAAGTGGTTTTGGCTTGCCACATCAAGTGGTAGGATCATCAATATAAAGCAACTAAGGTGCATCAGAAATCAAGGCAAAGAAAGTTTGTTATAAAATATGACTTCTTCATAGGTTCAATATGTCTCCTTTGGTGTAACATGTAAGTGGGCAAGTGAAACCCATAAGGAGCAAGTGAAATGCATGTTTCATAAGGTTGATGAGAAGGAATGTGATGAAATTATGAAGGTAACAAGTGACGACTAGTGGTCTAAGGGCCACAACCATGATGGTTTAGTTTTTCATAGATTTTTTGTTGTGTATGTGTAGGTCTTGACACACAAATTGTGGGGAATTTAGATAGTGGGGAAGATGGTGCAACAAAATCTAATGAATTCAGTAATAGGAGTGGTGGGCGGGATGGAATTGTTTCCAAGCTTTGGTGCGATGCTAGGAATATTTTATTTGAACACATAAAAGAAGAAAGTGAAGATGTAAAAATCCTAGAACTTGTTTAAGAAAGGGGTAGAAAATTTGTACAATACTGGTGAATTTCTCTCCTTTGTAAGTGATAATCCTAGGTTGATTTCTCAGGGTGATGTAAACAGGCTATTGGATATAGCAACAAGGGTGGGATATTTGTATGACTAAGTTGAAATGTCTCTATAATCTTGTTTCTTGTTTTTAAAGGAATAAAAGGGAGCTACCCCCTAAGGTGGTGCTTACCCATATATATAGTCTATATATTAAAAAAAAAAAATAGAAAAAATTAAAAAAACTAAACTAAAATTTGAAGAGGGAAAGGATGGGTCAACCATGCTTTTGCACAAACCGCCTAACCAAGGGCTTGTGGCCCATGGAGGAGCCATGACCCCCCTTTCCATGGGTAGTGACCGTAGGGGGGTTTGACCTCTATGGCACCCCATAATTGACCAACAATAAGTATGAAAAAATAAAATTATTATATATATATGTAAAAATTTAGACTCCATTCCACTTTATCATTTATTTCAGTATGAACAATTTCATATTCAAATATTTAATCTAAAGATTGAATAAACTATTCTGGAAGTTATTTATAGAAAATAATATATATATATATATAAAATATTTTTAAAATTATATATATAATATATATATATATTATTAAATATATATAATTTTTAAGTTTGTAATTTGTAAGATGTATATCTAATCAATGAAACTGAATAACTCTTTTTGAAATTTGCAATACAAAATCTATTAGGAAACAAAGAACAATTGAAATCTAAAGATAAAATGAACTATTCAAAAGGGAAACCAAGGGAGGTATGCAATATCTATAGAGTTATAGTTGGTTACAAGTTAATTTTTAATTAGTAATAATTAGTTTTAAATTATTTTAATTTTAAGACATATATTGTTTGATATTATTTTTTTCTTATAATTGCAAATTAGAAAAGTAGGGAGAAATAAATAGTATGGGATAGAGACAATGGATTTTCAACCAGCATATGATTATTAATAATCTCTTTTGGTTTCTCAATAAACTTTAATTTGAATATATAGAACCTTAGTTTATTATCCAAATTGAGCCAATTGAAGTAAATAATGATAACTTGAAGTTATCTATATACAAGAATGAAAGTTCAAGTATTAATATACTAGTTAAGAATAACAATTTCAATATCTAACTTTAAGATAATAGTTTTTTATTTATTTTGATTTTAGAATGTATAGATTCAAATAAATAGATTTTGATGTAAGCATTATTTATATAATCGAATAGTTGTTGATTTTTTATTATAGTTTATGTGGGTAAATAATTATTAAGAATATCTAATTACTCTTCTTTTATAACTTTTTAGTCCAGACAATAGAATCTTAGGTTTACACTTAGAATCTATTTCTTTTGTAAATTTAATATTTTAGAAAATTGCAAAATTAGTTGCATTGGACAATTTGAAATTCAAGAGACTTGAAAAGTAAAGACATTAATTATACACAAATAAAACTTTGATTCTTTAATAAAGTTTAAACTTCAAGCTAAACCAACATAGTTACATATTCAAATCAATTTAAGTGAGGTAAAAACTATCATACCTAGTAGACCTTTATTTCCTTGAATGTCGAATTAATAACTATTAAATATAAACAAAAGGTCCTCAAAGGAAGAGTTATTATTTAAAGGAAAACAAATTAGTTGAGGGTTAGTTTTCGGTAAAATAAAAATAGTTTATATTTCTATGGTGAAAGATTAATGTTTAAGGAATTTAAACAATAATAGTATCGAAAACTTGTGAAATGAGTAAATCATAGAACCAACTTCTAGATCTATTATGACCTTTTAATTTTCATTAATAAACTTTAGGTTATTATCAAATTTTAAATTTTAATATAATTATAGTCAAGAAATCAAGCTAAAATCCATTTGAATTAAAATTGTTGGACTTGTCATGAATTCCGTTTTTGATATTTATATAGACGATAGTGTGTAATAGTCACATTTGATTGTAATATTAATTGTATTGATGTTTAGTTGAATCATTAGAGTATTTATTAACTTGTATAGAATTTTAGTTTCCTCATTATTTATCAAGTCAAATAGCATAAGTGTTAAATAATCGAATTTGGAGTGTTGCATGTTTCTCTAGAACTCATAGTCATGGATTAAATCCTAGTATCATTTAACCAATTGAAAGGGGACTTCGTTTGTGAAAGTTGTTTTAACATCTTATTAGACCTTCTAGATTAAATGACATGCTTATGAAAGTAAAAGTAAGATAGAGTTTTCCCAAGACCACTTTTGGGCCATTCCCCTTCTTGTTTTGAGAATAGAGTGCTTATGTTGTCACAAGCAAGAAGCCATAAGGAAATTCTTTAAGAGTTATCTTGTTTCATGATGCATGAAGCAAAATTTATGGTGGTTGTGTTAATGTCTAGTAGAAAAAAAAGAGGCAATGATAGAAGAATCATATTGGAACCATATTTTATTCTTCAAAAACACACAAGGAAGCTAAGGATTAGAAACATTCACTCAGTATCTCATCTAATGGAAGAATTTTCCAATTTAAGATGCCACGTGGGAGGACAAGGAGTTCATTCAGAAGCATCCAAGATTGCTTAGCATTGAGGACAATGCTTCTTTGAAGAGGGGGGCATGCTACGCCCTTAATATTAGAGTACAACAAGCTATGAATAGTCATCTTGTGGCTATATTAACTCTTAACTAAGTCATATTATCATTAGTATATTGTTATTTAGTTAATTAGGTCAGCCTAGAGCTTATATTTATCTAAGTCAACTTGGGTGATATCCTAGGCATAAATAAGGTATATATAGAAACTAGGGAGCCTTATTTCATCATTATATTGCAAATTGTGTTCTCATTAGAGATATTTGGAGGTTTTCCCCCTCAAAGTGGCTTGTTATTCTCAATTATTATCAAGTATTTTTAACATATTTTTATCATATTCTTCTATTGTGTAAGTTATTTCATGTCAATATTATCATACACCTAGACATGATACATAAACATGTATGTGTCTTAAGCATCAAGTGCATGCCCTCATCAGTTCTAATCAAATCCAGTTGGGTGGTATTAATAACAAAAGAAATAAATTGGTTGTGTTACCCAATCAAAACTTACAAATATTTACAAACCCATTGCGAAGCCATTCAACAAACTTTGTCCAATATAGTGATAATGAAGATGATCATAATGATCTAACATTGTAAACACAATTGAGTTTCAACCTCATAAGGGTCAAACCAATCTTCTACTTGATATTGCTTTCACACATATTGATGCTTCTATAATTGCACTTGATGGTCCTCTTTATATCACTGGTAGAATTAATGATAAACCCACAAGGAGAATACTCATTGATCCCGTGTGTAGTGAACGTGATCACAAAAGAATTCTTATATGTGAATGAACCTTATAAAGATGATTATGAGCAAATAGAATAATTATTAAATGCTCATGATGGTTCTATTCCCCTACAATTGGTTCTATAACTCTCAATAAAAGTTAGACCTAAACAATTGTATGTTCCTTTTACCATAATCCCAATGTCAAACCAATTTCATGTGAAAGTAGGTCATCCATGGCTAAGCTCCATGAATACGGTCCAATCGATTATTCATAAATTCCTTAAATTCTCATTTGAAGAATAAATACATATTATTTACCATAGTGGATTTAAGCCTTTAGCCTCTTGTGCCAATTTTTCACTAGATTACTCTTGGCCTCAACTAGTCCAACCTATTAAACTTGATGAGGATTTTTTATTTATGTCATATCAAAAGTTTAAAGCTAATTGTATAGCCAAATTATCCCTTAGCAACATTTTTCCTGAGGCTCCTCAATGACTAATGGCTACGATGGTTCTTCCTCCTAATTTACAAATAGTGAATGAACCTCAACCCAAACTGAGTGTTCTTCCTTGATATTCGAGCGCGTACATCATGGTTTCTCCTCTAGCACTCTATAAAGGACCATGAGACAACCATTTGACAAAGCCTTTGGGGATCAAATTTTTGTCTCCTAAGGAAAAAACACGTTTTTGTGCAAAAACCTAAGAATCCTATGATTTCTCAACTTTCAACCTTCAATAGTATCCTCAATTCCTCCTACAAAGGAATAAAAGGGACCAATGTTGGGAAATGCTTCAATCCCTCCTTTACAAGCTGAAGCTTGTGTGAGATGAAACAAAAGTACAAAATAATATAAATGAAGACATCAAGTTGTGGCTCGTCATCTTGCTAAAGAGCATAAAACCTTGCTTAGTGATCAACCATCCATCCACCCAAATTATGATGAGATACCTCCCACCCATCCATCCTTGTCATCACATGAATCCACTTTGCCACTCTTTCCAAATCATGAGGTTGAACCATATTTGTCTTAGCCAAAACAAATAATAAAAAGCTCACTAGATACAAATATGGATGTTAGCACTCACAATCATGCTTATAGTACTAACATGCAGCCTATTGTGATATATTCTAATGATGAATTTGAACATAAAATAGAAGAACAAAAAGAAGACCATAATAAATTAGCTCTTATGTTTTCTAAATCAATGAATTTAGATGGGGGCAACCCTGATGATCCTCCTAATGAGAGTAACCCACCACATGTTGAACCTGGTACTTCTTGTACTGCATTTGTTGTAGTTACTTTAGCATATTATTTCCTTCCATTTATGAGGAGAAAGATTCAAATGCAGATGATTTGTTTTAGATTGACTCGCATGTGTAGTATCTCCTTGAGTGTTTTTGTGTGTTTTCCTACACGTAATGTGATCTTTCATAATGTGTTTCTTTGCGTATATTTGTGTTTGTTAGTTTTCTTTGGATGACCTTTATTATTCTTGTTGGCACAAGGATACGAAGAAATTGAATGTATCATGATATTCATCTATTTGTATCTCTATTCCTCTTTATGTTGTGAGCAATTTATCTTGTGTTTCCTTTTGGAAGTGATGCAAGGTGTTGAGATAGTCAGGCTTCTTCCATGTTGACCCAAAATCCTTGTCATCTTTATGTATCATTCCTCCATTATGTTTGTAGTTCCACAAGAATTTGGGGAATGGTGTCGATTCTAAGCATGATCATATTATACATTATCTTTTGTTTATACTAACCTCAGATCTATGGATCCCTTATGTGTTATCTTTTGTCTTATTAATCATGTGGCTTTGTTTTGGGGACAACCCCTTTGTCATGAGTCAACTTGTTGGGAACATATCATTTGGTATAGGGTTTCCCAACAAGCTCTTATGGCCTATCATATTGCAAGTATCATTTTTATTCTACCTCAAAAGACAATTGCTCCCAACTAGTGTTAGCAATTAGTTTAAGTTAGGGGCATGCATTCCATTATGTGTTTCATTTTTTCACATGTGTTGAACTTTGTGATGCATTTTTGACATATTGATCATAATTTGTAGCACCTTACAAAAATTATTGGGACTATAATTCTTGGTATGGTTGACATGAGAACTCACCTAGTGAATATCGAACGTCACTACCCCTTCTATTTTTCATTTTCTACCATTTCAAAAACTCATCTAGTAAATATCGAACTTCACTAACATGTGTTGTTTCTTATTAAACTCAACTAGTGAATATTGGACTTCACTAGCTTCTGATGCTTTTAGTTCATTTGTCACCTAGAAAATTTCCAACTTTGTTAGCCTATGATTCATGAATGCCTTGGGTATGGATCCTAATAAGAATTATGTAGAGCTTGCTAGTTTGTGATTGGCATACCCCCTTTGCATGCTTGCATTTTGTTTGCATTATGTTAGTTTTCTGTCTTCATTGTGTATGCTTTGTGTTTTCCATGTTGCATTACACTTTATGTGTGTGTTCCTTTTTCTTCACATTGTTGTGCCATAGGGTCTTAAGCCTAGGAGCTAGCACATCCCCTAGATTTGATGTAATCCTATCTCTTCAATTTTTGGATAAAAAAACCCTTCTTGGCTTATCCTTATTTTAGTGTGAGCATGAGCATAATTTCATACTCACTAAAATGGGGACTAGATATAACATCATAAATTGTCACCCTTGACAATTTCACACTAGGTTTAGCTCCCCCTTATGTTCTTGGACCCAATTTTTCTTTTAATTTACTCATTTCATGATAATCTTTGAAAAATCAGGGTTATATTGGAAATTATTAATAACATTTATTTAAGGACACTAAAAGCCCCAAAATAGGTCTAGACTAGGGCGCTAGCACCCCTATCCAACCTATTTTGGCCCCAATTTAAATATTTCATTGTTGACATTTTAAGATTTAGAAATTTGAATTTACTTTTCATTTGTTGGTAATTGATCTTGTGGGAAATTAAAAAACTGCATATAAATACAAGTCTTTTTCACCATTTGAAATCTTAGTGAATTGATTTGAACAATTGAGCATCCTAAAAAGAAATCAATAATAGAATTAGCAAAATCATTGCAACATTATTTCAGTCAAACATCATGTTAGCAATTCATCAAGTCGTCATGTGAGTTTATTCATGTTTCATGTCCATTTGTTTTGTGAGTATTAACACTTGCATGACTTCATATTAAGCAACCAATTCACCTTGAAGGTGATGAGTACAATAACTTTAGTTCATCAAGGAATGCAAATCTAAGTGGTAAGTTGCAACATTTTTCAAATTATCATTCAATTATGCATTAGCCTCTGCTTGATCGAAGGTAAGCTCTCTTGTACATCATCATAGCCGTTGTGAAGGTGGAAACACCAAAAGAGGGTTTGACTTAGGAAAACCCCTATATGACACAACCCTTTCCCTCCTATCTTGTGTGTAGGTTACATATTTGAAGAGAATTTGGGAGGGGATTGAAGACCTAATTGCTCAATCAAGCATTCAAGTCTCATGTACCAACAAATTGGGGAAAGTGAAATTAATCAGTAACAGACAAAGTTTCGACATTGAATCCAATAAGGAAGAGCCTATATATAGGAACCAACAGAGATCTAAATTATGTTTTTGAAGGTTTGCATTTGCAATTCTAGAGCACCAGCGTCCCTATCCTGCCAACTCAAGCTCATATTTCTATGCTAGGTTCCTCTATATCTGCACTTGTCTCCTCTATACTGTATTTTTGGTTTTTTGCTCTGCATTTGTCTATAATCTCATTAGTTTGTTGCATTTTCATAGTTGACCTAGTTACATATTTACATCAACAAAATAAGTCAATCAATAGTCAATTAATCAAATATCAATCATCCCTCAAAGAAAGAACCAAAACCTTGATCCACCATTCTAGCTCTTCTATTGAGGTTGGTAGCCAAGTGGGTTTTTGTGATAATTTTTGGTTCTTTTCATTGTGATGTAGGAGGTGTGATTTAGACCCTAGATTCCTTTTATCACACATCTAAATCTACAAAATGAAAGGTATTGGGAGGTTTTAACACCACTAATCCATTTGCAAACTTTCAAATTGAAAACCATCAATCAAAAAAAGAGAATCGAGACACTTATCTCATTTTTAGCCAAAAATAAAATGAGAAAACTCCAAACACACCTCATGAATTCATGAATCACACATGAGCATGTTCTCCTACCAAATCATATCCAAATGCAACTAATCTCACTCAATTTGACCCACAATTGCTCTCGCAATCACAAAAACAAGAATTTGGAGAGGAGAGGGTTATTTCCTCTCTAAATTCCTCGCAAAAATTAAACATAAAACATAAAAATGAATACATTTTTCCATTTAACCCTTTTCAAAACAATTAAAAATTAATATAAATTATATTTCCATTTCCTTTGATTTGAAGCTCCCTCAATATCCCCAAATCTTGATAATTAATTAAATTCATTCCCTAATTATCATTCAACATATTAATTTACAATTAAATCCATATAAGCATATAATTGTAGCTAAGTTTACGAAAATAGGAAATTTAACTAGATATCAATAACACATTCATGGGATGTCCATAAAGAGGGTATAGTATCCAAAATTATTACGATGGAGGTATTTGGGTCAACACAGGTAAAATAACTAGGGACTCACACTTGGATCGAGTATGACAGGTAAGGAAAAAAATAAACGATCAATGTGACATCTCCTTGTAACCACTATTGGGGTATACTCATATATATGGAGCCAAGTGGAGAAATACTTAATACTTGTAACTACTCAGCGAACACATCAATATAGTCGAAGCATCGCATCAATAACCAGTGGTGTACAACATCATATCCATAATTTCAGTACATTTAAATGATACAATTCATGGTAGCATTTAATTACAACATCTATATTAGTGCATATATTCTTGAACCAAAACATAATCATAATCACTAAGGCAAGCCTGCATCATGCACGCATCTCAAGAAAACCTCCAAAATGAAATACATACATCCCCTTTCCAAGGACTTGGCAGCATAACACACACACTTTAGTACAATTTATACCAAGCAAAACAATAAAATAGTCAGAGAAAAAAAGAATAACAAAGAACAATAATACCAAAATGTGATCGTACAACATACACATAATGCAATGTTCCCACTAACATCACATGCTAGGAATAGGTAGGCACTACATTTTGGACCTCCATGTATATGACAATTCTAAATGGAATGTAGTTCTCTAACAAGTGCAGGGCATGCATTTAAGCAATGAGTTTCACTAGTTAACAAAGGATTAAGCATGTAGAATATATAGGAGATTCAAATATAACCAAAACAATCCTTCATTTTGATTTGAAATACTACTTTTGTTCATTTTTTTCAACACTACAAGATATTTTTTATCTTTCTGATAGGGACCATTCTACTTCTGGTTCCATAATGTCTATATATTGTTATGTATATACTTATGCTTCCCACTTGATTATAGAATTGTCACTACCCTACTTGCTTGTCATTAAAATATGATGACAAACGTCAAATTGAAGCTCCAAATTATCACACTTTGTTAGCGTCTGAAAAGGAAATTTGTCTCAACCTAACCTTGATAATCTAAAAACCGCCTTGGTATTATTGTTGACAATTGAAATGTTAAAATTCTTTTGAATAGTTAGGATCACAAGAATTCCAAGAAAACAAACCTCTTTAGGTTGACTTCAAGCTAATAGAATTTCATTTCAGTTTAGTCTGGGTTTCTATATTTACTTTTGGCAAGCACTCTTATAAGGTTCACATATGTTAAGAGAATAAGATACAAGCCTTAGTACTTATAATATTGTTTACTATTTCCCACTAAATTGTGTCTTTGAATTCATATACATGGAAAGCATTATTACGAACCTAAGGCAAATGACAGTAGTGTGGATTATAAAGAAAAAAACAACACATCTCTTAACCATTCCATGTTAATGTCTTTAACATCAAACATGGAAGCATACCAAAGAACATCTCTATTTTAATGTCCTTAACATTTATTAGAAATATACATCCATTCCAAGTCGCCTACCTACGATTTGCCTTAGCAACTTGACGAAATCTAGCAAATCTTTGAGGGTGAACAATGTCCTAGCAGCCAACACTCAATTTTGTGCTAAAAATCAACAATCCCAATTAAATAGTGATTTGACACAATAAAGGTTTCATGACAGATTGGTTGAGCAATTTTTTCACAATTTTTACATGATTTAACCCTTAAAAATCGTTGAATATCATGACTGATTAAATTGTGGATTTTGGAGGGAAATTTTGTTTTGACCAGTGATTTTTACGATTTTTTTTACGTTTTATGCTTCTATGATTGATAATTAGGAATCACCTTAAAAATAAAATAAAACAAAACCATGAAAGAAGGGAAATAAGTTGGGTCATGGCATTTTTTGGCAAAAACCCAACGAGGTTGATATGAGGGCATTAATGGGGACTGTTCTGCCTTTTGCGGTGGGGAGACAGCCCAAAATAACCCTACGGTCCCATGGGGGGCTTGGGCTCCTGTTTTCACAGAAGCAGGTGGTCTCATGGCAAAAAAAAAATCTGCTACAGGATTAAATAGAATCTTTCTCAGCCCAAATAAGCAAGTGGCTGCAAATTTCAGCTGGTGGAAATGGGGTGGGGCTAGAAATTGCTCCACCTGCTTAAATGTACTTCCTGCCACTTTTGGAGGGAAGTGATGTTTATTTATTAATTTTTTAGTCACATCACGCCATTCCACCACCATCCCACCACCACTCCACCACCAGCCTGCTTCAATTTTGAAGTTTCAAAATATTCATGGGATCACCAGCTTCAAAAATTTTGCAAAAAATTTAAGCAGATTCTAAGCAGATTCTACCCTGGATTTTTAGGAAGCCCCCCTCCATGGGACTGTGCCCTAAATGAGGATGGGCGTGGGTATGTCGTGCATTTAATAGGCAAGGAGGGTATGTAGAGGATGGCCGTGCATTTAATAGGCATGGAGTCCCTCTTTGATAACCCAAATCTGCAGATTGGAGGATGATTCTGGCGTGCAGGGACCAAATCCATGCCCCACGATCCCATTGAAGAGGCATATTTGGGCAGAGAAATGGGCAAGAGAAGAAAAGGGGAAGTAGAATCGCGTGGCAAGATGTCGACTTGAGCTGGGAAGGGAATTGCAAGGGCGAACAGGCAACGGGTGCGACCGTTGGGAGTATTTTTTTGCGGTCTATAAGGGTTGGGATAGGCACAGGACATGAATTTGGAATTGCTCATATGGCTGGTTTTTACAATTTCCTTAAAATCGATAGTAGAGGCTTGATTTTTCAAATGCAGTGCGTACAAAGTTCCCTACTGGCAATTGGCATGTAACAAATTCATACTGCTCTGAGCTTTTCTCACTCGATAACTTGGCATTCTTAATTATAAAAATATTAATTAATTGCCGGCAGCAAAACAAAACATTAGAAGTTAAGACTCTGTTTTTATGGGATTGCATGTTTCTTTCAACCTTCTTTTCTTTGTATGCTCTTAAACCTAGAAATGAAATAGAAGTAACTTATCAGATTCGTTTCCATTTTCAGTTGATTGTTCTCCGTAACTTTTTTCAATCGGGTAATCAAATGAACTCAGCTTAAAAATTTATGGTTGAAGCTCTCTTCTGGCATTATGAATCTAGTTAGCTGACCATTGTCTAGTTTTACCTCTTGACGTAATGTTGGTTGCAAGCTGGCACCAATGATTTTGTATCCATTTCTCCTCATATTTCCTTATCAAGAAATTTGGGTAATGACATTAAATTTGTTTTGCATATTGTGTTTGATAGCTAGTGTGAATAGAGACTAGCACATTATCAAATCAAAATAAAGAATGGAGTTGTGGAATGAACTAAGGGTATCTCAGAGAATGGTCGACTGCAATATAAGTTCTGAAAATCATAGCTTGGGAAGCTTATGTGCATACTTAAAACAAGAAGCTCCGGAAGAGCTTAGATTACAAATACCTGTTAGTGACGTCACTCCTGCCATCCTGATGTCACTCATGTCATCCTGATTCAAAACGTATTAATTTGTCTAATATCTGACATAAAATATATATCTATGGAAATATTCTAACTCCCAAGAGAATTATGGTTTTGCAAACAATCCATATAATAGAAAAAAAATTAACAGCATAATATAATCCATAAGAGTTGCCCAATGTAGTGAGAGCTGGATAAACTGGGAATAGGATTTGCATTGTAGTTGGATAGCTGGGCTAAGGGGACGGGATACAGTGTGAAAGACTCAGCCAAGTCGTTGAGAACTGTAGTCACCCTGGGGACCTATCTACTGTGTAAGTGAGTCGGACCTTGGTCATTCTCATTGCAGCTGAACCAAGAGTTCCTGACCGGATATGGATGTTGTTCTGAGTTGAACTATTATGCTGCATAATAAAATCTGTGATCTGTTTGTCCCAATTTCTGTGTTGCTCGATCCGATTACTCTTGTGTTCTATTTTGCATTGCTGTTATAGTTCCGATTACTTAGAACCGATTCGTTGGCTCGTGGAAGTTAGGCGTAGTCTGTGAAGTGACTCTGAGTCCGAGTTGCACAGGCGCACTTGGGATCTTTGGCAGTGCCGCACGAGGTTGCAAGGCTTAGCAGTAAGATAATCCATATAATAGAAATAAAATTAACAGCATAATATAATCCATAAGATTTGCCCAATGCAATGAGGCTTAGCAGTAAGATACTAAAATGGGATATTTGTAAGGGCTAGGACTCGAGTGAAAACCTGGAGGGCATGCCCTGTAATAATTTGGATTGACTTTTGGTTCAGCAAAAGGCATGGCAAATCATTGCAAAAGAGTGATGCTGTGAAAGGAAACATTCTGACAACCTATTGAAACATATGGTCATTTTCCAATACTGAAAAAAATGGACCAACACTCTAATTGAAAGGCAATTTTACCAAGCACATCTCAACCTTATATTTCAAAACAACCCATAAAGAATTATGAAACAATTTCACATACAACACTACAACAAAAGAAGAAAAAATATAATAAATGTATAGCCTACATAACAGGTGCACCCAATTCAGATTGAACTGGAGGAAATTGGACCTTACTATAAGCTCAAAACAAGCAACAATAATATCAAGGGCAAGAGGATGAAATATCACTCTACTGGCCATGAGAATTAAATGAAGAGAAGCAACAAGCACAATGCTATAAATATCCAGGCATATAATACGGGAAGTCACGATGAAGATTCTGTGGATTGAGTAAAGATTCTGTGGATTGAGTAGAAACTTAAGTATTTTCAACTCTCATAACATGTGTTTTTTGTGTCAAGAAATGTGACACAAAATAGACATAGTTAACCCAGAAAATGCCTTAGAAACTTCCATCCTATTAAAAAGGATGTGATTATTCCACTATTATAGAGAGGGGCCTCAAGAAGGATGACATAAAACATTAAACCCAAGATGCGGTTATCATATAATATACCTTAAATGGGAACTTATGATAAACAAATAAATCTTATGCACTTAGGCGACTATATATAAAACTTGCACTTTCAATCTATTAAAATTTCAAATTGAAAGTGAACTCCCACCAATCCCCCAGAATAGGGATGCTGCTAATTGCCTTCAGGTTACCTTATCAGTACTGCTTAAACTTATTTGCAGGGCCATGAACTCTCCTAGAGTTATCAGTAGTACCATATGATTCAAGGGTATGTAAATGTTTTCTATTATTGTATTACAAGGCCACTGATCTTCCAAGACCATATGCAAGAAAGAGAAATATAACCTAATACCAATGAAGCTGTAGCAGCAATAAATCTTGGTGCTGCTTAGTGCTGAGTCTGTTTCACGATTCATGTTTACCACTAGTCCTACATGAGTGCAATCCCCAAGAAATCTTATAAGTCAATCTAGTAGCAATATGTAGTCACTGAATTCTTTGTAATTTGGATACTTGTCTTTAGGTTTGTTTTGATAGGTTAAAATACAATGCCAAGATTTGCGCTGTGAGTAGCTGATTATTTCCTTCAGCTCCTCCTCATTCTGCAGCATGAAGTTTACTTAAGGTTCATAGCCCACCCTCTACATCTTTCCAGCCAAGCTATTTAACATTTCATAAATTTTCTCTTATCCTTAGTTTTATCTTTCTCCAGCAAGAATGTGTGTATCTGCTTCTCAATCTCAATCTAGCTGCATCCTGATGTCTTTTTCAATCCTTTATTTTTTATTTTTATCATTTCTCTTGCCCTTGCTATGCCATCCCACCTGCCACGTGCAGCTTAAATATCTGATAGAAGCACATAATTCCCAGCATCTTTCTGGTTCTAACTCAAAAATCTGCTCTGTCACGTGCTGTTCCAGCTTCACTCAGTGAACTCTGTAAGCAGCCAGCAAAGCATCCCCAACATTAGAATTTGGTTCAAAAGGTATGCTTTTTATAAACTCATGAGCTTCATCCAAGCGCCTGGCATGACCAAGAAGATCAACCATATAAGAATAGTGCTCTGAAGTGGGCTTGATGTCAGTGTCTTGAATCATGTAATTAAAGCATTCCAAGCCTTCATCCACAAGACCTGCATGACTGCATGCAGAGAGAAGAGTGGTGAAGGTATTGTGGTTGGGCTTCATACCTGTATCTTGCATTTGGCCAAAGAGTTTGATCGCATCACTATTATATCCATGCATTGCATAACCTGCAATCATGGCATTCCATGTCACTACATCACCTCGAGATATTTTATCAAACACAAAGCGTGCATCCTTTATACGCCCACATTTGGCATACATATCAATAAGGGCACTCTCCACAAAAGCATTAGTATCAAGCCCATTTCTAATTGTGAATCCATGGATTTCTTTTCCATGTTTAAGAGCTTCGAAATCAGCACATGCAGGTAGAATACTAGAAATTGTGACAGAATCTGCATCCACACCCATTACTTGCATATGTCTAAAGAGTTTTAAGGCTATACCACTATGTCCATCTTCAATATAGCCTGAAATTATGGTAGTCCATGCAACAGCATTTCTCTGCAATGTTCTGTCAAACACTCGATGCGCTTTCTCAATACTCCCACACCTCACATACATACCCATAATTGCATTCTCTACTGCTGAATCCAATTCCAAACCCATTCTCATAACATAACAATGGATTTCCTTACCCTGTTGCATCATAGTCAATCCTGAGCATGCCCTAAGAGCACTCAAAATTGTGATCGAACTCAGCTCCACACCTGCCAACACCATTTCTCGCAAAAGACTGAAAGCCTTATCCCCATGATTACCACTCTGCGCATAACCCGCAATCATGGCATTCCATGACACTGAATCTCTCCAAGGCATTCTGTCAAACACTTGGCGGGCATCCTCAATACATCCGCATTTTGCATACATATCAATCAGTGAATTCCCAACAAAAACATCAGATTCAAACCTACTTCTATCAATATAACTATGAATCTTCCTACCCTGTTCCAAATCCCCCAATCCGGCACAAGCCTTCAAAACAGAAGGAAAAGTGAAAACGTCTGGCTGAACACCTGAAACCTGCATCTGATTATAGAGTTCAATAGCCTTCTGGTAAAACCCATCCCGTGCACACGCTCCAATGATAGTATTCCACGAATAAACATTTCTTCTGAGCATTATATCAAAATAAAGTTGGGCTTCCACCAGTCTTCTGCACTGAGCATACATGTTCAGAAGTTTAGTACCCAGAAAAGCATTTACTTTTATTCCACCAACAACCATTTGTGCATGGATTTGTTTTCCCTCTGCCAAGGCTCTCATGTCAGCACATGCCTGTAAAAGGCGTCCATAGATATTGGATTCAACTAAAATATCCATTGAGTTTATAACACCAAACAAGTCCAAGGCCTCCTTCAATCTGCCCTCCAAACAGAGTTTATTCATTTGTCCGTCGATATCATGGAAACTAATCTGGGTATGTTTTGCTTGTGCAATTTTCGCTTGTATTTCAGAGGTACCAATTGTATGCCCATTAAAGTTGAAATTGACATTAAGATTTTTGCGTACCTGGTTAGGAGAAGAAGTAAGCTTGAAGCAGGGCTCATTTTTATTGTGGTTGTTGTAGTAGTAATATTGTTGGTATTGGATTGAAGTCGCCTGCATCAACTTGTTCACAATTGCAGTGGCAGCCATATAATGTATGGTGCAGATGAGGTTCCCACCGCAATGAGTCTCCCACCCGATCCACCGTACAAACCATATTTATCACCTCTGTTTTAGTTCTGGATATGAGCTTTTCCCGAATTTTCAATGGTGCATTTAGGATAATGCTTAAATTTGTTTTCGTAACGAAATAAACCGCACCCTTGGTTTTATTTAGGTTTAATAAAATGATATGTAAAATCTAAATAAAGAGTTTGAGATTGGTAAAAGTAGTTATATTTGAGAGGGATATAATAGTTTAGTGATATTTTTAATGATGTATTTGATGATTAAGATCTTATTTTTTATATTGAATTATTACTATTTTAATTGTTATAAATCTACTTTTTAGAGTTTATTTTATTTTTGTATGAGGTTGTGTCTACATATATGTTTAAGGACTTTTTGTCAAAAAGGAAGTAAGGTATGTAGAAACACTTCTTACACTAATATTCTAAGGAGAGTGTTGTGCAAAAATCATTCTTTTAACAATTATAGAAAGCAAAACCACATTTAAACATAAAATAAACAATAAATACCATAACATAGGTGTATAAGGGAAAAACCCTTTCAAGCAAAAATCCCACACTCCAAAGTAGCTCAATGTATATTTAGTAAATCACGACTATAATACATTTGTTGTGCATCATAGGTTGGTCAACAAGTGTAACTCTCCTTTACAACTATTTTATGTGTTCAACAACTCTTTACATTTCCTACACAAACTATTGAGGGCCATAAATTTTGATTTGGTGGGTTGGTTGGACCCATTTTTTAAATTGAAGTACTTGAAAATATCTACACAACAAGCACCTTATAGGTAGTGTTGAGCAAATAGGAATTTTTATTTTGGCTAAAAACTAAGCCTATAGCCTAGAAATTGAGTTTTTCTCATTTATACCCAAGAACTACACCTTTTGTAATTTTAACATTAGAAAGCAAGGTTGAGACACCTTTTCGACATTGTCATGACACATATATGTTCTTTGCTCCTTTTTTCTATGATACTTGTGTAGTTGCAAGTTGTATTTGAAATGAAGGGTGTCAAAAAGCACCTTGGGAGAACTATTGGTGTATAAAGGGAAGACTTGGAGCTTCCTTACTAACTAATCAACCAATGTTAATAGTGGACAAAGTTAGAAGATATGCTAAAAAAAATATGCAAAGTGCTTAAAAGACAATATATTGTGGTATATAGAAACAAGTTGCATTATGCTTTGATATGAGATTATAATGGAAAGATTTAATGATCACTAATGACCTAGGGTTGTCTTTAAATTCAAAGCCATAGGTGCTTAAATCAATTTTATTTGGCTTGCAAGTTGAAGGGTAATAATTAAATTTTATAAAAGGGTTGACTCAAGAAATATTTAAATATAATTTGAAATGTGAGGATTAAGTTGAAGTTGCTAACTTATCTAGGGATTAAATCCTTGTAGGTGGTCTAGTTTCGGGTACAAGAATAGCTAGAGAAGGGATTGATTTAGATAACTATAAATTAGAAGAGGCCAATTTCCTAAAAGGATCACAATTGGGATCCACTTATACACAAAATATAATTTGAGTACTAAGACTATATTTTCAACAAGACCAAAAATAGGTGTAAAATGAAGGGTGAATGGGAAAATTTGGTAATTTTATCCTATATAGTTTATTTTTTGTGTGTATCCAAGAACCTAAAGGGATATGTAGATTTTCTCTTAACCACTTTCTAGAGAATAGTATTGAAATGAAGAAAAATAGGTTTGTGGGCGGAGGAAAATGGATTGAGTATGATGCACCTATTTCTCCTAGTTTCATTCAAAATATGCAAGCTATAATATGCAAATGAGGAACAAAAAATAAATCTAACCCAACTACCAGTGAAAAGGTAGATCTAGAAAGGGTCAAATGATGTGTACTTGTCACCAAAGTTGCTTTTTCAAATCTCACTAAGGACTCATTTTCCCTATGGGGCGAATGGGTCCTGGGTAGGGCTCAAGAAAATTAGTTTCTAGGTTTTGTTTTGTTAGGTCTGCACTCCCAAATTTTAGTTGGTCACTGTTGAAAATCCAAAAATAAATCCTATAGCTCAATTTTCATGATTTGATAGCTTTTCTTGCATCTTTGAAAACTTTGCAACTTTCTTCAATTTTGCTCTCCAAAAGATCTTCAACCTAAAACTAGCAATCACACATGAAAGAAGGAAAAATGTTGATTGTTAGGGAATCCCTTGGTGAAACCCCATTTTGGTAATTAAACCTTGAATGAATAAAAGCATGAAGAAATGATGAATGAACAAATGCAATGTCACAACTCACCAATCCTTATTTGAACCTTGGATAAATATGCAAACTAGCATGAAGTGGCCTCAATGAATGTAGATCTTGATCATGAAACTTGATATGAAATAATGCCTTTGATATGCTTGATAGGTCTTGAATACTACATCAACACATTAGCTCAAACAACATGCATGATGCACTGTATGATTAAATGAATCTTGATTGTCTTAATAATCTTTTATTATTTATCTACCCTTGAATGTCTTGAATTCTCCTATAATGCTCTTGTGAAAGTACTCTTGGTTGCTTATGAAGATCTAGGATGAAACATAGTGAAATAACCTTATATTTATTAACTTAACATTAATTCCTAAAATTCAAATATCACAAGCTGCCACTGAATTATAAATTTCAAATCATTAAAATACCGCCAAAAACATATTCCAAAGGGGGGTCCAAGGTCTAAGTGAGGACCCATTTGCCATAGGGTGAATGGGTCCTAGGCCACTTACCTAGGACACACATCAGATAAGGTGAAATATTATGCAAAATCAAGGTCATAGGACTAAGTGAGGACACATTTTCCCTATGGAGAATGGGTCCTAGGTCACTTACCTAGGACACACATCTTCCAAAGCTAAGTGTTGTGAAATGGAATTTATGAATGTCAAGTTTTATCCCTCAAAATTTGCATTTAATTAGGCTTGGATTTAAATTAAAGGGGCCAATTAAGGAAAATTAACCTCAATCAATTAATAAAGCCCTAAATTAGTGCATGAAAGTGTAAAAGTACACCTTACAACACTAAAAAGGGCACAATTAAGCCCATTTTATTAAGAAGGGCCCTAAAGTTAATGTGAATGTGTAAAACACATTACAACACTAAATTAAGGCACCATTAGGCTCATTTTAATATTAATTATTCTCAAATTAAGTGTGGAAAAAGGGATAATTTTTTTGACACTACATTTTTCCCTCACTTTAGTGAGAGTATGACCCCATTGCAAACTCACACTAAAGTAGGCATTCAAGACACGTATGTATGAAGCAATGACAAAGATACACAATCATACAACATCAAAGACCAAGAAGATCAAGCCTAGACTATCCAACATGATGTGGAACACATCTAAGCTATTGATTTGCACTCACTTTGAGGTAGTGGAACTTCAAGCTGTCCAATAGGTGAATCTTCCAATAGGGTGGAAAATGAGAGAATCATATTAGGCTCCCATACCATATCAAAGCTATCCTCCTGACAACTTCAATAAGGCACTACAATGTTAGGCAAGGCTCCATAGGAAAGCAAGGTTTGTTATGCTAAGTGGCCTTGAATTTAGGGTTTCAAGCTCCATATGGATTAACAAGCCGCATTATGTTAAACACCTATGAACATAGGGAAGGCTCCACATACAAGCAAGGTGTGTTATGCTTGGTGGGATTTATTAGGGTTCGAGCTTCACAAGGTTAGCAATTTGTGTTATGTCAAACACTTATGAAAATTATATATATAGGTTTTTGTTCAAGGGGATTTTGCTTTGTTCGTGTAAGGTCTTCTTCTTAGGGAACATTGTGCCTAAAATCTCCAAGAGAGGAAAAGTCGAAAGTAAAAGATTTGTGAATTAGGGAATGCAGTGTGTAGCATCACCACTAAGAGGAAAGTTATACGCTAAGAAATACCACACTCTTGGAGGACATCAAACCCAATGAGACCACCAAGAAAAGGATGCATCACAAGAAAAAAGAAAATGACACCATGAAACATGTAAAATGTCGAAAGATATTATCGATGTATGCCTCCACTTTAAAGCGGTTGCTAACACCATTGTTATGGGAAATGGCTTTAAAGTAGCCAATGTTCAATCCTAAGACATAAGGGCTTACTCAAAAATCCCTATGTCAAGTCATATGTTTATGAAATAAAGCTACGTGATGAAAAAGGAGAAGGTGTTGTCCCCAAAAATATATAAGGGATCTATGGATTCTAGGTTAGTATGTCTTTGCTACAATGTTGTTATAGAGCTAAAAATTGTTTGTTAGAATTATGAAACAAGCACAAAACCATGAGCCATAGGATCAAACAACAAAAAAATACACCTTCCATGCAAGAGATTTGCAAACAATATGTGCAATATTCCTTAACAATAAAAAGTTACAAAAGAAAGAGACTATCAAGAAGATATGAAAGTTTGAGAGATAATTACAATGAGGGTTGAGTGCTTATAAAAGCAAAACCCTAAATGAGAAAGGGATTAGAACATGACAAGTGTCAACATCACATGAGATGAGACAAAATGATCTAATATTAGCTCAACTAATAAAAGCACAAAGGCACTCCTAAGTTTAGCTTAAGTGCATGAGAATAAATTAGACTAATAATCAATTAAAGATTAATTAATTATTAGCTAATGCATGATAACTCTAACACCCCCTTTAAGATGAACTTAGGGAGTAGCTAAAAACCCTAAAAGTAGAATGCATGATGGGTCCCAGAAACTAGGCTTGATGAGGTACCCATGTACAATCAAAAGATCTCTCAAAACTAGAGAAAAAAGGAGAAAAACCCTATGGGAGAAAACTCCTCTCCAGAAGAGAGAAATACAAGTGAAGGATTGAAGAAGCCTCCAAACAAGAGTGAAGGACTAAGAAGCCTCCAACACAAAGTTGTCCCAAAAGATAGGAACAAAGGATCAATAAAATAACACCACTAAAGCATGAAGAAGCCACAAACAATATCAAAGAATGATTGTTGTAATGCTGAAACAAGAACCTCTGTTGAAACAAATGATGATCAGGATCAAGAAGACAAGAATCTATATGAGTTCCCCCAATGACACTACTCGAATTAGATGGAAAATGAAGGAAAACACCTAGAACTTGAAGATACAGATGGAAAAAGGTAACAAAAGTCTGAAGAATTGATCATGTGAAAATGAAAGGTTACCTCCAAAAATAGGAATGCAAGAGTTTCCATATGCTAAGTGATCCATCTCACTGAAATTCAAGTAACCAACCACTGATGTATGCTACATCCAAAAGTACATAGGAACAAATATTGTATGCATAGCTCACTCCAACACGAACCCAAGGAAGCATTAGCACCAATAGTAGAAACCCCCCCATAATGCTGACAAGGGAGAGGCTTGACAGGTACATTGAAATTGAATGCCAAAAAGAAATGCATGAAGAAGAATAATGAACATCTAAATGTGCAAACATGAAAGTACCAACACATATAAAGGGTGTGCAAAAAATTTCACACATGCATGAGGTTGTTGTTATGGAAGGGACACTCACTTGACAAAGGTGTGATGGAAAAAAAAGGAAAAACATCAAACCCCCCATGGAACTTTTATAACATAGTGTGATCGCAATAAGGCACAAAGTGATGTGCAAGATCTCAATAAGACATACACCGAAAATCTGAGGCACTTTATTTCAATGTGTTTGCATAAGAAGAATGCATACAATGGGAGCCCATAATGTCCAAAAAAGGAATTCATGCTAAAAATACAATTCTCTGATAGAAAAAGAGGAAACTGGTAGCACCATGATGAACTACACAAAAAAACATGCACTTTGAAAAAAAACAACACCCAAAAATGTGTCTGAATGTAGAAGATATGGCTCGTCGAAGTCTCCAAAACGAAAACTAGACAAAAACATTGAGAAAATAGAATTATAGAAAAATACAAAAGTCCAAATTGGAAAATACTTGCATCACCGTGAAGAGCTCAAAATTCTACCTCATTTAAAAAAAAATTGCACTAAAAAATATCACCATACGACTGAGATATGGCCTCTGGAAGATAGGGTGCAAAAATGAAAAACTCAACGAAGAGGGGCTAAGTAGGGCAAGAAAGAACTCCACCAAATTTAGCAAAAAACCACCAAAAATAGAGGTTCACCAATTTTAGAGGTGCATGAAAAAAAAACCCAAGTACAATGCATTTATTTTGCAAAAAAAATGCAAAAAGTGAAATAGTGCATTTATCGATGAATGTTCACATCTGCCTCCATGATTAAAAATGATCTTTAATTTATGATTTATTTTTGAAAAATCTACTACCTATTTTAGACAAAAACAAAAAACCTAAAAAATTTTGATGTGAAGAACAAAACCCAAAAATATTTTTTCAATCTAGCAATCAACAAAAGAAAAAATAAATTTCTTTTGACCTTCAACCTAAAGAAAAAAATGGCCCACAATGCTTTTTGGACAACAATATTCTTCAGGTCTGCTCAAAATATGAAAAATCTAAAAGACACCCTAATGAGATTTCGATTCTGGCTAAAAAACCTTAGAAATTATTTTTCCTACAAATGAGTGAAAGCTGAAATTCTGAAGCAAAAATGAAAATGGCTCTTGTCAAAATTTGTCAAATTTGAGCTTCAAACACTTGTTGAAGAAAGAAAATCTCATAAATCAAGAAGAGGTTCGTTGAATCTACATTATGATACCATGTTATAATTGAGAAACAAGCACAAAACCATGAGCCATAGGATCAAACAACAAACAAATACACCTTCCACACAAGAGATTTGCAAACAATATGTGCAATATTCCTCAACAAGAAAAAGCTACAGAAGCAAGACTATCAAGAAGATATGAAAGTTTGAGATATAATTACAATGAGGGTTGACTGCTTATAAGAGAAAAACCCTAAATGAGAAATGGATCAGAACATGACAAGTGTCAATACAACATGAGATGAGATGGAATGATCTATTATTAGCTCAACTAATAAAAGAAAAAAAACACTCCTAAGTTTAGCTTAAGTGCATGAGAAACAATTAGACTAATAATCAATTAAATATTAATTAATTATTAGCTAATGCATGATAACTCTAACAATGTCATCATTCCCCAAATACTCATAGAATTGGAAGAATGACACACAAAGAGTGCAAACAAAGAAAAAGCCTTTTGGGTCAACATGGAAGAGACCTAAATGCCTCGATGCCTTGCATCATCCCCAAAAGGAAAACACAAGAGAAGAGAAAAAGATAAAATGTTTATGACATAGAGAAGAATGGAGGTACACATAGAGGAATTCACAAAGAGACAGAGAGAGACATCAAATGAAACAACACAGGGGATCACATAAAGAAACATGAAAAAAAAGCAAAACAAGTGTAGTAAGGCACATGCGAGTCAACCTATAGGAGGTTGTATGCATCCCAATCTCGATCAATGTATACAAAAGGTAGACAAGTAGCCAAAGGGACAAAAACAAGTTTCAAACTAGGAGACACACCAAGTTCAACACTCTTATTAGTAGAATTATCATTTAAGTTCATAGAAGAGGAAAACAATGAATTCAACTCATTATGAACTTGTTCATCAATCTTTGCAATATCAATTTCATCATCTAGATTAATCACAATAGGAGGTTTAATGATAATGTCTCTAGAAGGTTCTTGTTTATGTTGCAGAGAGGGTATAGAGTCAACATGCATTGCTTCAGAAAAGTTCATATTTTGATTTTATATGTTGCTCTTTTCTTATTTAGTTTGTAACATATGAGAAATAGCATGACTTCTACGCCTACACTCTCTAGCATTTCGATTTTGTTTGAATTTGTTGTCAATTTATAATTGTGTAGGAGTGGGTTTGTTAACCATAGGCTTATTTTCTTCCCTTAGGGGAGTAACGAAAGGAACCATAAGAGGTTTTTCAACCACTTTATCTTTAGCTTTGTAAACTTGTTTGACTTTAGGACTCATAATGTGATTATTTTGATTGTATCATGGTCTCTTATAGGAAATTGTAGGAGGATTTTTCATTGGCTGCTCTTGGATATTTGGAAGGGCTTTTTGTTCAATCATAGTTTTTCAAGGATAGGTGGCTCAATCATGGGTGGAGGAATGTTTCTAAGGGATAATTATGTTGTGTGCTTCATCTTAAAATTTTGATATGCTTTGAAAAATTAGTCCTTAAGAGGTCTAATAGGTTCAATAGGCTCAAGCCAAAAGAAATCCAATAAAAAGTTCCCATGGGAAGACACGGGATTAAAGCCACTATGGTGTATAGTAAAGATCTCATTGCCAAAGGGAAACTTTAAACATGTATGCACAATTGATAGGACAAAATTCATGGAGTGAAGCCATGGATAGCCTAACTTCACACAAAATTGGTCTGAGGACAGGATGATGGTGAATGAGACATTTAATGTTTTTAGTCCAATTTTTAAAGGGAGATTTATTGAGCCAATCACAAGACAAGCAAAGCCATTATGCATTTTGATCCATGCTTTCGGTTTGTCATATGTATCTCTATAATGTTCATGCACAAATAAGAATTCTTTAGTGATCACGTTCTCTACATAGACAAGATCGATTAATATCCCATTAGTAGGCTTGTCATTGATTCTTCTAGCTATGTAAAGAGGACCATCAGATGCATGTTTGATTATGTCTTTTTGTGAGAAAGAGATATCAAGGGGTATTTTGGTTGAGCACTTATGAGGTTTAGCTTCAATAAAGTTGACTAAGGCATGTATGTTATTAGTCTCTTGATTTTTTAAGTTCTCATGAAGGAAGCAGCCGAGGCTACTGGAAATTTTCATTCCATGTGCACTTTTAAGAATTTTCCTTAGATTTTGTAAAGTAGGAATGATACTAGTGCCCATGCTTTCAATAAGCACAAGGTCTTGTAACTTTTCTAGGCCTTCATCTATTCTTTTTATGTTTTCTTGTGAGATATGAACAACATCATGCACATTGGTTGTAGGAAGGGAAGTCATGGGAAATGAGGTATGCACGCTATGATCCATAGGGAGTTGATTATCAACACTATTAGAAAGAGAGTTAGAAAATCCAAGATCCATGGTGAATGGTGTATCATGGGATGGCATGAGTCTCGAACTACATCTCACAATAGTATTGCTAATAGGACACCAAGTTTTAAAGCTCATACAAGTTTCACAAACTCAATGCCAACCCAAAATGGAAAGAAGGTAAAGTGCAATGCAATGACCTAGAATGCAATGTGTAAATGCAATTTTCAAATTCTAAACAAGGTGACTTTCTAATTACACTATGTAAAACCTAAAAATGAAGTTTTGTAAATGCAATTTTGAAATCACACAATGCACTAACTTTACCAAATTAAGCTAAATATGATCAAATTCATAAAACATAAATTCTACAAATAGTAACAAAAATCTAAAAGTAGCAAACAAAATTGCAAAAACAAAGATTTTAATGCCCAAAAATTTAGATTATGACCTGATGAAGGACTCATTCTCCCCAGGGTGAATGGGTCCTAGATGAGGGTTATGAAACAAATTTTTGTATATTTTTAATTGATTTTCAATGGTTTTTAGATTCGGGCTTGTTATAGTAAGTTTCAGTTTGTTTTTCTATAGAATGTAATGTGAAAATTAATTGCAAAATGTGACAAAATGATAACCTAGAACACCTAATTTGATATGCAATTTTGTTTCAATTTTTAAATCCAAGTTAATATGATGTAAATGATATGCAATATGAGTGATTTTTGTATTTTTTAGATTTGAATAATGCAAAATATGCAATCCTAAAACCTTTAATGAGATGTAAAGTTGAATGCAAGTAAGGAACCCTAAATGAGACCCAATTCAATGCAAATGGATGCAAATGAATGCAAGATCTAAACCTAGGATGAAAGAGGACTCTAAAATCAACCAATTACAATGATCAATGTCGGGTTCACCAAAATGAAATGAAGAAAAATAGGTTTGTGGGTGGAGGAAAATGGATTGAGTATGATGCACTTATTTCTCCCAGTTTCATTCAAAATATGCAAGCTATAATATGTAAATGAGGAACAAAAATGAAATCTAACCCAACTACCAGTGAAAAGGAAGATTTGGAAAGGGTCAAATGTTGTGTACCTATCATCAAAGTTGCTTTTTCAAACCTCACTGAGGTCTCATTCTCCCTATGGCGAATGGGTCCTGGCTAGGGCTCCCGAAAATTAGTTTCTGGGTTCTGATTTGCCAGGTTTGCACTCCCAAATTCTAGTTGGCCACCGTCGGAAAGCCGAAAATAAATCTTGTAGCTCAATTTCTGTGATTTGAAAACTTTTCTTGCATCTTTGACAACTTTGCAAATTTCTTCAATTTTTCTCTCCAAAAGATCTTCAACCTAAAACCTACAATCACACATCCGTGGACATGGAAAAAGTATCCCTTTTTGCTCAATATTTGGGAATACTTGATGATAAATTGGACTTAATGAGGCCTTGATTTGGTGTTGTGAGGTGTTTTACATGTCCACATGAGGTCTTGGACCCTTGCAAATGTATTCATTGATGTCTTGTAAAGGTGTTGTAAAATACTTTCACACTTTTCTAGACTAATGGACCTATCTTTCCCCTAATACAACATTGTAAAATGTATTTAATTGCATTATCACATTAATCTAGAAGGCTTGTAAATTAAGCTTGACTTTAATCTAGTGTTGTAATATATTTTACACATTCAGATTGGATGGTGTGCCTTTCTAGGCTATGTGGACCTCATTTTAGTGTTGTAAGGTGTATTTAATCACACTTTCACATTGCATTTTGTGTCCCAAGCCCTAATTACCATTTATATCATCATTAATATACCCCTATGGCCCTATATTGTGCATCCCAAGGTATAATTTGATGAAATAATTGACAAAGTGACCATATAAACTTGATTTCCTTACTTCCTGACATTCCAACTAGCAGAATGGCACCTATGGGACCCATTCACCATTAGGGGCAGATGAGTCCCATCTAGGTGGGACCCATTTTCCCTTGATGGAAAATGAGTCCCATTTGAGCCATTTTTGGGGTTTAAGCGAGATAAGCTAGGTTTTAAGTTTAATTTTTCTCCATGTCGGCCATAGGGATCAAATTAACAGGAAAAATAGGTGGATTTCCTATAAATACAAGCTTCTAAACCCTAAATCATCATTCATTCACACATCTAATTATTAATTCATCATTAATATTTCATTTCAATCCAAGCAAGTTAGGGTTTTAGCTTTCTAAGTCATCAAGATAGCTTTCAAGGACATTCAAGGGTGGATTCTTCATCTATTGCTGCAAAAATTCAAGATCAATCATCATGGAAAGGTACTAATTCCATTATTTCATGTCCATGCTTCATATTATTTCTTCATTTAGTTTAGTTGCCTAAAAGGGGTTTGACCAAGGCAAACCCCCATGCCCTAACATTCACCATTTCTTTCTCTTTCTTTGTGTGTTTGCAGATTTAGGTACTTTAAGGGTTTGAAAATCATTGAATATTAGATTGAAGACTTTTTGAAGACCTCTCCTTGCTTGCAAAGCCAAAATATCCACTAAAAGTCACTTACAGTGTTGGAAATTAGACTTTTGGAAGTGCACAACTGTCAAGAATTGAAGTGCAAGTCGAGGAATTTTGTTTCCATTTTTGGATTTTAAAAAAATCAAAAGTGGATTGATTTACCATTAGTGGTGAATGAATCCCACTGCCAAGCCTGAAAAATGTTTTCTGCAGTTTTGGATACCCATTTGTCTAAAACAAGCTCCAAAATAGTTTCCCATATCTGGGACTAATTCACCTAGAATGGAAAATGAGTCCCAGTAGGCCAATTTTTTTGCATCAACAACATTTCAGAAGTCATTTCCAGTATCCAACAAGTTCTTAGGTGCACACATTCACTTTCATTCATTTTTGTTATAGTTTACTTTCATTTCTAGGTCTTTTTGCATATCACAATGTGCTTTCAAACAACTTGCATTCTTTAGGTTTTACATTAATAATTCATTTCCTTTTTTAGTTTATTACATTTATACATTTTCAGTTAGAAATATTCCATCCACTCTTGCATTAATCTTGAGTGTAGATATTTCCCATTTTGCTCCATTTTTCTCCTTTTAGGTGAAAAACCCTAGAAGTGCAAGAAAGACCTTGGGTTCCAAAATATTTGTATACATTTTGGCGAACTTTCCTTTAGAATACTTTTCTTTTCTAATTTGGAGTCCTTCATCATCCTAGATCTATCTTGCATTGACTTTGCATTAGGGTTTGCATTAGTTAATTTGCATGCTAGGGTTTCAAATTTTGCATTAGTGAAAGTGCATATAGGTTGCATTTTTGCATATTCAATCATTGAATTTTTTTGAAATTTTGTATTTGCATCCTAGGTCTACATCATACAACACATAATACATCCAAATCAAAAATATCTAAAAATTCTGAAGAAAAATCCCCACCAGGACTCATTCACCAGGACGCATTCGCCACCTTGGGCGAATCAGTCCCTTTTCACCCCTGAAAGTGTCATTTACAGAACTGAAAACCTTGTTTTTAAGCTTTTTTTTCTACCATTACCTATATTTATCACTTGGCTGAGTTTATGTAACATACATTTCATTAGAACTAGCTTAAATTAGCTCATTTCATGCATTGCCTCATTTCAATTTTGCATTCACAACATTTCATCTTTCAAATCTCATTGCATTGTGTAATCAAACAATCATCTTGCTTGAAAACTAAAAATTTCATTTCATTTTACATTCTTAAATTGCATTTCAAGTTTGCATAGTTTACTATTTCCAAATGTTAGTTTCAATCTTCTCCAAATTTGCAAAGAAAAAGTTAGTCAATAAGCATGATAGTCATCCATTCAATTCATTCCCTAGATATGAAAGCCTCTTAGTGCAAGAGAGTGAAAATAAAAATGTTAACCATAAACTTACACCCCCTCCTATCTCTCCTATTTCTATGGATGATGTGATAGAAGAGCATACAAACATAGATAACCATGATGATCATATTTGTTCTTCTCATGATACCTCTTCTTTTAATGGTGAAGGTATCTTGGTGAAAGAAGATACAATCATTGAGAATCATGATGAACGTATTTGTCATTCTCCTCATCCTCTTTGGGAAGATATTTTAGCACAAGAGAATGAAATCATAAACACATTCCTAAACATCACCTTACCTAATTTCCATTCTTCTTTGGCTTGTGAGAATAATTTTGAGGAAGATAAGATTCTAAATGATGAGGATATGTTGATCTAAAATAACCCTCTTTACGATCCTTCCCCTACCTCTCCTATTTTGGAAGACATTAGGGAACAAAGGAATGAAGTCATAAATGATCATGATAATCATACTTGTTCTTCTCCTAGTATCTCCCCTAGTTGTAAGGAAGATGCTTTGATGTTAGAAAACACAACCAATGAGAGTCATGAGAATCTTGCTTGTCCCCTTTCACCCAAGGCAACCCTTATGGAGCAAGATAATTCAACCATTAATCATTCCCCTACTTGCAATGAAATCATTTTAGAAGAACCAATCCATGAATGTCAAGAACATTTGATTCGTAGTTCTCCTAAAAACTTTCCTCCTAGGGAGAATATCGTGGTGTTAGAAAATGACAACAAAAGTAATGTGTCTTCATTAGATCAAAAGGTGATTCTAGATTTCCCTTTATTAGAGATACATCAAACCAAGACCACTGAGGTTATGAATGTGCAAGTGTCCATTAGATTCCCCTTGATTAATGGACCTCCTACATATCCTGTGGGACATCCTAAGAACCCTCTATTTCTCTACCCACCTTCACACAAACAACAAACTTAAAATCAACATGAACTCATCCTTTATCCCTCATCACACAAACCTCACACTCACAACAAACCTAAACTTATCCTTTACCCAACTCAGAATGATGTGTTGCAACAACCGATTCATAATATTGTTACTCATACATACAACACTAGAAATAATCCGCAACCACAACAACCAACCCCAACCTCTTTACCTTTGCCTAATTCTATACTGCCTAGTGATCCTTGATTATGAGAGTATGATCTTGTTGAACAATTTAATAGCACTCTCACAAAGATATCCCTATGGGATTTACTTCAGAATTCGCCTAACTATCACACTATGCTTCAAATGACCTTACAAAAATTTCCTATTTCTTCTCATGTGCAACCAAATGACATAGCAGCCATAATTCAAGGATTGAGCGCTGACATTGTTTTCCACCAAAGTGAACTCCCCTCTTTGGAAGTGCAAAAAAAAAATGAATCTTTCATGATCATTGCTCAATATAATACAATAGGAATAAAGTGAACCCTTATTGACAATGGCTCAACCCTTAATGTGTGTAGCGTAAACCTCTTGGATAGGCTTCGTGTGGATAAATAAAAAATTCAACCCGTTTCTTTATCTATTAAGTTGACAATGAATAAAAGAAACTGCTAGGTGTGATCACTTTACCTATTACAGTTCAAGAAGTCACATTGAACACACCAATCTAGGTTATGCCTCATGCTCTTTCATATAACCTTCTTCTAGGTAGGTTGTGGATTCATGAAATGAATGGTGTGCCTTCCACTCTTCATCAAAAAATCACTACAACAAATCCCTGTGATTAGCTCCATTTTTTGCTCCCACCCATTGTTTTAATTTATTTTTCTCCATTTTTTGGGAAAATTTGGCAATATTTTTCGGGATGGCGCTATTTTTGGCATTTTTTGTGTTGACTGGAACAAGTCGGCGCTATATTCGGTGCCAATTTTCATTGACATTGCACCGCAATTAGCCCCAATATTAGCACTGCTATTAATGCCCACTGTCATGCCCTTATTAATGCCTAGATTAACACCTATATTAACGCCAAGATTAGCACCAATGAACTATGCCCACTATAACACCCAAATTAGCACCTAAATTAGCAACCCAGTTAACATCTATGTTAGCGCCTAGGTTAGCACCTATTCTGGCACCTTCTTTAGAGCCTTTTTGGTGCATGATTTAATGCTTGATGTAGAGCCTAATTTAGCGCCTAATTTTTTTGATCTAGCAAGGATTAAGGGTGTTAGAACAAAAAATCCTTCCCCAATATTCATTAGCCTTCAGTTGCTTGCCTACATTTCACTTGCATCAGAAGATCTATTGGCTTTGATTTTTCATTGTATTTAACATGAAATGCAACAATTTGTGTGACAAGATCCATATTGTCACCAAAATTCCCCATTTATTCCTCTAGATAATCATAAACAAAGAAAATTTTTCCTTTACCGCATTACTTTGTGTAGATTAAGGGTTGAGGGTTGAGGGTTGAGAATTAAGGGTTAAGGGTGGTTTAATGTATAGGGTAGAGGGTTGAGGGACATATATGGTTCAAGGATCAGGGTTCAGGGTCTAATATATAAGGTAGAGGGTATAGGGGTTAATGAGGGATTAAGGTTTAAGGGTACTTGAGGGTTGAGGGTAGAGAGTAGAGGGTACTTGAGGGTTTAAGGGTTGAGGGATTTGTTAGGTCTCAAAAGTGCAGGTTTTAAACCATAAGGGGGTGCCAATCCCTTAATACACCTTTGGCCCATGAACAAGGTAAACAAGATTGATTACCTTATACACTTTAGGTTCTGCCAGACCTAGGCAGGTATACCTGAACAATAAGGCAAATTTATAGGTAAATATGGTTCCTGAATTGAGCAATCTACTCACTAAGGCACGTGAAGGTGGAGTAGATACATAGTTTTAGTGAATAGTTTCTAATGAGAGCAATTGAGAATTCAAGTTTGTGAGTTGTATTTTGTATGCAATATCTAAAATTTATGACTAGTGCCTACTTCTATTGGGTGGACAGAGTGGAGGGGTGAATGATGGTTTTGGAGATAGGCTTCTGTAAGATGGGTAGATTCACTCTTCAGCTTAACTCAAATAGTTGGGCACTTTGAATGTTTGCACCTTGTGCAAACGTGCAAGTATGTCAGTTATTTGGGCTCTTCTTAGTAATCCTAGTGATATACCCTCATGCTACTATGAAGTTGTGAAAGGATTTAATTCATATGTGAAAGGAAACCAATTAAGACAATCTATTCAAAAGGACTTTAATCCAAACAAGAACCTATCAAATTTGATTTCTTAAAAGGAACTTTAATTCTTTTGCACATTGAAACTAGTTAACAACATTACACAATCACAACAAATATGTATTGAAAAATTAAATGTATTTTCACACACTCAATTTGAATAGCATAAATAGCCACTTCAAAGACAACCAAATAACATATAAGCATATAAATCCACACAGCATTTGAGCACTTGAAACTAAATTAACAATTATGCATAACCTTCTCCATTATATTTATCCTTGAATAATATGCATTATAATAGTAGTTTTTGATATGAGATGGATGGGTGAATTGGTGTAATCTATCTTCTTACTAATGCCCATCCTAAATGGAAATGATGTGATGATGATCTATTCGGGTCTTGGTCTCTCTTATATATATATGAGAGGCAACAAGCTACAAACTGTTACAAAAAGTCATGTCATTTGATAACTAAACATAATTAAGAAAACAAAATATTGCAGCAAATGAATGCACCAATCTGTTAATCTCCAAGCAGAAGCTCGTGACCACCTAATATTTGTTCAAAGATTCTACTCCATGATAGGGTGCTCATGCTGTCGATTGAATCCTTTCATCCTGATGGTTGTCCCGTTGTGTCTGGTATATTCATAGTTTGGTTAAGGATCAAATTAAATGTAGAGAGGTGATGAATGTACTCTTGCTAAGCACAAGTATCTACATTGGAGATCAATTCCCTCATATCATATTCCCTATACATCATCTTCTTGAGTTGCTTTTGAGTATTTTGTAAAGTTATGTCCTCATCATTGATTTCATGTAGTGCAGCAGTCAGAAGTGCATCAAACTCTTCCAATCATCATACTCTTAAGGATTTCCCATATCATCATAAAGTGTTGGAGTCAAATTGAAGCAGTCGAGATCTTCCATGAGCTTGTTATGATATCCATTGTGTGATTCTACCAATTTGTTATGTGTCTACATTATTTGTCCTTTTAGGATTTGCTTGTCCTGATGCTCCTCTCTCTTTTCAATTATTCTCACATGTAGTTGTTCATTATCTTCTATTGCTAAGTATACTTGCTTAAATTGTCTCCAATATTCATCAGCACATTTCATCGTCTTATTGAATCTCCCCTTGATCATTTCAGATGCAGTATTATAATTGATGGTTTTGACTTCTTTCCCCAATTGTTTACATTTTTCTTGAGATTTCAAGTGGAAATTTTTCCAATAAGTTGTATCATCCATTGCATCCAATAATCTCTTATCCTTTTCAAGCCATGGGGAATACAACTCTGGTGTGGAAGAGGAAGATGATCTTTCTCTTTGATGTGCTAATTCCTTCTTCAACCTACCATTTTCTTTAACCAGCTTATCAATCTGTGCTTTGGTGAATTTCACCACATTGACATTCAATTCCATTGTCTCCATGGGATTGCTATCCCCTACTCTTTGGACCAAGAGATGTCCAAACACTTGGTTTGGATTATCAATCACAACAGGTCTTTTGTCATGGGGGTACAGTGACCAAATAAGCAAGGTGGCCTCATTTGGATTGTATCTAGATCCTGAATACATCTTATCACTTGCTTCCTTTATTAAGTTCATTGTTTTGTCCCCTCTCTTTCTGAAACTATCAAACACAATTGCAGAGATTATATCCCACCTGGGAAAAAACAATACTCCAGCTTCCTGAAGTAACTCTCTCACTCTCTCAGGAGTGATGGACTCAATCTCTTTGTCTATTTCTTTTTAAATTCTTCCAAAGTAGCAACTTCTCATTCAGGAGTGACATCCTGCATCTTTTGTCTCATTTTCTTGCCTTTATATTCATAAACAAATGATTTAAAATTGGAAGACTTAACAAAATCTTCATCAGAAATGAACTCTTGTCCAGCCTTGACCCTAACATCATCAGATAATTCATCTGATGCTTTAAATATTACAACATTATGTTCCTGAGGAGGCTCATACTATGCAATTACAGGAGCACTTATTTGTTGTACTTTCTCATCTTCCTCATCACTCTCCTCATCTTCACTTATATCAGTATCTATAGAAAAAATCACCTTAGCCGGAGTTGGTTGTGAAGGAATATAATGTAAGGGCCTTATATCTTCATCCTGAACTCCTAAATAGGTTGCATGAGTGGCATCAAATACAAATGAAGGAACATCCTTTACCAATTCATTCACATGAGAAATGAGTTGCTCAATCCTTGCTAGAGGATCTTGTATTTCACCAAATTCCCTCAAATAAGATGGGACATTTCTTCTTTTCCATTCCTCTATGAGCATAACCCTATTATATGCGGTCATTATGTTAGTGGCAGAGGCTTCATCATGGTTTTTGATCACATCTTCATCTGAGAACACATGCTCATATCTTGATAACCCCTATGATAGCCTTGCTTTGTGAATAAAGCCTTTTGCATCAAATTTTTCCCTTTTATTTCCTAGAGGGAGGTTATGCTATGCTAATTTAGCATCAATTTCCTCATATCGCTCATTTGCAACCACTGTAAAGTCTCCAAAACATAAAGTGTTGGGTATAATTGATTGTTTGTTGTGTCCTTTGAGGTTTTTGGCATTAGATTTTTCCAATTGCCTCACAATTTCTAAGTAGGCAATTCTATTAGGAACTACTCATGGCAGCAAGTGTGGAGTTCCTTCAAACCCATAAACCTTGATCACTATGTAGTCAAGGAAAACATACCGGTCTCCCTAGTTATGATTCACCTTCTTCTTTGGGTCATTTTCCTTTGGTCTTAGAAAATTTTGTACTTTTGGGGATAATTTATAATCACGCGGATATCCCAACAACTTCATCAATGGTTTCACAAAAAAATCCTCAAAATAAAGATAATGATATCTACCAAATTGACTATCCCACAATGAATTCCACATCTGTACAAGTTTGAGGTTTCCATTTTCATCTATATCTCTTATTCTTAATTCTTCATTCCAGACCCTTCTAACATGTCCCTCGTTCATGAGAAAATGCATGAATAGAGAATAATTTTTGAAATGAATATATTCACTATTGTTTTTAATCTTTACAAGCTCTTGGTTTAGGTCATTGGCCAAGTATCTAGCATAATTGAATGATCTGGCATTAGTGCTTTGTATGTCTACAACTAAGACCATTGGGGCAATAAAAATGAAAGGTGGGACCTCTACCACCAAGACTTGACCAATTGAATAATAAGTGTATTGGAAACATTCTTCAAACAAATCCTCATGAAAAGGAGGGTTTTCATTGCTCGAAAACCTCCTAAGTTGGCCTCCATTTTTGGGCCTATGCAAGGGTATTTTCCATCATTTGTAGCTGGTATCCATGTGGTGATACTCTGTCAAGAGTTCTCTAACCATGAATGACAAGTTCATAGGACATTCCAACTGAAACATATTAGAAATTAAATCCTCAGAAATAACAAGCATGTTAGCCCCATTATGTGATTGAATAGTTCTCCTCTTGGGGTCATATATGCTAGCCAGAGCTTTAATTAGTTCTACATTTGTGAACACATTGGGCACCATGAGTTTTCCCAAGTTCAACCTCCACAGGTTGTAGACTGGCTTAAACCTAAATTGTTTTCTGTAATGATACATGAAGAGTTCATACCTGCATTGTGGTGTCCAAATATCTCCTAAGCCCTTATGTTTATCTAATAATCTATCCATTGAAGGATTCTTTAGAGAACTCCTCCTAGGTCTTAGCCCTGACCTAGGGCATTGATCTATTAGGTCTTGATTCAGGGGTCTCTTCTCAGTTTTCTGTTTCTTAGCTTTGGGTTTTGTTGTGTTTTCCTCTATTGTTTGAATTCTTAATCTTTTGAAAAAATACAACTTCTCAACTAGGATTGTTGTACTTACTTGGTCTCGCCTCCACTGGTTTCTACTATGTAATAACTCCTAGCTTTTCCTTTATGCTTTTGTCCTCAATGGAATTTTCCAGACTATGCGACAATTATGCGATTAACTTGTGCTTCAATTCTGGCTCATAAATACACCACCCATTTCAGTCTTGTCATCGAAGGGAAGCATTTCTTTCTAAATATGTTGATGATGCCTTGAGATGTCACATCAATTACTATAGTCATCATCGCTATATCAACAAGATTGCGATCCTTATTCCACCAATAGCCACCTTCTCCACCGATGAACAACTTTCCTTTGGTCTATTGGTGGAATGGTAGAATATATTATCCCAATACACACTAATTCCCTTGATATATTTTAATTATTGATAATCTATGATTATATCAAGCCATCAGGGGAAAGCAAACATTCGTTCCACTGATGTTCATGAGTTACAACGATGTGCTTACTTTTGTTGACTCTATCAATCTATCAAGGAGAATGCCTTAGGAGTCATCCCGATAGGGTATTGTTACACCGATACTAGGTTATGAACTACTTTGATCGAGCCATTGGCAAGGCTATGATGGGTGCTCTATCGTTGAGGCATTGTTAGGCCGATAGTGCTAATTTTTATTTAGGAACAGGGAAAGATTATGGAGTCTCAAACTCATTTATGGGTGTGTCACACAAATTTCAACAATTTGTGTTGACCATAAAATTAAAATGTGATGAATTTCTGTGAAATGTGGAGGATAGGTGGGTGGAGGCTATTGAAAAATGCGAGTTTTTTCACTTCTAACAAGATTAAGGGTTGAGAGTAATTTACTTGGGTTTAAGGGTTTAACGGTTGAGGGATTAGGGTTGAGTGATTAGGGTCAAGGATACGTATTGGACGGTTGAGGGTAGAGGAATGTAGAGGGTTTAACTGTTTAGGGTTTAGGGTATTGGGTTGAGGGTATAGGCAGGTTGAGGGATTAGGGTAGAGGGTAGAGGGTAGAAGATTTAAGGCTGGTTTAGGGTTGAGGGATGTTAAGGCTTGAGGGTAAAGGTTTTAGTGTATAGCTAGGACGTTTGAGGGTATATGGTTGAAGGTCGATTAGGGTTGAGGTTCCAATGTAGAGGGTAGAGGGTATAGGGGTTTACTAGGGTTTAGGGTTTAAGGGTTGAGGGTTGAGGGATTAAGGGTTGAGGGTTGAGGGTTGAGCGTTTAAGGTTGAGGGTAGAGGGTTAAGGCCCGTAGATGGTTGAGTGTCCAATCATGTATAGGGTAGAGGGTGCAACTATAGGGGTTGAGGGTACATATATGGTGCATACGTTGAGGGATTAGGGTTGAGGGTCCAATATTGTATAGGGTAGAGGGTATAGGGGTTGAGGGATTATAGTTTGACTAGGGTTGAGGGTTGAGGGTTGAGGGTTGAGGGTTGAGGGTTAATTAAGGGTTGAGGGATTAAGGGTTGATGATTGAGGGATTAGGATAGAGAGTTTACTAATTGGGTTTAAGGGTTTAACTAGGGTTGAGGGATTAGGGTCGAGGGTGCTAGAGGGTATATGGTTCAAGGATTAGGGTTTAATGGTTTAGGGTTGAGGGACGTTAAGGTTTGAGGGTAGAGGGTTTAGGGTATAGCTAGGACATTTGAGGGTATAATATGGTTGAAGGTCGAATATTAGAGATTTTGAGGTTCCAATGTAGAGGGTAGAGGGTATAGGGGTTGAGGGTACTTGAGGGTTTAAGGGTTGAGGGTTGAGGGTTGAGAATTGAGGGTTGAGGGTTTAATGTATAGGGTAGATTAGAGGGATGCAGAGGTTATAAGAGGGTTTAAGGGTTGAGGCGTAAGGGTTTAACTAGGGTTGAGGGTTGAGGGTAGATGGTAGAGGGTTGAGGGTTAATTAAGGGTTGAGGGTTGAGGGATTAGGGTAGAGAGTTTAGTAATTGGGTTTAAGGGTTTAATTAGGGTTGAGGGATTAGGGTTAAGGGTACTAGAGGGTATATGGTTCAAGGATTAGGGTTTATGGTCCTTGAAGTATATATAGGGTTTAAGGGTTTAGGGTAAGGGACGTTAAGGGTTGAAGGTAGAGGGTTTAGGGTATAGCTAGGACGTTTGAGGGTACAATATGGTTTGAAGGTCAAATATTAGGGACGTTGAGGTTCCAATGTAGAGGGTAGAGGGTATAGAGGTTGAGGTAACTTGAGGGTTTAAGGGTTGAGGGTTGATGGATTAACTAGGGTTGAGGGTTGAGAATTGAGAGTTGAGGGTTTAATGTATAGGGTAGATTAGAGGGACATAGAGGGTATAAGAGGGTTTAAGGGTTGAGGCTTGAGGGTTTAAGGTTGAGATTAGAGGGTTGAGGGTATATATATGTAGGTTGAGGGATTACTAGGGTTAAGGGTCCAATGTATAGGGTAGAGGGTATAGGGGTTGAGGCCGGATTAGGGTTTAACTAGGGTTGAGGGTTGAGGGTAGAAGGTAGAGGGTAGAGGGTTAATTAAGGGTTGAGGGATTAGGGTTGAGGGTACTAGAGGGTATATGGTTCAAGGATTAGGGTTTAGGGTCCAAAATTTATATAGGGTTTAAGGGTTTAGCATTGATGGATGTTAAGGGATGGGGGTAGAGGGTTTAGGGTATAGCTAGGACATCTGAGGGTATAATATGGTTGAAGGTCAAATATTAGGGATGTTGAGGTTCCAATGTATAGGGTAGTAGGTAGAGGGGTTGAGGGTTGAGGGATTAACTAGGGTTGAGGGTTGAGAATTGAGGGTTGAGGATTTAATGTATATGGTAGATCAGAGAGATGTAGAGGGTAGAAGAGGGCTTAAGGGTTAAGGCTTGAGGGTTGAAGGTTAAGGGTAGAGGGTTGAGGGTATATATATGCAAGTTGAGGAATTACTAGGGTTGAGGGCCCAATGTATAGGGTAGAGGGTATAGGGGTTGAGGCCTGATTAGGGTTTAACTAGGGTTGAGGGATTAAGGGTTGACTAGGGTTAAGGGATTAGGGTAGAGAGTTTAGTAATTGGGTTTAAGGGTTTAACTAGGGTTGAGGGATTAGGGTCGAGGGTACTAGAGGGCATATGGTTCAAGGATTAGGGTTTAGGGTCCAAAGTATATATAGGGTTTAAGGGTTTAGGGTTGAGGGACATTAGGGGTTGAGGGTAGAGGGTTTAGGGTATAGCTAGGAAATTTGAGGGTATAATATGGTTGAAGGTCAAATATTAATAGGGGCGTTGAGGTTCCAATGTAGAGGGTAGTGGGTATAGGGGTTGAGGGTACTTGAGGGTTTAAGTGTTGAGGGTTAAGGGATTAACTAGGGTTGAGGGTTGATAATTGAGGGTTGAGGGTTTAATGTATAGGGTAGATCAAAGGGATGTAGAGGTTATAAGAAGGTTTAAGGGTTGAGGGTAGAGGGTTGAGGGTATATTTATGTAGGTTGAGGGATTACTAGGGTTGATGGTCCAATGTATAGGGGTTGAGGCCATATTAGGGTTTAACTAGGGCTGAGGGTAGTGGGTAGTGGGTAGGGGGTCGAGGGTTAATTAAGGGTTGAGGGATTAGGGTAGAGAGTTTAGTAATTGGGTTTACGGGTTTAAATAGGGTTGAGGTATTAGGGTTGAGGGTACTAGAGGCCAATATATGGTTCAAGGATTAGGGTTTAGGGTCCAAAGTATATATAGGGTTTAAGGGTTTAGGGTCCAAAGTATATATAGGGTTTAAGGGTTTAGGGTTGAGGGACGTTAAGGGTGTAGGGTAGAGGTTTTAGGGTATAGCTATCACATTTGAGGGTATAATATGGTTGAAGGTCAAATATTAGGGACGTTGAGGTTCCAATGTAGAGGGTAGTGGGTATAGGGGTTGAGGGTACTTGAGGGTTTAAGTGTTGAGGGTTGAGGGATTAACTAGGGTTGAGGGTTGAGAATTAAGGGTTAAGGGTTTAATGTATAGGGTAGATCAGAGGGATGTAGAGGGTATAAGAGGGTTTAAGGGTTGAGGGTAGAGGGTTTAAGGTTCAAGGTAGAGGGTTGAGGGTATATATATGTAGGTTGAGGGATTACTAGGGTTGAGGGTCCAATGTATAGGGTAGAGGGTATACAGGTTGAGGCTAGATTAGGGTTTAATTAGGGATGAAGGTAGAGGGTAGAGGGTTAATTAAGGGTTGATGGATTAAGGGTTGACTAGGGTTGAGGGATTAGGGTAGAGAGTTTAGTAATTGAGTTTAAGGGTTTAACTAGGGTTGAGGGATTAGGGTCAAGGGTACTAGAGGCTAGTATATGGTTCAAGGATTAGGGTTTAGGGTCCAAAGTGTATATAGGGTTTAAGGGTTTAGGGTTGAGGGACATTAAGGGTTGAGGGTAGAGGGTTTAAGGTATAGCTAGGATGTTTAAGGGTATAATATGGTTGAAGGTCGAATATTAGGGATGTTGAGGTTCCAATGTAGAGGGTAGTTGGTATAGGGGTTGAGGGTACTTGAGGGTTTAAGGGTTGAGGGTTGAGGGATTAACTAGGGTTGAGGGTTTAATGTATAGGGTACATCAAAGGGATGTGGAGGGTATAAGAAGGTTTAAGGGTTGAGGCTTGAGCGTTTAAGTCTAAGGGTAGAGGATTGAGGGTATATATATGTAGGTTGAGGGATTACTAGGGTTGAGGGTCCAATGTATAAGGTAGAGGGTATAGGGGTTGAGGCCTGATTAGGGTTTAATCAGGGTAGAGGGTAGAGGGTTGAGGGTTAATTAAGGGTTGACTAGGGTGAGGGATTAGGGTAGAGAGTTTAGTAATTGGGTTTAAGGGTTTAACTAGGGTTGAGGGATTAGGGTCGAGGGTACTAGAGGTTGATATATGGTTCAAGGATTAGGGTATAGGTTCCAAAGTATATATAGGGTTTAAGGGTTTAGAGTTGAGGGACGTTAAGGGTTGAGGGTAGAGGGTTTAGGGTTTAGGGTATAGCTAGGATGTTTGAGGGTATAATATGGTTGAAGGTCGAATATTAGGGACATTGAGGTTCCAATGTAGAGGGTAGTGGGTATAGAGGTTGAGGGTTCTTGAGGGTTTAAGGGTTGAGGGTTGAGGGATTAACTAGGGTTGAGGGTTGATAATTGAGGGTTGAGGGTTTAATGTATAGGGTAGATCAGAGGGAGGTAGAGGGTATAGGAGGGTTTAAGGTAGAGGGTAGAGGGTAGAGGGTATATATATGTAGGTTGAGGGATTACTATGGTTGAGGGTCCAATGTATAGGGTAGAGGGTATAGGGGTTGAGGCCGTATTAGGGTTTAACTAGGGTTGAGGGTAGAGGGTAGAGGGTTGAGGGTTAATTAAGGGTTGAGGGATTAAGGGTTAAGGGTTGAGGTATTAGGGTAGAGAGTTTAGTAATTGGGTTTAAGGGTTTAACTAGGGTTGAGAGATTAGGGTCAAGGGTAGAGGATATAATATCGTTCAAGGATTAGGGTTTAAGGTTGAGGGTATATGGTTGACGGATTAGGGTTGAGGGTCTAATATTGTATAAGTCGGTAAAGGGTATAGGGGTTGAGGGTATGTATATGGTTGAAGGATTAGGGTTGAGGGTTGAATGTATAGGGAAAAGGGTATAGGGGTTATTGGGGAGTAGGGTTTAACTAGGGTTGAGGGTAGAGGGTTAATTAAGAGTTTAATGTATTTTTCTCCAATTTTTTGAAAAAGTTGGTGCTATATATCGGGATGGCGCTATATATTTTACGTCAAAGGCGTATCCTATTTGAAGAAGAAAAATGTGAAACTACCAATCAATGGTTGATATTAGATTGCTGACCCTTGAAACTGTTTGGTCCATTGATACCCTTTTCTTGATTTTATCACATTATAATAATACTTGCAAAAGTCTGCCCCGTGCTACATAATATCTTATACGGATTACATATAATTTATTTTTGCATGTGGTTAAAGTATTTTTTACTGTAATTTTCTACAAGTATGTAAATATTATTTGTTTTGCGAGCCCTAAATTACCAAGCGCTAGACAGAATTACTTTTTATTCATTGAATTGACTATTCTATCATTTTACTCCTTGCTTGGTATAAATTTACAATCCACTTGGTTAAAAAAATACTCTATGCATAAACATATTTATTTTTTTAAGTATTTAATTATAAGAATTGTACTATTTTTTTTGGTATTTAATTATATGGATTTGTCTTCTTTTTGTTTTCTTTTCCATTTTAAACTTTTGAAGAGGTAAACTGAACATTTAGTAATTATAATTTTTTTTAGATAATATTAGTTGAGTTTTTTTAAAATTTTAAAACTATTTAAATACCTAATATAAATAAAAAATATACTTTACTTATTCTAAATTTTAAAATGGAAAAGAAAATAAAAATAATACAAATCCTTATAATTAATTAAATACTAAACAAAAACACATGGAACGTCACCCTCATTTATACCAGGGGTTACGAAATTCCCAGTTGGTAGTCTCGACAAGACTTTTCGATAGCTCAAAGGGTGGCACGTACGCATTAAAATGAATGCCATGAAAGGATGGCATTAAAATAAATGCCATGAAAGGATTGCATTAAAATAAATGTCATGAAAGGGTGGCATTCATTTTAATCTAGCAAAGGTGGCGATCTCAGCATTCTTCATTTGCTAGATTTTTCATTCCAGAGGCTTCGATTGGGTGAGAAAGAATAATGGAGAACGACATGAAGTATGCAGTGTTCAAATTGACTGAGGAGCTATCTACCTTTGGGCACGACACTCTAATTTTCCTAGATTGTTGTGTGAGTTAGGGAGGTTTCAAAAAACTAATGGACCAGAGGTTCAAATGAATTCTTCTAGAGTTTGATCCCTTGAAGGTGGTCACAGTGAAAATGGTTTTGGGTCGAGAGCATGTGGCCTATAGTGAAATGGTTCTAGTTAATTCCCACATAGTCTCTCATTTTTTGGCATCTTTTCTTGATCAAAGCACCCCAAAAACTTGGTTCAGGCAATGATGAGGAAGCTATTCAATCCTTATCTCCTGGTCAACATGGATGAGGTTATTTCAGCCTCTATTCTTGGCTCTGGGGTGCCACGTCCGAAAGAATTGGAAATGCTCAAAAATCGTAGTGTGGTGGTCCAATTTTTTTTGCTTCTATTGGAGCCGAAAGGAATGGTGTTGTTCAAGCATTGGATGGTGGCTACAGTTGGGGTGGAGCATTTGAAAAAAGATCTTTAGCTGGTGGAGACTGAGGGTATGGAGTGGGTGTTGGAATTCAATGAATTTTCCCATCTCAATGGCTTCCTATGACCTCGGGCTCGTGGTGGGATGGTGCTGGTTTTTTGGCTTCTATGATCGTTGGTGGCTCCTGGTGGTGGTGGCTCAAAATTCAGGTTGTATTGGTGTTGGGTTTGTTTAATTTTTTGGTGATGTTTTGGTGGATTTCTTGGCCTTTGGTGAGGTTCAAAATTAGGGTTTCATGTATATTCTTGCATTGGCAGACAATCTGTAATTTTTTGAATTTTGATTAATACAATCTTATGCTATTTTTGGTGGCTGTAAGTGACTGTATTGCTGGCTATTAGCCTAGTTGTAATATTTTTCTCTCTTTTGGTAACCTTGGTTGCCTCCTTTTTATTATTTGCATTATTTCAATTAAAAATAAATAAATAAAATACTAAACAAAAACAATATGTATATGCAAAAATAATGTACATTATAATTCCCATTCTCAATATATTAGTTGAGTTTTTAATTTTATTTTTAAAATGTTTAATTATGAGAATTCTTTTTCCTGTAATTGGGAATTATAATGTATATTATTTATTTTACGTTATAATTTTATTTGAAAATAATATATATGAGATTATTTGAATATATTTTTTACAAATTACAAATGAATAAAATAAAATAAAATAAGGGCTTTTTTATAAGTACGAGCATTAATGAAGGGTAGTTTGAGCTCAAATTTTAATGATGGCCTAGCATATGAAGTCAGGTATGTAGGACGACATTGCTAGAGCCTTAGGAGATAAAATTTCCATAACAATTACAATGAAGTGAAGTCCCTACAATAATTTTGTGTTGACCTACTGCATCCAGTTATGGTCATTTGAGTCATGAGTTGAGCCATTGAAATCATTCTTTGTACTGACCCTGAGTTCTAAGTTAGTCGGTCATCATGTATGGTTAATCGTTTAAATGCTCCATATAGTTGGGCCATAATATTTTTCAATTGACTTACGTTTAAGCCATCCCACATAAGGTGATTCAAAGGAGTGTGGTAAGGCGGTAAACAACAATAAGATAAAGAATACACCACTATACCGCTGGGAGGGTGAGCAACATATGCGATAGAGTGGTGTACACTTTAACCCCACAACAAGAAGTCTTGAGAAAGGTGATAGAGCGGTAAGCATGGAAGATAAGTGGACACTGTAGTACCACATAAGGTGATTCAAAGGAGTGTAGTAAGGTGGTAAACAACAAGAAGATAAAGCATACACCACTATACTGTCGGGAGGGTGAGAAACATATGCAGTAGAGCGGTGTACACCACAACCCCACAACAAGAAGTCTTGAGCAAGGTGGTGATGCGGTAAGCATTAGAATGGAAGGGAAAACACTGCCACACTACAACAAGTATAATAAGAGATGACAATAGTACGGTAATCGTGTCATCATTACAATTTACAGTAATAAATGCCCTCACACATGCTTCAAAATTAATTTTAAGGATTTGAGCTTGTTGGGAAACTATCTGGTGAAGAATTGGCATTAAAATACTGATACGACTAAATATCATGCCCTCAAAAGCAAGTGAGTTTTCCTAAGACCGTACTCAGTTGAAGGAAACATAAGTCTAAAGTGTCTTAAGCCTTGTTGTTTCTTCAATTATGCAAATTAATTAGTTGTTAGTAAAATAAGTAGTTCTGAAGGGTCGTCTATTTTTGTAAAAGGCGTGAAGCTTGTTGCTTCCTATATAAATAGGAAACCAAGGCCAATTTTGAGAGGATCATCATATCATATTCCATTTTCATTTCTGTTATAGTAGGCATTAGTAAGAAGCTAGATTGCACATTCCACCCATCCATATCATATCAAAGAATTCTACTATAAATGTATATATATTTGAAACAACATAATGGACAAGATTGCTCATAATTGGTAATCTATTTTGGTGTTCAATTGTTGTGTTAAATTTCATGCTTATTTGTTACTGTGCTATCTCCAAAATGGTTTCTTCAAGTTATTTAAATTCATAAGATTTATTAGGGCACATTTGCTGTTATTGTGCGATTATTTCAAGCTTATGAATGAAATAGAACATCTTATTATCAAAGATTCTCCATGACTGTGTTATCATTCTGTATTTTTTCTTATGTTTGCCATACTTATTTCTTCTTATATTTAACTGAATAGGAAACCAAGGCCAATTTTGAGAGGATCATCATATCATATTCCATTTTATTTTTTGTTATAGTAGGCATTAGTAAGAAGATAGATTGCACATCTCACCCATCCATATCATATCAAAGACTTCTGCTATAAATGTATATATATTTGAAACAACATAATGGAGAAGATTTCTCATAATTGGCAATCTATTTTCGTGCTCAATTGTTGTGTTAAATTTCATGCTTGTCTGTTACTGTGTTGTCTCCAAAGTGGTTTCTTCAAGTTATTTAAATTCATAAGATTTATTAGGGCACATTTGTTGTTACTATGTGATTATTTTGAGCTTATGAATGAAATATAACATCTTATTATCAGAGATTCACCATGACTATGTTATCATTTTGTATTTTTTCTTATGTTTTCCATACTTATTTCTTCTTATATTTGAATGAATATCAGTTATTGATCCTCAATATTGTGCTTATGTGAATGAATATGTTGATATAGTAAAGCATTTAGTGTGGATGTTTTTAGTTACATGTTCAAAATTATGTTCAACATAAAAATGGAAACTATTTAAAAATAATAAAGTTAACAAAGTTGCTTATTTAAATAATTGTGAGTTACGTGCATTAATATTTTATTAAATTTTGTGTCTTCATGAACATATGTTGATACAAAATGAATGGAAGAAGCATCCAAGTAATCGTAATCTTTTCTGCCAACAATTCATACCAAAGATTGAACAATTTAAGGATATTACAATAGGTAATTTGTATCGACACAAATGATATTACTGAAGCATTTCAAAGTTTGGGCCATAAGAATCATCCTTTTTTAAACATGGATTGCAAATAATTCCAAAAATTTAGAAGTCTTGGTCATTAACATTATTGTCTGCTACAATGTCATCCAATGTATCATTGTTAATGTTCATATGTTCTTTCAAGTATTTAATATTATCATCATCCTCATCTTGACCTGCATCATCTTCATCATCATTGAAATTTGACTGTACACCATCTATATTGTTAGCAGATGTATTTGGATCATCATTTTCTATACCATCCATATTGTTGCCATCTATAACATCATCTAACTCTAGATTGTTTTCTTCTCGTTCCTAAACATAACCATCTTCAACATCATCATGGATGTCAATTTCTTCAATGTTCTCTAATCCCTCTCTCTCATTTTGTTCACCATCATTGTTTTGCTTAGTATCCACTAATGTTTCATCAAATACATGCCTTAATCTTGGATCATAATGTATGAAAAACATCCATTTCGGGTCCAAAATATCTTCATAGAAAAATACTTGCACATGAATGAAATACATATATTAGAAGTATGTTATAAAAAATTTATTGAGTAATAAACACATGTATTTATTCACAATAATCTATGAATTAATAGATCACTACTGCTTCTTGTTTGAGTTAAAGAAATACCTGCTCACAATGAATTGGTAGAACATAAGGCTCCTTATCCTCCGGTAGGAAGCATGAGGAATCTATAGAAAACAATCCACTATGGGTATCATGTCTCTGTGTCCTCTCAAATGCTTCATACCATCTACACTTAAAAATACAACATTTAAAAGAGCAATAATCCAACTCAATAATTTATTGTATTTTCCCAACATCTTGTAGATTCCCTTGAATTATATTCTTATCTTTTGAGCTTGATCGACTGGATTGCTTGAAGTCAACCATGATGCCACAATCGAAGGATTGCCTCTTTACATCTATTCTTTCTACACGATAATGTCAACCATATGCCCACATTGTTGGATATTTCCTCACCTATGAAAGATCATTTATTTTAGTGAAAAAAAATATAATGATGAATATTAAAATAGTTAATAGTGTGAAAACTGTAAGGAAACAACATTTTGTAAAATTCCAATTGTACCTTTCTTTCACAACCTCTAGACATGTTGATTTCATCTTCTATTATGTTTGAATTTGTACCTACATCTTCTATTTGATTTTGAATTTGTTTAGTAACCCATTCTAGTGTGCAATATTTTCCCCATTCCCCAAGCAGATCATTGGGAAGTGGAGCATTCTTTAGGTTCAATGTCTTAAATTTTCTCCTTACTTCTAACACTTCTCTCTTTTTATCATACAGATCAATCCATTTGTTCATAAAGTCCATGTGGTATAGAATGAACTAATCGAGTATAGAAATTTCATCTACACCTATTACATGTCAACATGTTTATTTCAAACTCCAAATGTCATGCTATTAATTTGAAAAATAAATTACAAAGTAAATTAATGATTGCAAGAAAAACAACCACACTAATCATGAATTTACTTACTAATTTCTACTTCAACACCATTAGATTGTGGTTTTTCTCCATCAATAATATTAGATGCTCATTCTTCATCGTAGATGTGTGGCCCATCTTCAAAATCCTTACCAAGGAATTCACACAGGAAGAAAAATGCTTCATTCAATACATACCCTTCAGCCATGCAACCCTTTGGATGTGCCTTTTGTTGGACATATCTTTTAAGACTTTTCATATAAATCTCAAAGAAAAACATCCACCTCGTTGATATGATAACTGCCAATTCAATGCGATTGACTAGGTGTATAAGTAAATGGACTTGTAGGTCCATGAAACTTGTAGGGAACTCCTCAAATACACATACAATTTTTGCAATTTCCTTCTTCCACTTTGGCACTTCAGATTCGTGGATCTCCTTGGAGGTCACCCACCTAATATAAGAATAGTAAATTAGTATGAACCTTTAGTTATAAATTAAAATGCAATATAATATCTCTATGTCTCTCACACATGAACATTTCATATAACCACATACCTTGTAAATGATGACAATCGACTTATGGAATTCCTTAAGTCAACTATAAGATAGGAATCCCCCCTAATTGCCAATGACATGATATGCTATCAAACACATTTATGAAAAGGTCATTAGTAATTTTTTCTCACACAAAAAAATATCAAAATATATTTAGTACTTAATCAATGTTACCAGTAAATGTTAAATGATGATATATAATACCTTCATTAAATTATGAAAATCATGTGTTTTAAATCTTACGATGTGTTCATCAATTGTAAAATCTTTAGCCAATGATGATCCATAGCCAATAGGTGTCCTTATTGAACGGATGAAATTTTATAGTTGGTCTAGCTCTTTTTTTTTTCAAAATCCATGGAGCTTCTGCATATGTTTGGATTTCCCTGCTTGACCACAAATGTTTTCTATCAAATTTGGTATGCAAAAGAGCAATATCTCTCCTCAAAGACAAGGTGTCCTTATCTTTTCCTAGTATATGTTAAAATATAGAATCTGGGACATTTTTGAAGATGTGCATAGGATCTAATAGGTGAGATATTAATTGATCCTTCGAGTAAGGGAGATCATAAAATATGGATTTCCTTTTCATTCCTTCTAGCATATGAACTACAACTTGTTCTGGTTCTTCAATTGAATCACCTTGATCAAAAAAATCCTCCCAAGCTTTCAATTCAACATCTTCATACTTCTTAAGCCAATCACCTAGACCCATAATCATGGAAGGGCCTCTATTTTCAACTTTTCCATCAAATTGATTCTTCTGGTGATTTCTAAACCTATGATCTAGTGGTAGAAAAAACCTGTTGTTTGCATAAATAAATTTATGTAGATCTTTAGAATACCTCGCTTGAAAATGTTTTGCGCATCTTGGACATGCAAATATCCCCTTTGTTTGAAGCCCTGCAATTCAACAAGTAATGTTAGTAACATCAAAAAATAGTATAAACTAAGTATGAAAGTTGGGATGAAAATAAATTATGAGTGTAAATATGTAAATTTTTTATCTTACCAGAACAAACACCAAGTACTGGGAAATCATGAATAGTCCAACATAGCACACCATACAACATAAAGGACCTATTTGATGGAGGATGTGATATGTCATACATTCTTATGCCTTTCCATAGCAGTTGCATCTCATCAATAAAAGGTGCAAGATAAACATCCATGTTTTTAACTTGATGTTTTCCTGGAACAATGAGAGTCAGAATAAGGTGCTCCTTTCTAACACTCATCCATGGGGGAATATTTTAAACTATCAATCTAATTGGCCAAAAACTATAATTTAAGCTTAGGAAAGAGAATGGGAACACTCCATCAATTGCAAGACCAAACTTGATACTACAGGGTTCATCTTTGAATTTTCTTGGCCATTTTTCCTCTATGTGTTTCATTACTTTGGAGTCTGCTGAAATTTGCATGAATCCATCTATACTCTTGTTCTTTGCATTCCCATCCATCAATTGTGCAAGTGACTTGCAACAAAACATTCGTTGAAGTCTAGGTATAATTGGCATGTGACGTAAAACCTTCTTTGGAACTGTAGGACCTTGTACATCTATATGATATCTCTTCTCTTTGCATATAGGGCATTCTACCTTGTTCTGATATTCATCTTTGTATAAAATGCAATCATTTTTACATGAATGAATTTTCTTATATTCAATCCCCAACTCAACCAACAACAGACACACCTCTCTGCAAGTTGATGGCAACACATTCTCTTCAGGGAATATTCTAGTTTTTAGTGCCTTGTAAGATTTCTAGAGATTAAATCCATTGAATGTTTGACTTATTATGAACATGTTTGATATGTCAATCTATAATAGGACTGTTTATATACAATATATGGTTTTACAATCCCCTTAAAGAAATATAAACAAAGTTGATGAATGTTTACGAATTGTGTACACCAATTGACTATGCAAAGTACAAGAAATAGATTTCAACTCACTTCAGTAGGGTAGTAAATCCTTTGTTTGACCAACCAAATAGTGACTTGATTTCTAATAATATTAATGTGCATGCTAGTTGTGAGGTTCTATTTGCACCCGATTTGAACATAGGTGTCTTTGCTGCTTGCTTGATGAAGTCTTTTAGGTTGTTATCATCGACATTATGTTCGTGGTAATTACCCCTACAATCATTGTTACTATCAGCCATATGATCATTATTGGCATCATTGTTTCCATCCCCAAAGAAACTTGTAAGCATTTCATTCAATCCTTCTTCATGCAATGCATTTTCCCTATCATGATCATCATCATTAAGGCTAGGTGGCATCTCTTTAGTGTATGCATATCTCATCAGCTCTTCAAATTTCTTAGGTGGTAAAAATCTCTTCAAACTTTCTCTTTTCACCCTAGTATTGTTTAAATGATGGTTTGTATCATCCCGTCCAAATCTTAATAACCCAGTTAGATCATGGGTATTAGTATGTGTTTCATCAACATATTCTACCTATCAACAAACATAAGCATTATTTAATGTTTTCCAACAATTGGATAAATCATAAATGTATTAATTTCAAAGAAATATAATCAAATATGGCTTAAAAAATAAAAATATAAATTGTATGAACATATATACATCAATTGAATAATGGAACATTATTTTATAGACTACCTTTTTTATACAATAATTTAAATAAAACACAATTTTGACAACATAGTTTATAAAACATCAGTCCACACTTATTTATTATTCTTTGGTTTTCTTCCCTTAAGAACATCCTTAGGGAGACCTTGTTCTTCCCTTTTCTTTCGTGCAAGAGTGCATTTTAAGAAGGGGTAATCAATCGATAACTCATCCCCAATGGTAAGGTCCTTAATAGCCTCACCGAGATTGGCATGGTGTGATGGTTTATAGGTGGCATTGTTGTTCTTGCCACCAAGGTTCAAACCCCGTTGGGGTGGTATTGTTGAAATGGTTGTATTCCGGTTCATAGCTCCGGTCAAAAGCGTTTACCCCTTGAATAAAAAAAAAAAAAGGTCCTTAATAGCCTCAATCATTATCAATCTGTCAACCTCTCTTTCAATATCTCCATCTTTATCATTTATAACCTCAACAAATTGACAATTTAGTCTTACATTAGGGTACCTTCCCTTACTACTATTTATAAATCCTACAATATTTTTGTGTGTGTATGGACGTCCATCTATTTACATAAGATGACCTCTATTAATTTCTTTTCCACTTTCCAATTGGAGACAATGTCTATACATATTCGAATTTAGACCATATGCTAACATGCTAGGCTTATATTCTGCTAGCCTTCTCCATTCACCACTGTAATATGATGGACCGTAATATGGCATTAATCTCCTAGTGGTTTGTTCTAAATTGTTTCTATGTTTAGATACCACATGTAATTTTTTGACAATAAAGAGGCCTAGATTCACTCCATGAATATTGGAGGGTCGTATCATGTAGCTGTATCCCCAAAATTGAAACACCTCGTACACTCTAGGTAGTTGTTGATCACTATGCCAAGCGCAATATAGTCAACAATCAAACATGTCTCTTTGTAAATTGATCTAAAACTCAGGGGCAAGTCATCATCTCCATCACATTCATTCTCATAGGGTATGTAGTCCACCTTTTGCTTGTCTTTAAGAAAATTATGCATCTTTAAACCGGTTCTTGTTTTGTGACTTGTTTTCATCAATTACTCATCTTTCGAGCTAGTATATTGGCACATATTTTTGTTAGATGTATCATCTGATAAATGATCATTTCCTTCTAGGTTGGAATTCGGTAATCCAGGAAACTTTAAACCAAGAACTTTATCCTACAAGTATCCACTGAGAAAAAAATTAGTTATTTAAATAATATAAAACAATGTTTAAATGAAGTATACATGTTATTTATATCACATTGGAAAATTACTTACCACAATTCCCATTGGATTTGAATCGATTGTAGGAGGCATACTACTTACTGGAAGCTCATCATATATGTAATGTCTTTGTACAATTGTTCGTTTGAATTTTTTATTTCCACGACATATAGAACATCCACAAACAACAATTTTCTCAAAGTATTCATCCCATGTACTATAGTCCTGACCAACCTCTTATTCAGTGCAATCATCTGTTGTGTCTGGAAGATCCATTGTCATATCCTCTTCCACCCACTTTTCTCTACATGATTTAAAAATTTTAGGTCCACATCCATGTACATATCTTCTTCTTTTGGTAGTTGAACACTCAAGCTTTGTATTTGCTCCAATCTCCATCTAAAATAATCAACAACATGCATTAATGTATGTCAATATTGGATAATACAATATAAATTTCAATAATATTGTGAAAAGTGATGGATGTATTACAAAATGCTATTAGATCATTTTTTCCTAAGTTAAGTCAAAATTTGAGTACCTAATGTCCCACTTCATTTGTTCTGTCCTCATTTGATTTGACATGATCTGTTGCCATGGCCTCATCATCCCCTATAATACACAACATAGTAAATAATTAATGATAATAAGTTTCCACAATCCATAACATGAGTGTATAGTTTTTCTGGATTTGATTGTGTGCAAATTTTTAACATCAATGTTTCGGATCACACTACATGATCCATCATCATCACTCTCTTCATCCTGATGATGGATCATGTAGTGTGATCCGAAACGTTGATGTTAAAAATTTGCACACAATCAAATCCAGAAAAACTATACACTCATAGTAAATAATGTTTACTACACCAATTATATCATTTCAACGAATATGCTATCCAACACAAAACCTCACTTTAGTCATATATTTTCTCAAAGTATTCATCCCATGTACTATAGTCCTGACTAACTTCTTGTTTAGTGTAATCATTTGTTGTTTCTGCATGATCTGTCATATCCTCGAACACCTATTGTTTTCTACATGATTTAACAGTTTTAGGTCCATGCCCATGCCCTCTTTTTCTAGTTAAATGCTCAGGCTCTACATTTTCTCCAATCTCCATCTAAAATAATCAACAACATGCATTAATTTATGTCAAGATTGGATAATACATTATAAATTTCAATAATACTATGAAAAAAGATGGACATATCACAAAATTCCAACAGATCATTTTTTCCTAAGTTAAGGCCAAAATTTGAGTACCTAATGTCCCACTTTAGCTGTTGTGTCCTCATATGACATGACACAATTTTTTGCCATGGCCTTGTCTTATCCCTATAATACACAACATAGTAAATAATGTTTAGTACACCAATTATATCATTTCAACGGATATGCTATCCAACACAATACCTCACTTTAGACATATATTTGACATATATTTTACACCCTAGATGACTCATCTAGTTGTATAGGGGTCATTTATGAGTTCACAAATCTAACCTCTATTAGTTTTGCACCCACAAAATTGACATGGGATAAGGAATAGATAAAATAGGGAACCATGATTGCTTCCTTGGTACATATGAAGATGAAGTCAATTTAGGATCAATTTATTTATCAACTTCCAAGAAAAATACATCATTTTGCACTATTAGGCACTAAATTAGGTGCACTTTGCGCCGCCTTTTGCATCCCAAATATATTACTTTTTTTTGGATGGAAGGCAGTGCTAAATTAGGCACACTTTTCTATGCTGACTATTGTGTCGGCTATTGAATTAAGAACAAAAATTTAAAACTTCCCACATCAAGAAGGAAGAGATGATAGGAGAAAAAACCTGTGCAAAGGAAGAGAGGAGAAAAAAAGGAAAAATGATGCAAAGGAGGGCTACAAGCAAGTAGATCAAAAATTAAATTTAGTGTGACACCATAGGTAAGGTTACAATTTTTTTTTTCATTCCCACAAATATTTTTGTTTGGATTAAATGAAGAGATTGTGAAGAAAGGGTTGTGAATATTGTTTTTTTTACACGTGAATTGTTCAAGTCTCATGTGGTTGCAAAGGAGGAGGGTAAAATTGTAGACATTGCATTATTTCCTCCACATCCGAGAGCAGTGAAGGAATTTTTGAAACCCCAATGCCCCAGTTCACTTATCATTCCCATCCCAAGCTTTTAGTTTCTAGTTTGATTTCTTAGACCAACCTTCCATAAAAAAGTAGTCGAGTGCTTTCAAGACAAGTCATTAAAATGCATCCGCCCCACTGCAGCTAGGTCTCGTGGGAATAGAGGTTGGTCAAGATAATATGAGATAGGGATTTTGAGATGATAGCTGAATAATAGATGATTTCCTCAAATTTGTGAGACCTTCAGGCTTAAATTAGCTATTACTAATTCTCACTTATTCTTTTACAGAACAATGAGCTTGTGGTTTTGAATTGATTGTGTGCACAAATTCATTTTCTTTCTAATCGGTAGATGCAACTCAAGCATGGGACTTATTTGTGTTAAATCTCAATAAAACCACACTTTGTGCCCTTTTTATCCCCCAAAGATTACTATTCTATATAGGTGCGCAAGCGTTTATTTTTTTACAATAAATTTATTTCATTTTGCATATATTTATATCCTTTCAAATATATTTATATTCTATATAGGTGTGCAAGCAATTGATTCATCGGCATTTAAATCTAGAAAGAGTCATTCAAGGTAAATATTTCATACCACAAAATGGATGAAAAATTTCATACCTGATAGTGTGTACTTTGTTTGCCTCCATAGACTAGACGAAAATAATTTTCCCTAGGTCACCTCAAAATGTCAAGCAATAGAGGGAAGAGAAGAAAGGGAGTAGACTCTGGCCACAATGAGGTAATTGATTGTCAATTTATAGATTTGTAAATGTTTCCCTTGTTTCTTTCATTTTCTACTTTTTAATTTTTAATTTTTAAATTTAAAAGAAGAAATTTATTATATATATATAGGGACATGTGACTGACAAAGATAAAGAGGCATTGGATTCCATATTGGGGATAGAGGAAATGAAGAATTTGGATGATACACGTTGGACAATGCTTGCCAGATACATAGAAAATCGATCTAGTGAAGCCCCTCAAACATTGCAACCAAATCAACTATGTCAAAGGGAATCAATTGATTCCCCAAGTAGTCCTAGATCGAGCAAAAGATCCAGAGGAATTCAGTAACAGTAAACTCTAGGAGTGTAGAATAGGGAGTAGAGGCTTCCACTATCCCACCCACTCGTTGGACACAAAATTCTTCCACCATGGAAAGTTTTCATTCTTGCATTGGTACCTACAATAAGAAGATAGAATACGATGTGGTTTCAGGGGATGTCCAAATGACAGATGTTGGAAAAGTGTTTTTTAATAGGTTGAAGGAATCATGCCTTCAATGGTTCAAAGACCATCTACATTTTCCATTCTCAAAGATACCCATACACCTACAAAAAGTAGTTATCAATGAAATGGAGACTAAATTTGGCATAGGTTGGTCTGTGAAGAAGGTGAAGCTACGAATGTCTCAAAATTGCAAGAGATTTCGGTGCAACCATACAAAGAAGACAAAAAAAATCCCTCCCAAGCTAAGGCTCAAAAAGAGCCAATTGATGTAAGTGTCAAAGTATCGAAAGAGCTTGTAAAATCATATGAGAATTCCAAAGCACGGAGGAAGTCCGATGAGGAGAGTACGCGGGTATTTGAATTTTCTCATAAGATTATATCAAACTTATTAAACAATTTTTAAATTTTATTTGTGCATAGTTAAATTGAATTAGTATATGTTTTAGGACAAGGCCTCCAAGGCTAGGCTTCAAAAACTTTGTGCCATGCATCACAGTGGACATAAAGGTTTACAGGCCTTGATATGTAATTTTGTAAGTATATTTAATATGTTAAATGATAATTTTTTTAATTCCCCAGGAAAAATTAAATGATTGCATATTAATTAGTTTAACTAGTCCATGCGCCATGTTTTGATAGGAGGAGAAATATGGCCAACATCCAAAGCAATTCGAAAAGGAAAATTTATAAAGCAAAAAGTCAGCCAATTTTTTAATTTGGATGGAGAACGAGGTATCAATAGTTGACTTTCAATAATTTAGTTGGATATTGTTGTGTTAATATGTCAATTTACATTTCTTATGTTGAGTTGTTTATTGATGTGTAGGATGAGTTCTAAAGTGCTTCTCTGCTGGCCCTAGATCCCACTCAATTGTCCTATTATTTCATGTTGAGTTAAAAAATATTGTTTCCTTAAAGGGTAGTGGGTGACATTCATGCCTTATTTTCATTGCATCTTTTAATTAATGACCATTGTCTTTTAATATCTCTTAAGTGTCCTCATTTAAGTTATGAGTTGTATCATTTGAGTGACTTAGTCCCATGTTGATTTGATTTATCTTCTTTTCTCTCAAACATGGTATCTCAAGGAGTGCTTACTTGGTATCTCAAGGAGTGCTTCCTTGAATTCATGTTGCCATTCTACTAAGTGATCCACATGCATCTTTTTCATCCTTCCTCACGATGCTGCCATTCTTTTAACATGTAAGAATGTTTTGATGCATCTTGGTAGACATCCTATAGATCCAACACATCCTTCTAGTCTACATCACTTGGAATAGTTAACCAACCACTTAATTTGTCCATCTAATTTAAAAAAATGCAGTAAATTCCTATCTTCCAAGTTTAAAAACTCCATAAATAAAGAAATTAATTGTGAAAAACCTATAACCTGATCTGATCAACATAGAGAAGTGTGTAATACTAGAATTATTAACATTCAAAAGATAAATGGAATGTCCTTAACACCAAGTAGAGCTATCCAAAAAAGCTAACTAAAAAACAAATGTTCTCCCACACAGAATGGCCTAATGGCTGATTGTCATAGAAGTCAAACTACCAAAGTAACAACACTGATTGAGTTAACATATATGCATCATTTGCATAAACAACTAAACCATTTATGTGCATGCATAAATAGTAGAAGGATGTAAATGAACTCAATTCATCTGACACTATGCCTCTTGGTAGGAATTCCTCTTGAATCTCTAATATCAGGTGCCCGATACTTCCTTGTAGCTTTTACCTTTCGTCGTCGCCTTTCCTCTTCACTATCAGACTCATCTCCTTTTTCCGTATTTGAATTTCTAGCTTCGGCTTCTAATTCATCCCATGTTTTACCTTCCCCTCCTTTAGAATCTTCTTCTTCTTTGTCGTCCTCATCTAAATCCACAAGAGATTCATCTTTTGAACCTTCCTCATCTGATTCTGATTCCACTTCTACATTAGAGGGTTCATACCCTTGATATGACTCTTCTGAACTATTAGAATCAGAATCACTAGCTTCCATATTCAAAAATTCCCAACCACCATCTTCAATAAATTTGTCTAGATCATCAGTAATAGTCTTCAGAATTGGCTGCCAGTTCAAGTTCATTATGCTTTCATAATAATTTATATCCATGGAGTTTAGCCATTCCTTGATGCTATCAAGTGAAGATTGAGGAATGGCGTCAATATAGAGTACATCCCACTTAAAGTCTTTGAAAACAATAGCCATATCAAATTCCTTTTTCCCAAGTCCTACTCTCTCAAGGTTAAAAATATCAATCTCACTAATAGTGATTACTAAGAAAGGTAATTCCACTAACTCTACCAAAAATTTTACCATAGGAACAATAAAAGCAGAGGCTTTGAAAGGAACTCCATGAAAACCAAGCTCTCTAAATGGTACATGAAACTCTAGTTCAAAATCTTTTAGATGAGGCTGCTCCCATAGCTCTCTTACTCGCTTGATAAATCCTTGCAACTCTACGTTGATTTTATTTTTCCTATCCCTCTCTTGTTGGTCTTCCTCAATTTCATCAGGATCATACATTGATTTTATTGCCCCTCCTAAAGTTTGGACCACATCCATTACCTCCACATAAAATTGGACATCCTTGGTCCTCTTGTTTCCCAAGCCATGATATGGTTATGCAAATGAAAATGAAACAAAGTAATCATCTCGTTCTCTGCTGGCTGGAGGAATGCATGCTTAATGTTTTGATACATGATGTCAACTCTCTCTTTTGCTCTCATGGTTGAATATTGAAATCCATTATGGTGGGTCTCCAGAGTTCCAGTCATCTTTCTTCCTCTTCCACCAAATGCTAGCGTAATCCACAAGTCTTCCAACCTAATTTCCTTTATTTTTGAAAGTTGAAGTTTCTCTTGAGTCACCAATGTAGCTCTCTCTGCCTTTTCAAAATCTTTCATTGCTACAGGTAATTAGTGCCTAATTGATTAACAATCTCAATCTCACTAATAATGATTACTAAGAAAGGTAATTTCATCAACTCTACCAAAAAATTTACTGTAGGGACAATAAAAGCAGGGATTTGAAGGAAACTCCTTGAAAACTAAGCTCTCTAAATGGTATATCAAACTCTAGTTCAAAATATTTTAGATGAGGCTAATCCCATAGCTCTCTTACTCGCTTGAAAAATCCTTGAAGCTCTACATTGATTTTATTTTTCCTATCCCTCTCTTGTTGTTCTTCCTCAATTTCATCAAGATCATACATTAACTTTCTTTCCCCTCCTAAAATTTGGACCACATCCATTACATCCACATAAAAATGGACATCCTTGGTCTTCTTGGTTCCCACACCATGATATGGTTATGCAAATGAAAATGAAGCAAAGTAATCATCTCCTTCTTTGCTGGCTGGAAGAATGCATGCTTAATGTTTTGATAAATGATATCAAATCTCTCTTCTTCTCTCATGGTTGAATATTGGAATCCATTATGGTGGGCCTCTAGAGTTCCAGTTTCTTCCTCTTCCACCAAATGTTGGCCTGATCCACAAGTCTGCCAACCTAATTGCCTTTGTTTTTGAAAGTTGAAGTTTCTCCTGAGTCACCAGTGTAGCACTCTCTACCTTTTCAGACTCTTTCATTGCTACAAGAAATTAGTGCCTAATTGATTAACAATCTCAATCTCACTAATAGTGATTACTAAGAAAGACAATTCCACCAATTCTACCAAATAGTTTACCGTAGGAACAGTAAAAGCAAAGGATTTGAAAGGAACTCCATGAAAACCAAGCTCTCTAAATGGTACATAAAACTCTAGTTCAAAATATTTTAGATGAGGTTGTTCCCATAGCTCTCTTACTCACTTGAAAAATCCTTGAAAATTTGCATTGATTTTATTTTTCAGGTGTCCCTCTCTTTCTGTTCTTCCTTAATTTCATCAGGATCATACATTGACCTTCTTGCCCCTCTTGAAGTTTGGACCACATCCATTACCTCCAAATAAAACTAGACATCCTTGGTCTTCTTGGTTCCCATGCCATGATAAGGTTATTCAAATGAAAATGAAGCAAAGTAATCATATCCTTCTCCTCTGGCTAGAAGAATGCATGGTTAATGTTTTGATATATGATATCGGCTCTCTCTTCTGCTCTCATGGTTGAATATTAAAATCCATTATGGTGGGACTCCAGAGTTCTAGTCATCTTTCTTCCTCTTCCACTAAATGTTGGCTTGATCCACAATTCCACCAACCTAATTGCCTTTGTTTTTGAAAGCTAAAGTTTCTCCCGAGTCACCAATGTGGCTCTCTCTTCCTTTTTAGACTCTTTCATTGCTATAGGAAATTAGCACATAATTGATTAACAATCTCAATATTACTGTAGATGTCTAAATTTGGACACTTAATTTATCCAAATTCATCCCTTTATCCGCATTAATTAATTAATACTGCTATTATTTAATTAATATCTTTAATTCTACCAAATCCCTAAGGTATTTAATCAATAATACCTTATCTCTTTAATCCTCCTTCCATCAATTGAATTAAATAAATATTCCATTTATTTAATTCCCTCATGTCACATCCTCCATCTTTTATTATCTAATCTTAATCCTTCTTCTAATCTCATCATTAGGATGTGCACATGCCTAATCCTTGATTAGGATGTGTCACATCCTCCAACTTTTGCAAGTTGGCCTCTAATCTCTCTTAGCTACCTAACCATCCTCTAATCCTTCACTAACTAGCCTAATCAACCTCTGAAGGAATTTTTAATTCCTTTTATCCTTCCAAGGAATATTAAATTCCTTTTCTCTTCCCCATGTCCTTTATGACATGTGTCCTTGGTCAACCTTACTAAATGCTTTTCTTTTTTGGACAAGGCACTCCACTTCCCCATGTGAATTTTTAATTCACTTTTTAATCCCCCAATGCATTTAAGGAATTTTAAATTCCTTCTCTCTTCCCCATGAGAATATTTGAGGAATTTTTAATTCCCCACTTGTCCTCTCACCCACATGGGGACAAGTGCCTCCTTTATGAGGAGATCTTGTCCAACCCCAAGGTACTTTGTACCCCTCTCCATGTCATGTTCTATCCTTCCACCTCATGTCCACTTCACCTTTTAGGGCTATCTCACCTGCCACATGTCAAAATGTGAGGGCTTGTGAGTTCTCAACTCACCTTTTAGCCCTGGCATACATCTGATATTTGGTGGCTCAATCTTGGCCATCCATTTC
>VDFB02271358.1:588396093-588488320 GCA_007258455.2 Sequoia sempervirens | reverse complement strand
TGCAATTTTGTTTCTCAACTTATACTTAGCCATTTTCATGTTTTTATCCACTTGCACTCATCCTCACAACATCATTTAGCTTGCATCTTGTGCCATCCAAGGAGCATACACATCAAAGATCGAAGGGCCAACCAAATGATCGATTCAACGCAAGGTATAGAGTTCCATTTTGTTGCTTTCATCTTGTGTTGTTTCCAACTTAGGCTAATCTTGAGGTGTACGTTGTTTTGGTGTTTATTTGCACTCTTTTACTTGTTGCTTGTTTTCTAACGCTCATATTCAACCTATCACATTTCTGGCACACCTGGTGGGACCCACAAACGGGTCTATTTCTTTCATGTTTGCTATTTTTTACATTTTTCAAGGTCCAGGTAACAGAGTGGCGGATCTATCCTGACAGAGTGGCGGATCTGTCTAGTAGTGGCGGACCTATCCTGACAGAGTGGTAGACCTGTCCTGTTGTGGCAGACCTGTCCTACAGTGGCAGACCTATCTTGACAGGGTGGCGGATCTGTCTTCCGATGGCGGACCTGTCTTGCTATGGCGGACCTGTCCTAACAGAGTGGCAGACCTGTCCTGACAGAGTGGTGGACTTGTCCCTGCAAAGTGGCGGACTTGTCCTTGCAGAGTGGCGGATCTATCCCTGCAGAGCGGCAGACCTGTCCTCCAGAAGGTAAAAAATTTTAAGTTTTTTTTGATTGTCTTTTGGTAAATTAGGCACATAGTTTATTTAAAGGGGGTCAATAAACCTTGTTTGGCGTGTTTGGGAAGGCTATTTGACATATCCAATCCCCTTGCGCCATTTGGTGATCCTGGGTGAAGAGAAATCGTAGCTTTCCAAGTCCTTTGAGTCACCTATTTTTCACTTTCTTAGTGGGACCTGCTTGGGGATTTCATCACCCCAAGGGATGATTCCAACCACGCGTACCGGCGGGGTATATAAAGGGGGGAGAGCGAAAGCTATACCTCAATCCAACCACAATGTAATTGGCGAAGCATCGGGATGACATGAAGAGTTGGTTCGAGCCTTTAGTATCTCGCTAAGGTTCCCAACTCATGCTTGTAACGGGTTGGTGTTCATGGTTTGGGCCTCACGTACCGGGTGTATATCGAGGACTCCTTAGCAACCATGTGCATCCTAGAGTAGAAGACTTTGTTGACCATACCCATTTCTACTAATCTTAGGGTTGTGCTATTTGAATTGTCTTTCTCATGCAAAAAACTGGTGATTATCAGTTTGGCCAAGTCTTTTGCGATTGCTATATTTTGGGTCCTTTGCCTTGGCCATCCATCCAAACATCAAGCTTAAACTTATCCTTTGGCGGACCTGCCCTTATCCTTTGGCAAACTTGTCCCTGTGCTATGGCAGACCTGTCCTAATGCAGTGGCCGACCTGTCCTCATGCAGTGGTGGACCTGTCCTTATGCAGTGGCGGATTTGACCTTTTGCTCTTTCTTCATGGGGTCGCCATTTCCACACCGTTTGTTCGATTGACTTCGTTCAAAAATAATTCTTCTTAGTTTTTCATGCTCTTTCCAATGACATATAACACTTCATACTTTTGAGCAACTTTTTCTTCGGTGGCGGACCAGTCCCTGTTTGGTGGCGGACCTGTCCCTCTAGTGGCAGACATGTCCTCATGCAGTGGTAGATTTGACCTTTTGCTCTTTCTTCCTGGGGCCGCCATTTCCACACTGTTTGTCTGATTGACTCCGTTCAAAAACAATTCTTCTTAGTTTTTTGTGCTCTTTCCAATGACATATAACACTTCATACTTTTGAGCAACTTTTTCTCTGGTGGCGGACCTATCCCTGTCTGGTGGCGGACCTATCCCTGTCCGATGGCGAACCTGTCCTTATGCTGTGGCGGACCTGTCCTCATGCAGTGGCGGACCTGTCCTTATGCAGTGGTGGATTTGACCTTCTGCTCTTTCTTCCCGAGGTCACCATTTCCACATCATTTATCTGATTGACTCTGTTCAAAGGCAGTTCTTCTCATTTTTTTGTGCTCTTTCTGATGATATATACCATTTCATACTTTTGAGAAGTTGGCCGGGGCACCTTTTTCTTCACCATTTGCCTCCTTAAGGGGGTATACCCTACCATTCTCATCTGTTTACTCGTTCCGAGTAAACATTCATCCATTTAACACATCCTTTCATCATTCTGAACTCTCGTTCTGTCATTCCAATCATCCGTTTACTCGTTCTAAATAAACGTTCATCCATTTAACATATCCCTTTATCATTTTGAACTCTCATTCTGTCATTTCGATCATCCATTTCACACCTCCTTTCATCATTTTGAACTCTCATCCTATCATTCTAGTCATTTTTTTGCTCGTTTCGAGCAGACGTTCATCCATTTCTATCATCCAATTCTCCAATCAAATCATCATTTTCCACATCGAAATCCCCTAAGCTTCATCTCGGGTTATTATCCAAATTGACCTAAGTATCTGATCTGATCGCCATCATTAACATCCTCTTAGGATTGTCATCCATCCTAAGTTAATCATCATCGTCGGCCCAATCAATCCATTTTCAATCTCAAAGTGGATTCGGTGCCACAATCATCCATTCATCCTTTAATCTAATCAATCAGTAGCCTACGTCACCTAGGGTAATCTTTGAACGGGGTTTATAGTCCCTTTTGTCATCCTATCCAATCCATCATCCGATCTTTCAATCGATCAATCTTATCCAATCCAATCCAATCGCATCCCTATCCAATCACCTTTGACCCAATCAATCTACTTCCATCTCGAAGCAGATTCAGTGTTGTAATCATCCTTTGATAATCCAATCCAATCATCATCCAATCATCCTAATCTGAGCTTTAATCCAATCCCAATCTAAGCTTGTCCTAAATCCTGATTTGGGCTTTTTTCCAATTCCATCCAAAGTATTTCATCCATCCTCTTTATCCTTTCACCATCATGAATCCTTATCCTCCATCAATAGTGGTCAAGGGAAACCCTAATTACGTCGATGACGATAACAAAATTCTTGTTGATCAAGAGGTATACAACATAGATCCCCTTGACACTATCATTGCTAGTAAGCTTTCTCCACCCACATTCCAAGATCCAATCACCCCATCAAGTTATCCCATCATGTCTTCATCTATTCCTAATTACACTCCTTCTGCTACCTTTGACAAGGGATGTCCATCATATCCATCATATCCTTCATCTACATCATCCCCTTATCCTAGTTTTCTGTCACAATACCCCTATCCTGATCCCCCATCCACATCCTCTTATCTCAATCCTTCATCCACATGTACCCACTACCGTAATCTTCCATACCAATCTGCTCAACCTAATCCTACATTCACACCTTCCTATCCTAGTCAAACACACCCATCAACTTACCCTAATCCAACATCTCCATCTCCCTATATTAATCCAACACCTGCATCTTCCCATCCTAATCCACCATCCCAATACCTTTATTACAACACGCCACCCATATCTTCTACCAACGATCCACCGTCCATGTCATCCTATCCTAATTCCCCATGCCCATATCCTTACCTTAATCATCTATCTAGCCTTAATATTCCATCTAATCCTAGTCCACTAATCCATAAACCTTCATCCACTCTCACCTCGCCATCTCAACCTAGTGTATTCAAGTTTCTCCAAGGACTTATAACAAAGGAAACATCCCCCACTCCACACATTGCAGTTGTGAAACCATGCCATCCCAACCCATCATCCATGGTCGTTAGTGACAAGACCCTTCTCCATGCAACACCTATCATTGATGATACCATCACATCCTCTGAATCCACTGAGTCCCCATCTCCTACCATCACATCCTCTGAATCCACTAAGTCCCCATCTCCTCCCATCACATCTACCAATTCCATTGAACACCCACCTCTACTCACAGCATAAATTTATCAATCGAGCACTCTACCCATCTATTTAATTTCAGGACGGTTTTGCATCTTTCATTCTTCGGTTTTTCTACTTAGTTCTCTATGATTTATTATTATGTTTTCCCATTAATATGATAGCTGCGCAGAGTTTGATCCAAAGTATGCCAATATATTCCTCTGTGATTAAGATTCTATTTATCCTATTTTAGTTTTACTGCAGAGATTACAAGCCTCTATCTATCTATCCTATTATTCTTCTTTACATCTGTTCTATCACTGCTTCATTTCATTCTCTATTGTATGAGAGTTTCGCATTACAAATTAGATATTTATTATATTCCCTTGTATTTCTCTGATGGTTAACTCCATTCAACAGCTTTTATTCGCATTATCTTTCTTTTGGGATCCCCCATCATCGCCAAAAATGCTATCCCCACACCGCTTTGCATATCCCCTTTGGTACTCTCACATTCTTCCATGGTGGCCTCCTTTGTAGAAGAAAAACATAGTGTATATACCACCCATCATCCCCCACCTAATAATGGACTTGCATCATGTTTTCAAAATAACAAAAATCCTATCATGGATCGAATGCTCAAGAACATGAACTATCAAGGAAAAGTTCTAGGCCTTCACGAGCAAGGTATTTTAGAGCCCATCCAAGTCAAAGAACAAATCTGCATGCAAGGTCTTGGATCTATTCCCCAAGACACAATCTAAAGATGTTGGTACAACTTCTAGACGTCCTCAACGAGCCTTCTCCAAAAGAACTTTTGGCTCTACCCATCACTCCACCAAATCATATGCTGCCATCCCTCCTCCTCTATCATATCACCCCAAAACAACCGTCCATATTCCTCCTCATCCGCTCCATCCATTTTGGGTCCTTAGATCCCTCCATCCACCATCTCTCATCCTTCATCTACTCTATCCATCTTGGGTCCGTATATCCCAAGATCACCTCATCCATCTCATCCTTTCACCCATCCAACACCTATACATGTCATCCATCATAAAAATCCCTCTCACATATCCCATAATCAGGATCAACAAAGGCACATATCTAAACATCCCCCATCTACACGTAATCCCCATACTCCTACCTCCATTACTCCACATCATCCAACTTCTCACTCCCATCCCATTGCTAGTACGAGCACTTTGGATGCTAGAGGAAAAATGCATCAATCTAAACACCCACATGAATCTAAAGCTTCCCATGCCCCCTCTAAAAGACATGGTAAAGAAAACAAAATCCAAAATCAAAATCAAAATCAAATCTATAGCTCGCAAAGAGCCAACAAAGCAAAGATCAAAACCATGTGGATCCCAAAGAAAAAAGATGAAATGCCGTCAAATGAAAAATCTGTAAGAACATCCAAAGTTGCTAATCCAAAAGCTAACCATACCCACCTTTCATCTCCTAAGTCTGTTTTGGGTCCCTATGTCCCGAAATTCACTATTCCATCTCCTCCATTATCCCCACATTCTCCATCCATTAGTCCCCTTATCTTTTCACATCCATCATCACATGTGCCAATGTTGGTCTTGAACTCATCTCCCCATCACGTATCCACCCCCTCATTATATCCATACCATTTCCAACATCCCACCCATTATCCCCCATATCTTCCCCATCAAATCCCTCTCATTCATCCTCTCGCATAATCCATTTATCCTAAGGTTGTACCAACATCCAATAGTCGGTTCGAACTTGAGCTCTTAATACCTCGTATGGAAGTTGATGCTTGAGTCCTTCATCCATATCCTTATTGCATGTCTTCTAAATCCACTTATTCGCCTCCCTATCCTTATCCATCTCCTTCCGCATACTATCCAAAAGTCCAAAAATCCAGAAAAGTAAAAAAAAAATAATAAAAAAAGAATCAAAAAATAAAAAAAATAAAAAAAATAAAATAGTAAAGAGAAATAATCCATCCAATGGTGAAAACTTGGCAAACAAGTGCCTTGGATAAGTACCATGACGAAAACCTAGCAAATAGGCATCATGCGTAAATCCCCATCTGCACTTGGGGGCAACTTCCTGATATGCATTCCTTCCATCCGCTATGCTTCCAGCTATGCACCCGTCTTCCCATTATCCATCCTCTTCATAAATCCCCCCATCCCACTTATCTTCTGCATCCTACCATCATATCCCATTTATCTCCCAATCCTTCCATCCTCCTTGTGATCTTGATAACAATGGGGCAAACATATAAGCATGCTTTGGGCACCTCTTAGCATACATCTCCCTCATCTGCACACTATCCCAACTGTCATTCGCACTCGTCTACCTTCCTTATGGACCTGTCATGCTACCCTCAATCTCCCTTCCTTATCCATGCATCCTATCTTCATCCATCTCACTCTTTTATCTTCCCATCCACTTGTCTTCCATCCTTCATTCCTCCCCGCACATGACATATCTAGAGTGGGGGCATCTGCCTTCCTTTGCACTATAGTTCTTGGAGACATCATTCATCCTGTCCAATCACATCCTTGCCATCTCCCCATCCTTATCTTCCTATCCATCCCTCCCACTATCCCCCATCCCTTTCATCCCCCTCCCTATCTCCCTACGTCATTTCTCTCTATCTCCATCCCATTTTATCATCCCTTGTCATTGGCCTCTGGTTATAGGTTTCTCCCCATCCCCATCCTCATCCTCCTAGCCATCCATCAAAACACTCCCTTTCATATCCCCATCTTTGTCTTCCTACCAATCCCTTATGTCTTCCTGTCCTCATCTTCTTATTCATCCAAACCTTCCCCTTTATCATCCTCCATCCATCCTAGCATCTATCCATCTATCCCTCTAATCCTGGCCAATCTCCTCTTTTCGTCCTTCATCCTCCCCCCTGGCGGCGGTAGACCTGCCACCCTGGTAGCGGACCCGTCCGCCCACGGCGGCGGACCCACCACCCCGGTGGCAGACCCGTCTGCCCACGGCGGCAGACCCGCCACCCAAGTGGCGGACCCGTCCACGTGGCAGCCGCCCAATGTCCCCTTCCTGGTGCAAAAATACCAAATTTTTTTGAAAATCCACCTCTGACCCATTTTCTAATTCCCCCCCGCCATCAAAACCCATGTCTTGAAATTTTCAAAATTTATCGGAAAACCATATTTTTGAGGGTTTTGATTTTTACACCAAACTTATGGAGGCCATAACTTTTGACTCGGGTGTCCGTTTGAGTTAAAATTTGACGGGTGGTTGCGTTATGAGATAACAAGTGGAACCTATTTTGGCACATTTTCGGGGCCTCAAACTTTCATCTTGACCCTCAAAATCCCAATTTAGTGTTTTTTTTAGCATTTTGAAAAATTGTTTTCACTCATAACTTGAAATGCATATCTCAAATCTGGGATGTTAGTTGCCAATTCATCCTATCTAAATAATGGGTATTTCTTAAAAAAAATTTGGACTCCCAAAGGCATATCCATGAAGTTTCCTAAAATGGCAAAATTTGAAATTTTTTGAAAATTGCCAAATTTGGAAAAATCTGATTGTCCACACCTTACGTCCCTTAAATTCTAGAACTTGGTGTAGAATCAATCCCATCACATCCTCCAATCATTCTCATCTTCACTCCAATCATCCTAATCTGAGCTTTCATCTAATCCCAATCTGAGCTTAACCAAAACCCTAGTCTGGGCTTTAATCCATCTGCCGTCAAGATCTTTGGATATCGAACAAAATCTTACGATTCCTCCCTCCATCTTCTTCAATTTTGTCCTATTCCTCCATTCTAATCAATCCATTCACTCATTCCATGTAACCATTCATCTATTTCAAACCTTCATCTATCATCTCAAAACTTCATCAAACCTCCTATCATCTCAAACCTTCATCAAACCTCCTATCATTTCAAACTCTCATCAATCGTAATCTTCCAACTGTTCCCACCCTTCACCTTCTAGTTCCAATAATCAGTCATCTCTCCATCTGGTCACCTTTTCCTCATCCAAATCCTTATCCCTCTATCCAATACACCCAAACAATCCTTTTCCTCCCCCCACCCTCTCCCCTCATCCCATCTCATAATCCCTCATCATTGGTATCTAGCTATAGGATTTTCCCCACACAACCCAATTCCATCTACCTCATCATCATCACTTCTTCTTTTACACATCTTTTCAATCTCCTATCCTATCTCATCATTCATCATTCATTTATCCATCCTTTCATCCTCCCAATTCCTCTTTTGATGACTTGGATAACTATCCCATCCCTGAGCTTCGTGATCACCATCATCCTCCATCCAATCCAACAGGTCTATCTTGTCCCATCATCTCGGTTCGATTGTTTTATCCCCTTATCTAGGGTTATCTCATCATCTTTCATCCATCACTTGTCTTTGGCCTTCTATCGAACTACGTTGCCCCTGCGCTTTCACGTAGGCAAGGTTGATCATTTGATCCCCCCCCGGGGTTCCATCATCGATCTTCATTGTCCACTTTGTCCCTTTATCACCTATCATTAATCTTTCTACTTTTTCCATCCACTCCTCTATCATCTATCATCTATCATATATCATCCATCATCAATCTTCATATCTTGTTCCTATTTGTCTATCCCGTCTTTATCATCCATCAAGGTCTCCTATCTTGTGTCATGTCTCTCATGTCGCGTTATCAAGCTATGCCCTTATCTAGCTGGATCTTAACAAACAAGATCCACTTGTATCATCATATCCAATCGGTTCTGAATATCCTGTGTCATATCAATCTTTTAATTTAGTATCCATCATCGGTCTCAACAGGATGCATCCTTCCTAACAGACCTCATCAATCCCATCCAACCCCTTAATTGATCTCATGGCAAAGGACGTTTGAAATTGATTGCGATCTTTTGATACTTTTGGCTTTTTTTTATCATTTGAGCTCCCTATCATCACTTGTCATGGTCGCCTTGATCCATCATATCATGGTGTGCTTTGACTAGTCAACATAGGGGTATATCTTGATCTTTTGTTTGTCTGCTCGGTTGCCCCACGTAGTACCCACCAAGATCCCTGAGGTCTTGTGTTATGCTAGGGCATCCTTTTGTGCTTGTGGTTATCCCAACACCTGGCCCGACCAAGGTCATCGTGACTTTGGGGTGTTGGGATAGCCTTCTTGTTTGTTATGTTTATTTTATGCATTAGACACTAATCCGTCTTGGTTCTTCATACCTTGGCATCTTGTGTCTTATGCTATAGCAAAAATCAGTGCTCCAACGATAGAAAATTGCATTTGGATCTCATTTCCTCTTCATCCTTTCGTCTATCAAAATCCCCCCCATCCATTCATCCTTCATCACACTCCCCTCCCAATCTTCCATCACATTGCATCATCTTCTTCAACTCCCCTTGCATCATCTCATCCATTTCGAGAGCCCACCTGTGTTCTCTTGAACCCGCATGTCCTCTCGAGGGGGCATCCTTCATCCCTAACTTTCATCTTTACCCCCATCATCTTCCTTCCTAGTCACTTCTTTGAATGACTAGGGCATCTTTTCCAATCTAACCATCTTCTTCTAGTTTATATTTTAATATTCTTTGAAATGATGCTACTTCGTAACACCATCTCAAAGAGGGGAAAAATGTAGATGTCTAAATTTGGACACTTAATTTATCCAAATTCATCCCCTTTCGCGCGTTAATTAATTAATACTGCTATTATTTAATTAATATCTTTAATTCTACCAAATCCCTAAGGTATTTAATCAATAATACCTTATCTCTTTAATCCTCCTTCCATCAATTGAATTAAATAAATATTCCATTTATTTAATTCCTCATCACATCCTCCGGCTTTTATTATCTAATCTTAATCCTTCTTCTAATCTCATCATTAGGATGTGCACATGCCTAATCCTTGATTATGAGGTGTCACATCCTCCAACTTTTGCAAGTTGGCCTCTAATCTCTTAGCCACCTAACCATCCTCTAATCCTTCACTAACTAGCCTAATCAACATCTGAAGGAATTTTTTAATTCCTTTTATCCAAGGAATATTAAATTCCTTTTCTCTTCCCCATGTCCTTTATGACATGTCCTTAGTCAACCTTATAAATGCTTTTCTTTTTTGGACAAGGCACTCCACTTCCCCATGTGAATTTTTAATTCACTTTTTAATCCCAATGCATTTAAGGAATTTTAAATTCCTTCTCTCATCCCCATGAGAATATTTGAGGAATTTTTAATTCCCATATGTCCTCTCACCCACATGGGGACAAGTACCTCCTTTATGAGGGATCTTGTCCAATCCCAAGGTACTTTGTACCCCTCTCCATGTCATGTCTATCCTTCCACCTCATGTCCACTTCACCTTTAGGGCTATCTCACATGCCACATGTCAAGATGGGAGGCTTGTGAGTTCTCAACTCACCTTAGCCCTACATCTTGATATTTGGTGGCTCAATCTTGGCCATCCATTTCCCTAGGAATTCTCAAAATTCCTATAAATACCCCCTCTTTTCTCTCATTTTGGGGGGAGATCATTTTGCTAGCCAAACTCTTGCAATTTTGTTTCTCAACTTATACTTAGCCATTTTCATGTTTTTATCCACTTGCACTCATCCTCACAACATCATTTAGCTTGCATCTTGTGCCATCCAAGGAGCATACACATAAAAGATCGAAGGGCCAACCAAAGGATTGATTCGACGCAAGGTATAGAGTTCCATTTTGTTGCTTTCATCTTGTGTTGTTTCCAACTTAGGCTAATCTTGAGGTGTAGGTTGTTTTGGTGTTTATTTGCACTCTTTTACTTGCTGCTCTTTTTCTAACGCTCACATTCGACCTATCACAATTACTAATAGTGATTACTAAGAAAGGTAACTCCATCAACTCTACCAAAACTTTTGCCATAGGAACAATAAAAGTAGGGGCTTTGAAAGGAACTCCATGAAAACCAAGCTCTCTAAATGGTATATCAAACTCTAGTTCAAAATATTTTAGATGAGGCTAATCCCATAGCTCTCTTACTCACTTGACAAATCCTTGAAGCTTTGCATTGATTTTATTTTTCCTGTCCCTCTCTTGTTGTTCTTCCTCAATTTCATCAGGATCATACATTGACCTTCTTTCCCCTCCTAAAGTTTGGACAACATCCATTACCTTCACATAAAACTAGACATCCTTGGTCTTCTTGGTTCCCACACCATGATATGGTTATACAAATGAAAATAAAGCAAAGTAATCATCTCCTCTACTGGCTAGAAGAATGCAAGATTAATGTTTTGATACATGATATTAGCTCTCTCTTCTACTCTCATGGTTGAATACTGAAATCATTTATGGTGGGCCTCCAGAGTTCCAATCATCTTTCTTCCTCTTCCACCAAATGCTAGATTGATCCACAAGTTTGCTAGCCTAATTGCCTTTATTTTTGAAAGCTGAAGTTTCTCTTGAGTCACCAGTGTAGCTCTCTTTTCCTTTTCAGACTCTTTCCTTTTCAGAATTCTTATATAAGGATAATTTTCAATGTTCTAGGTACTGGTTAATGTTGGCATGTAGTTGGAATTAAAGCCAGTATGTAGAACATTGAAAATTATCCTTATATAAGAATTCCTTCTACCTTGATGGTGGCTACATGAAATGGAATCATGATTCCATATATGGGTACTAGAACAACATCATTTTTTGTATCAACCTAAATCACAAGCTCTCTAGAAATAGGGATATCTTCCACATTTTTGTATGAAACCATCTCAATGGATGGATTGGAAGAGCCATATCCATCTCCTGTACCAATGCCCCTTGCAATCAATCTTCTTGTAGTCTCCTCATTATTTTGTAGAGGGTTGGCACTTAATGTTATGTAATAGAATTTATAGCTGATAGTTAAATTGTATAATTTTTTTTTTTAGGATCTTTACTAACGTTTATTAGAATTGTTGCATGTTTTACATCATTGGAATCACATATTAGCTATAACTTTTTTGAAATTTTATTATAGTAGGTGCACTTTGATATGATGTAATATGTTTATGGTTTCATCTTATATGTTTCAATATTAGATATATAACATAAAAATAAATTATTTTATGAAATAAATAATAAATTTTCATTTTAAATGTTTTTTTTTTGTAGAACATGAGTCTTCCAGAAGATCAAGATGATCCTCATCATGATATAAATCCATAAAATATTGGCTCTGCCAGTACAAATCACATGGCAGAGGATGATAATGACGCAGATATGGAAGACACCGAGGTTGATGACAATTATGATGATGACAACAATGACAAAAAAAACAATGATGATGATGATTATTGTAGACATGTAAAATGTTACTGATTGATCCTATACACCTGATCCCTATTTTACTAACACCGCTTTGTCTTGAATCATCTCCTTTGCTAGTCATTTAATTAAATAATATTTATTTGATTAAATCCATTCACTCCATCTCTTAATTAAATAATCAAATTTTATCTAATTAAGTCATCATATCCCTCTAATTAAATGAATCGTTTTTATTTAATTAGCTTCTATAGTCTCTCTTTAATTAAATAATTCATTTTATTTAATTAAATCTCTAAAGTCATTCTATTAAATTAAATAAATTAATCTTTATTTTATTTAAAACTAACACCATCTTCTTTAATTAAATAAATCAAAATCTTTATTTAATTAAGTCTAAGTCATATTCCTCTCATTTTGATTTAAATTAATCCAAAGGTCTAAGTCAAAATGGTCAAATCAACTAATCTCCCTCTTAATTAATCAAATCCTGATTAATCTTAATCTTAATCACTCCAATCCTCTAGCTTTTGCAACTTGCTCATGAAAATCATTTTAATTGATTTATTAAGTCTCTAATTACTTTTAAAAAGGCATCAAAAGGGAATATTCTCCAAGTTTGAAAAATCCCTCCAAAAGGGTTTGTACATTCAACAAGGCATTTAAGTTTCTTACATGTCCTTTGCCTTGAGCCAAGTGGCATTAACTTCATTTTCTCCTCCCTCCAACTTGTCATTTCATCCATTTTGAAATTCCACCTAATTGCATTTAATTGCACAATGACCAAAATGTGCTCCACCTTTATCCACTCACATGTTGACAAGTGGCTTTATGCTATTGGTTGGTCTTTTGTCCCACATTCATCCATTTTGCCTCATCCTCCATCTTTCTCTTCTATAAATAGGAGGCTCTCATTTGGATTTTGGATCCACAACTTTATGCAAAGTCATTATCTTGATATTTTGAATTTTCTCATCCATTGTTCATCCAATTTCACATTTTCATAGCTAGGTTATGTAGGAATTTCACTAAGGAGATCAAATCTTCATCAAATCATCATTCAAGCTTTCAAGGGATTGGGAAAGGGCCATTTTCTACATCAAAATGGCACCAATTCCCCCATGGGATTGAGAGTTTTTTTGCATTAAATAGGATTTGAAAGCTTTTATTTGTGTTCTTCATTCTATTTCTTGTTTTGTGCCTTTCAAATGAATTCTATGGGGAATGATGTTTCTAACTTGCATTTGGGACTAGTTGTGTGTTTTTTCTTTGTGCTTGTGTAGGTATAGGATCACCATTCACATCTTGGTGCTAGGAGGGAAAGATTGAAGAATCTAACACATTTTTTGTGAAATTTTGTGGTCTTTGAAGTTTTTTGTCTATAGGAAAAGTACGCCGCTAATAGAGAAAGTGTGCTGCTGCTATCAGTCCAACAGCACCATTTAGTGCCACTTACAAACTCCAATCCATGACGCTGGCTTCTTCCTACCCAAAAATTTAAATTCCAATGTGCAACACTTGAGCCAGTTGGTCATCCAAATTCCAAACACCATCGTTGGTCAAAACAACACCGCGATCGTGCTCATTAGCCTCTGCACAGTCCGTCACTGTCAGTCCTAGTGGTGCCATATAGCACTGCTAAATTCTTTAAACCATTCCACCTTTGTAGACTACACCACTAGAGTTGGGTAAAAGTCACTTTTCAAATTAATTTCAACATGTGCTATTTCACTTTAATTGCTTTTGACTACTAACTAGCTTCTGGCCTCTGTTTTTATAGTTTTAACCAGTTTTTGTAGGTTGGCTTGATCAAAAGTGAAGGGAGGAAACAAAGACAAAGCTTTCTCTATGACACCATTATTTCATTGTATCAAGTGTTTTTAAACACTTTGGGGGGAAATTATAATCCCTTTTCTAAGGATTTGCTATCTATCAAGCTTTAGGACTCAATAAATTTCATTTGGGCTCTAAAAAGAACAAAACAAAAGGGATTAAAAATAACCTTAGGAAACTTACTACATTTTGTTTTGGACTTAAAAATTGAACAAATAATTCTCACACTTCAAAGTTGATGCCTAAAAAGAACTCATTTTCTACTTTGAAGTTAAAATGAACACGCGCTTTTGTGTCTTGTAATCTTTTTTGCAAAGTAATCTCATTTAAAAAGGTGTATGCACTTCTCTCATGCTTCACAGTGATTTTGAGAATCAAAAGTATTTTTTGTGACATTAATTTGCATAAAATATTTCCTCCACACTTCAATTTGCATTTTTAAAATTGAACAAAGCTTGCTAGTATGAGTGGAGTATATTGCATGTGTTCTCTCTTTGTTTGTGTAAACAAAGATTGATCGAACTACGAATGTGCTTGCTCACTTTTGTTTACCCTTAGAGGGCCTTCCTAGTGGGAAAAAGTAATCACCCCAGGGAATGACCCAACCGGGAACATGCTAAAGCCAAGCAACTTCCACTTGGGATATAAGTGTGGGTACTTGAGGAAAGTTCAAGTATCACGAGGATTGTTCTGAAAACAAGGGAAACAATGGTCTCTTGTTGTATGGATGATCTCCCATGAATGAAATGCCTATACTAGAACCTCTTGTCTAAAAATACCAAAATACTTAATCTATTTGTTGGTGCAAGAATGGTCATTCTGAAGCTGCCCCACATTTTTGCGGTTCTTGGTAGAGATGAGAAGTATGCCATGGGAGTTTCATGGGTAATAAAGCTTGGCTGACCCATAGAAGTGAATGCCATGGAGGGGAGCTAGTTTGGTCAAGCTTTTAATCATTCGCCAAGAATAAGCACAGCTGGATTTATCCAAGTAGAGATTCAACAAATATTTCCTTTTTATCCATAGGGTTGTGCATGTTCTTGGAATCAAAACACTTTGCTTGGATCTTAAACATTGGAAAACAAACATTCAAACATGATCATCAAATTTCAAACCCTTTAGGATGACAACATTCAAGTGTTTTTGCTTTCCCTAGGGATTTTATCCTTAGAGGCTTCTAAGCATTTGAATTTATATCACAATTTACTCTCACTAAAGTCAACATTAGGGAAATTTTGCCTTGATATCCACATAATGGACTTTGTGGGATGAGAAGAAATTGGGACATTGGACATTTAGTTTGAAAACCTAATCAAGAACTTGTCTGTGGTAAAAAGAATTCACTAAGCAAAGATAAGAAACAATTGAACCCCACACATGTGCTCTTTCAAATGATTTCCCGAAAGATCAAAATCCGAAAACCAAAGACCAAAGGTCTTAGTCAAAAATTTTGCAAGAAAAGGTTTATGCTTTACGAATTTAGAGAAAGATTGGCCTTCGAATTTTATAAACGTGCATCAAGGAATAATCCAAATTTGTATTCATTTTACTATTGTCAAAATCCAAGTCTCTTTCAAAGGTTTGAGTATCTCACATAGGAAGTATTAGCATGTTATTCAACACCTTGGTCTAGTAAACAAAGTCTCTCTAAGTCTTTAAGATCAAAATCAAAACACTATCATCCATCCCTCAAACATGAAAATCAAAATCACCTCACAAACAACTCTTGGAAATCTTGAAAAAATCCTTTATGCTAAAATTTGGGAAAATCCTTTGAAATAAAAATCCAAATCACCTTGTTTAGCTAGGTGTGTGTAGATGAATCCTTCTTTTCACACTTAGTTAAATTATCATCTTGTGGAAAAATTCATTGTAGGATAACATCCAACCTCTTAGAGTTTATGAGTTCATTATCCAAACCAAATCCAATCAAAATCAATCCAAAAATAAAAATCCAAAACCAAATCAAAACCAAAGTTCTTAAGTTTAGTATCCTCCTCAAGGTTTCCTAAGAGTTCAATCATCCACCAATCCTCCATCTTTCATTATCACCATCATCATCCCTTTGATCCTCAATATCTTAGACTTTCTTTTTTGTACCTAAAGTTTAGATCAATCTAAGGAATTAGAGGTTCATCTCTTATATTATTGAAAATTGATCCTCATTTTATGGTTAAAACTAGATCTCAACACAAGAAGAACATGGAAATGAACAAGGAAACATCCACTTCGAGTGACTTGATTCAAACCACCTCCAAAATCAATCCCATTGGGTCTAGAAATCCCATGCTCAATTTTCCTCCACTACCACAAGATCATCAAGAGGAAGGTGTCCAAGTGGAGAACATCACTAACAATATTTTAGGGATGAATCAAGATGAGATTATTGAAATGGTCCAAAATCTTGAGAACCACAAGATTTTCAATGCCATGATGAAACTCAATCACTCACAATACATGCTAGAATTTGACAAATAAGGGGCTAAACTCCCTTTTGATTTTGATGTAAGCACTATTGTAGAGAAACCTCTTGGGATTATGCCCCCAATTTCATCCACACCTCCATTTTTAAGTATCACTCAAAGCATCCCACAAATCAAATCATCCATCACTCCAACTCAACCTATTGTTAACAAGGGGAGCTCATTGCTTCATGCATTAGAAACACACCCCTTTGTGAACAATCAAAATTTAGATGCAAACACCATCTTGTGTTGATTTTTCCACTTGAACCTACTACACCCATACATTCTGCTTACCTTTCAGAATCCTAATGACCCATCATCATCTTTTCACGCAACACTGACATATCCTCTCAACACACAAACCTCTCTCCCTATGACTTGGCAAGGAGAAGGTGGGCTATTTGGACCAGGGGGTATCTTTGACCCTTCATCATCATTATTTCCTCAAGGGAATACACCACCCACTTTTCCACCACTTCCACCCTTTCCATTAACATCCACACCACCCCTCGGTTTAGGGCTACCCCCTTTACCACCACTAAATCGACAAAATCTGAACACCCCCTATCATCAATCAAAACATCATACCGAATCCTTGAATTTTTCCATCGATTTGCAACAATAGATGGCAACCATTTAGGCAACAAAGCAATCACGACACCATCCATAAACATGGTCTCTCAAGGACCAAGCATATCAATTGCACCATCCACTACACAAATCCCCACTATCAATACATCGACACCCCTCATCATGAAAATGAACACCATTCCAAATCCACCACCACCAACACCACCAAGACCAAATGTGGCCAATTAATATAGCATCACATTACAAGAAACACAATAGGCTTATCAAAAGGCATATCAACAATTTCAAGCTCAACAAGCACAAAACACTCAAGCTACACAACAAGTGGCCTAACAAGAAAAAATAGCTCAAGCCGCATGACAAGCACAACAAGCACACCAAGCACAACAGGCTACCCAAGGTTGAGCCTTATTATAACAATATCAAGCTACCCAAGCTGTGCAAGCCGCTCAAGCCACTTAAGCCACACAAGTTGCATGGAGGTCGCATATGACAATACATATCTGATGCAGCTGTTTCCTCAAAGTTTTTCTAGTCCTGTCGTGGAATGGTTCTCTCACCTTCCTCGCAGCATCAAAAAATTCCAAGAGATTATAGATGCATTCCTAAAAAACTACATCTTCAATATCAGTATGGATGTCAGTTTAGAGGAACTATCTACCCCTAAACAACCTAAGGGGAAATCATTCACTTCATTCTTGCAAAGATGGAAATCCAAGGCCAACATGAGCAAGTGGCCCATGCCAGAAGAACAACAAGTTTGCACCATCATTGCTAACCTTGAGAAAACCTTGGCATTCCATCTCAAGATGCAATGTATCACCACGTACGACCATTTGATCCCCAAGGTGTTCAACATCAAATGAGCCCTTATTGAACAAGGGAGGACACTCACATATCAAAAACCTCAAGAAAACTACCCATCCACCAGCTACAATGAGAAACCTTGCACATGGGCAAAGAACAGGAATGTCAACAATGATGGTGTGGTGGATTCCAAGGTCATAATTAGTGCTCCAAAATAAAGTACCCAGACATGCTAACAATCGTAAAACAACAATTGAAACAACATGCAAGCTAACACGGTATCACAACAACCACCCAACAATCAAATCAATAATCTAAATAATCAAGGGGGACCACCCCCACAAAAAAAGAATCCCCCCAAACAAAAGTACACTGCCCTTAGGGAACCAATTGAATTAGTCATAAAGAAATTGATAAATGAAAATCTCATCAAAATTCCCACTTATGAGAACTATCAAGAACCCCAAGTAAAACCACCATGGTACAATGAAAACCACCTTTGTGATTTTCACAAAATCAAGGGGCACATAACAACTAGTTGCATGAGATTGAAAAATATAATCCAAGACCTCATTGATGACAAGATCATAAATGTTTAGAAACCAACTGGAAATCAGGACTTAAAAATATACATGAATCCGATGTTAGATCATAACCAGGGGAATGACTATGGAAAGACCAAGTATGCCAATGTGAACCATGTGTATGATTATGTTGTCACATCCATTGATGAAATGGTCACTGTTGTTAATATCAAGGGAGCCAAAGTTGATTGTGGTGTCACCACATGCAGCATAAAGGTCACCATTGTTGGGCCATCACAACCACCTAGGGCATCCACCTCCAATCTAAAATCCATTCCTCATGGCTATAATGTCCTAGACTAGCTAAAAAAGAACCCCTACTCAAATCTCCATCATGGAGTTGCTGAAGATATCACCCACACATAGAAAAATCATAGAGTAAGCATTGGATTCATCCACCATCTTCACATATATTGATGTTGACCATTTCCAAGCTATGGTCAGAAATATCACCACCCCAACTTTCCTAATGTTCTCTAATTAGGAATTTCCTACTTAACCATCTCACAATCACTCTCTCCACCTTGAATTCGTGGTTTACAAAACAAATTCAAGAGGGTATTGGTGGATGGGGGTGTAGGACTAAACATCTACTCCCTCAAACTAATAAAGAATCTGGGATTCTCAGAGGATGCCATTGAAAAGGGTAAAGGCATCACAATTAGAGCATATGATGATCAAGAAAGGGTGTCTCAGGGCACTATCCAACTCCCTATTCAAGTAGGGCCAACCATTATGGAAACAACATGCTAGGTCCTTGACCTTTATTTTCCTTATAACATTCCCTTGGGGCATTCGTGGATCCATGGGATGCAAGCAGTTGCTTCCACCTTTCATTAGTGCTTCAAGTTCCCATATGAAAATAAAGAGGTCATGGTCCATGATGATCTTGAACCCTTTTCCTACTGCAAGAGCCTGGAAAAAAATATATTATAAAATCCCCCAGGTCCCAAAGAATGATGAAGGACCTACCACTCCGTATGTAGACCTAGCTACATTAGCCTCCACTTTTGAGACAAAGACACCTGCCATCCTTGATATATCTGAAATCAAGGTCATTATCCAAGACAATGGGTGTGGGGATTATAGAATGAAGAAAAGTGATTTCTTCATAGGAGAGTTACCTCAATCTCCTAGGACTCATGGGAAACCCCAGCAAGTTGAAACACCCTCCCATACCTTCAAAGTAGAACCCTCTAGATTCAGAAGTTGGGGGGATCTAAGTTAGGAAGTAGTAGATGAAAGGGACGTATCTAGTGTCCTATACCAAGATGAAAGACCCACGCCTAATATTCCCTTGGATAAGAGCAACAAAGGATTACAAATGATGCTTGGTATGGGCTATAACAAAAACAAAAAGCTTGGACAGAATGATAATGGGCTTCTATTACCTCTTATTCTGGAAAAGCATATGAGAAATCTTGGCCTTGGATGTACCCCTCCAATGATGACCATACTTGGAAAATGTGCCTTAGTTAGAAAGGTCAAAACTCCCCCTCAACAATCAAAATCCAACCTTCAATTACCAGTATCCACAAGTCAAGTCATAGATAGCTTTACCTTTGACATAATTGATTTGTGTAGTAGTGAGGAGGATCCCGTAACTAACTTACCCATGCTTTTCAAAGATTCCTCCATACTCATGATCAACACCTTATCCTTTGAGTCAGACCATCAAACCCATGAAATAAACCTAGTCTATCCTCAACTCATCGATTATAACCAACAAGGACCACCAATTTTGGACACATTTGAAAATGATGAGGAACTCTTGGAATTCATGGGATTGCAAGATACAATACTATACAAAGATCACAAGGCTAGGTTCGACATCATACTAGACACATAGGCTTATTACAGGGAAACAATTGAATCCTTTAGTCGCAAAAGCAAAAATATGAGAATAATCTCTAGGTATTTGAGTGAAAACCACACTGTGGCACTCTTTGATATGGAAATAGTAAAAATAAAGGATGTATCCAATGGTGATAACCTCTCTGAGATTGTAGAGGATGAAGGACTGAATCTTCCTCTTAGTGCAATTCATCAGGAGAAATCAGCAGTCCTAGTAGAGAAGTGCAATCCAATCAACTTGGGAACAAAGGAACTACCACACATAACATTCTATGCAGAGTCACTTCTCATAGAAGAACAAGAACTTCTAGGTGTGTTCCTAAAAGAAAGAAAGAAAAAATTTGCATGGACCTATGCCGACATGCCTAGACTTGATCCAGAGGTGGTAGTTCATCACCTAGTTGTATATCCTGAAGCAAAGCCAGTGAGACAAAGGCTAAGGAAGATGCATCCCCAGAAAACATTTTTGGTCAAAATGGAATTGTAAAAGCTCCTAGATGCAGGGTTCATACAGTTGATAGATTATCCAAAGTGGGTCTCCAATCTTGTACCCATTTCAAAGCCCACTGGGGGCATCCACATTTGCATGGACTTCAGATACCTTAACAAAGCATGTCTAAAGGATGACTTTCCACTTTCGAACATTGACATGATTATGGATATGATGACATGGCATGAGATGCTATCATTAATGGACAAATTCTCAGGTTACCACGATATCATGATAGCAAAAGATGACCAACATAAAATGGCCTTCACTTGCCCATGGGGGACATATTGATGGAATATGATGCCGTTCAGGTTGAAGAATGCAGTGGCTGCCTATTAGAGGGCCATGACACTAATCTTTCATGATATGATTCATAAAACTATGGAAGATTACATGGATGATATACTAGCCAAATCAAAGAAAAGATGAGATCACATAGCAACATTAGGCTCCATCTTTGATAGGTTAGAAGAATACAAAGTCAGACTCAATCCAAAGAAGTATGTCTTCGGGGTACAGTCAAGAAAGCTCCTTGGCTATATCATGTCAATGAGGGGAATTGAAATAGATCTTGCCAAAATCAAAGAAATCCTTGAAATGGAGGAACCTAAAACATTAAAATAGCTAAGGGGTTTACAAGGAAGACTCCAGTCCATTCACCTATTCATAGCACAACTAGAAGACAAGGTTGTCCCCTATTCTCACCCACTCCACAAGGGGGTAGTGTACAAGTGGGATGAGAAATGTGACCAGGACTTCAACAAGATCAAGGAGTACTTACTCATGCCACCAATTCCATGCAAACCTTTGATCTTATACATATCAGCAACAGTGGCAGCTCTCAACTCTCTCTTAGCACAACATGATGAAAATGGGAAAGAGAGAGCTATCTACTATATCTGTAGAACTATGGTGGGACATGAGATGAACTACACACCCATTAGGAAAGCTTTCTTGGTAGTCATGTTCGCGGCACAAAATTTCAAACACTATATGCCAGCCCATCAGATAAATCTCATCGCAAAGATAGACCCCCTCAAGTACCTGCTTTCTAAAGCAACGCTTACAAGGTGGATGGTAAAATGGGTTATGATCCTCATAGAGCATGACATTGAGTAAGTGGAGCACAAGGCCATCAAAGGTAAAACAATTAAAAATCATTTGGTTGAGGCACCAATATACTCAGAGAATCCACTTGTATCAGAGTTCCCCAACGAATCAATCTTCAACCTAAGTGTAGCGGATCACTGGAAAATGTACTTTGAGGGATCCTACATGCAACATGGGTCAGAAGCAGGGATCTTCTTCATCAATCCTCAAGGGGATTGCATACCAAATTCATACAAGTTGTCATTCCCTTACACAAATAACATTGTGGAATATGAGGCTTTTGTCAGAGGTTAAGAATTGTAGTACAGTGGAAGATCATGGCACTTAAGGTCTATGAAGATTCATAGCTCATAATCAACCAGGTCAACAATGAGTATCAAACAAATGACGAAAAGCTAACTCCATACAAGAGATTGGTGGAAATCCTGAAGGAATCCTTCATTCATATCACATTTGAGCAACTACCAAGGGAAAAAACAAAGCGACAGATGCAATGGCTACAATTGGATCACTCCTAGATATCCCACACAACGTCCTAAAGAAAGAATTCCTCATAGAGTAGCTTCTTGTTCCCACATTCGAGGTATCAAAGTCCAAATTTTTTGTGTGAAACCATTGGTCCTGGTGATCCCTGGTACCATGATATATACACTTACCTGAGAATAGGATTCCTCCTTGCCAACATAACCCCAAACATCAAGAGAGCCTTTGTCAAAAATTCATCCTGTTTTGTCATCCTAGGAGATACCCTTTACCATAGAAGCATTGAAGGAACCCTTTTACGTTGCCTAGCCACTAAGGAGGAATTGACCACCTTAACCAAGGTACATAATGACATTTTTGGTTCACATTTGAGCAGTATGACCTTGGCCAGAAAACTACTAAGGATAGGGTACTACTAGCCTAGAATGGAAAGAGAAGCCCCCGACTATGTCAAAAGGTGTTTGTAGTGTCAACAACATGGGGACCTCATCCATGCACTTGCCCAAGAGCTCCACCTGATTGTCACACCTTGGCCCTTTTCATAGTGGGGGCTCGATCTTGTTAGAAAAATTACCCCCACCTCATCTAGTGGACATAAATTTATCATTACTAGCATTCAGTATTTCACAAAGTGGGTGGAAGCCATTCCCATGACCTATATCATAGTAAGCAAATATCAAAGTTCATCTTGAACTACTTAATATGCTACTATGGTATCCCTCAAGCCATTATCTTAGATAATGGGACACCCTTCAAGAATTAGGATGTTCATGACCTATGCCACAAGTTTAATATCCAACATCGCTTTTCCACCCCATACTACCCCTAAGGAAACAACCAAGCTGAGGCTACAAATAAGACCATATTAAAGATCCTCAAGAAAATGGTCAATGAAGCTGGTTGTGATTGGCATCTCCAATTTAATCCTACCCTATGGGCCTATCGAACAAGTATCCACACACCAATAGGTGCCACCCCATTCTCCTTGGTCTATGAATCAAAAGCCATACTCCCTATTGAGATCGAGCTCCCGTCACTAAGGATATCATTGCAGAATCTCATCACAGATGAGGAATATTGGGTGTCAAGATTAAATGAGTTGGAGCTACTAGATGAGTGGTGTATCAATGCCTTAAACCATTTGCAAGTGTACCAAAACTAACTCAAGTGGAGTTATAAATAGAAGATCAGAAGCTAGACCTTCCAATTTGGAGAACTTGTGTTGAAGGAGAACTAGAAGAACGTTCCAAATCCAAATAGCAAATGTAAATTTGAACCCAATTGGTTGGGACCCTTCTTCATCACAACAAGCTATAAGTCAAGGGCATATCAGTTATCAACACCAGAAGGAAAGCCTCTGTAGGAGCCCATGAATAGCTCCCATCTCAAAAAAAATTATGCCTAATCTTTCAAGGTATAAAACCAAAAAATACAAAAAAATAAAATAAAAAAAAATCCAAAAGAATAAAAAAAAGGATGAAAAATAGTAAAGAGAAAAAAAATTGTCCTCTAGTGAAAACCACTTCGGTGACACTTGGGCAAGTACCTTGGTGAAAACTTGGAAAACATGCACCTTGTGTAAATAAGCACTTTCCATCCACCAGAATCTCCATGGCTTGTTTTGCATCATCCATCCATCATGCTTCCATTGCATCCTTTCATCACACTTCCATATCACCTATCAGCATTTACATCATAGCTTGATCATGTGTTTGCATCATGATCCCTCCTAGTACTACTCGACCCATTCTCAAGGTCAGTTTTTCCTACCTTTATCAGAGTAGTCTATTGTATCACGCTGGGGGCATGTTCTCATTGGATTAGATTTGTGTATATTCTTGAAGTCTTCCCTAAAATAAAAAAACCCAAAAACACCAAAAAATAAAAAAATCCGAAAACATTTAGAAAATCAAAAAATCCAAAAACATTCAAAGCATATCAAAATCCCAAAATAGGTCAAAAAGTCAATCAAAAAGACAGAAATAGAGTCATTTGGTCAAACTATGTCATCTCTGAGCTTTGAACATAGGGAAGGTTGATCTTTGATCTTCCCTCAAGACACTTAGGTCAGTCTTTTAGGAGTTCGTCATAATAAAATAGCAATCCACTTGTTCATATCTCATCAATAATCGAGTCTGTGTCAATTGAACTACATGGTCTCTACGTGTATAATGTAGGCAAGGCTAATCTATTGATCAGCCCCTGAGGCCCCTCGGATAGGTCTTTAGGTTAGTCTCTTGGTCAAAATCTCAAAAAACCCCAAAACATTGGAAAATGGAAAATCAAAACATTTACAAAATCTCAAAAATACCAAAAATAGCCTCAAAACATTTCAAAAACATCCAAATATTTGAAAAAATCCATCCATCCCCATCTCACTTTCATCCACAATAAACATCACTCATAATAAATCATTGTCATCCTCAACCTTTGGTGAGACAATCAAAAACAAGTCTAGCAAGTCAAAAGTGAAAACTTAATCGTTAAGGTCTCAAGTATAGGCCAGTAAGTAAAAAAGTTGGTCAAATCTTCGCATCAATAGCCTATCATCTAATCAATCCCAAAATCATCTCATAACATCATGTCCTAGGATGCATCCTTCCTGCAATGGACATCGACATCAGGCATCACTGTAGTTTAGTCTTGGCAAGCGGTATGAAGAAAATTAGCTTGTTTGTTTACGTTATCTTTGTATTTTGACTTATCTTATTGTACTCATTTCAATGACCTCTCAATGATGTCCAAACAAAAGGATTTAGAGAGAAAGGAAAGGAGCAACAATCATTATCTTTTTTATCTATTGTGCTTGTGGGGTATTTTTGTAATATAACCTTGGTCATACATGCTTTGTTTGGGTGTATGGAGGATGTTTTAGGTGTCTTGTTGACCACATAGGAAGGCTTTCCTTTCTATGTTTTGGTCCAAGATGTTTGGATATCTAAACTACATTTTGAATAAGGTTTTGAGTGTCAGGTGTGAACAAGAGTACTCCTATCTAATTTTCAAGTCAAATTCCATCACACTAGGTGCAACGCCATCCTGGTTCTTTATACCTTGATGCATCGTGCCTATGTGTATTATCAAACATAAGGTAAATATCCATTTTAAAGTCCCAATTCCTAGTAAGCAAATCATCATCATCATCATCTTTAATAAAGTTGACTCATTGGATTCTCTTAATTTCTTCTTGCTTCTCTCCGTGCTAAAATGGTACCATGACAATTAATCAAAATCATTGCTAATGCATCCATCCTACATCCACAAATCATCAACATAATGCATATCATATCATGACATATAGGAAACACTGGTCATCTCATATGCATTGCATTTCATCATTGCATAATATAGATTGGTTATTCTAAGCATCTCATAAAACCATACATTTGAATTCATTTCATAAACATAAAGGAATCATCACATAGGCATTATTAACTCATATGATTTATGTCATCAAAACATCCATTGCGTAATCACAATATGTATCATAATATCATTCATTTGCATCATCATATAAGCATTATCACACCATGTACATCATAACATGTCATATACATCATCATAAAAAAAAACATCATCACATAGCCATTATAATTAAATGCATCATCACATAGACATCATTATAACAAGCATCATCACATCATATCTTGTGCATCATCATGTTATCCATAAATGCATCACCATATCATACATAGAAAAGAATTTAAAAAAGAAAAAGAAAATGTCATTTCATCTCATACATTATCATCATCCATTAGGTGCATAATATAGATCTGTTAGTCTAAGCATTTCAAACAATTTGCATATCATAAACATTTACATCCATACAAAAAGTGTATAGAAAAGATACTAAAAAAAGAAATGCATCCATAAATCACTACATCACATCATAACATCATATAGAAACATACATCACATTACATCACATAGAATAAAAATCATAGTCATCGCATCATAGAATATCACATATAGAAAATTAGGTATATCCATCCATCATGCATAAATAGAATAGAACACATCATACATCAGATCAAATCATCTCATATCATCTCATATATCATCAAAATAATACAACTGTCATGGTACAAAATTAGGATCAAGTGTGTATATCAATCAATATAATACAATTTCCCATAGGGCTATCAAAAACAGAGCTTGTGGATCTAAAAAAGAATGTTATCTCTGATCAAAATATGAGGCTAGCCCTGATGGTTGCTCCCCTCACTAGGTTGGTCCTGTCTTTTCCCTGTCTGCTATGAAAAATCTAGTGCCTGGGCCACTTGGGGAATTTCTCGATGATAATGGACCCTGTAGTACTATGCCTCCTGTATCACCTCATAGTACATCCTGGCGGGGATGATCTTGCCCTATGTGGCCTCTAGCTGCTAATGGTAGCCAATATCCTGTGCCAACTGAAGCTCAATGGCCTATCTAGAGCTACTGGAAGGCCTGATCCCACTCAATCCTCACGTGATCTCTCTCTACTATCAAGGTGGCAACTTGTGCCTGTAGCTATTGAATGAGAGCATCTCTCTAGTTTGGCTGGGGAGGTGGAGGCAGTGGTGGCGGCTGGTGGTGGTCCCTCGGGGCATCTCTCTGTGCTAGTCTCCGGGCACTTGGTTTCTCTATCCCCTCTGATTTGGAGGTGGTCCACCTCCTCCTCTTCCTTTGCCACCATCTCCATCACCATCCTTGTCTCCCCTACCTCCTTGGCCCTGCCCCCGCCCTGTTGATTGGCCTCAGGGTCTCCATTGTGAAAATAGTGCACTTGGAACTGTCAATCTCATAGGAGGATGAAAATAATATTGATAGGCTTGTGTCATCAATAGGTCTACTGGTCCCTGATTGTATTGCCATGGCCTAGCCACCAGCTACCTAAAAGAATTGATTGCTTCCTTTGCTAGGATTGTGTGACCCTATGTGGTCTCCCTTGTAGTACACACAAACATGGCCATGTACTGGTCATTGGGATGGTCTTGCACATCTCAAAACTGTTGACCAACTTAGTTCAATAGATAATGCTATATCATCGTGTGTTCTCTACCCTACATCAATCATTCTTGTCTAGCAAAGAACAATTGTTGTACGTCGTCATACCAGGTAGGCATACCAAGCCAAGGTCTCCAAGTAAAAATGGTCATCTCATCGATGACCCTCCACCAATGATGGATGACGACTACCCTTGTATTTGTAAAATTCAGTCCACCCCTGTATCTCCAGACGAATGGGTCACCTAGCTCCATGTCAATCAGTGTGACTCATGAGAGGAGCATCACAATGTTCTCCTCGGCCTAGATGTGCAAAAGTGTAACCCTTGCTCCAATAGCCTAGCTATCACAGTATGAAAACTCATATAAGTCATGATAGAGGGAGGCCAACATCACTGGCCCCCATGCAAAGCACTCTCTTCATCAAAGCATTTTCTCCCAGGCAAGATCCCATCCTGGACTAAAGTATCGGTCACACCGATCTACTACTACAATCAATTTGAATGTCGACACTATAGTCTTGTGCCACTCTAGCTCGATCTGTCCCTCAGAAAAAAGTGATCTCATCAAGGCCCATGACCTCAAAGCAAGCGTCTTTCCCAGTGTCCACATCATAGATGACCCTCTCTCTGTGGATTGAAAAATTAAGAATATGTCACACATCCTCTAGGGTCACTATCGCCTCACCTGTAGGGAAGTGAAATGAGGATGTCTCACTGTGCCATCTCTCTGCTAATGTTGTCATCATCCCTAAGTGTGCTTGGATGGCTGGGGCATATGGGATGTACTAGAGCCCAATCGCTCTCAGATGCTCCTACAACAACTCATGCAAACTAGGATTCTAAGTCAATCTGCTTAGAATCGAGGACCTGTGCTCCTGTGAATGGACTGGCTCCATGTCCTCCTACATCAGAAAAGTCACCACATCAAGTTTTGTAAAAAATTGGCATCCTATTTAGCAGTTGTGTGATCGAAACAACAAATGTTTTGTTGTTTGAAAGTTCCAAACTGTATCGCTAGAGACCTTCAAACTTCAAACTGCGCTGTTGCAGTGCACTTTGACTGTGCATTAGTTTGGCCCCTAAACCTAAATTCCAAATTACACCACCATAGTGCAATTTGCATGTGCGACAGACTTTGATCCCTAAACCCTAATTTATAACTAGACCGTTGCGGTGCAACTCTTATTAGTCGCACCCTTTAAGGCTATGCAACACCAATTGAACACTTTTAGTAGTGCCAAACAATGCCACTTGAATTGTTTGACCTTTGGACCCTAATAAATGCACACAAAAGATGAAAAACGAGTCAGGAAAGAGTCACATATTGGTGGTCTTGTGCCTGGAAGCCATTGGTACACTCGCACGTGCTCGAAAATGTGTCATGGAAGCATGTGTTGCATCAACTCGATCAGTGCTCAGAGCTCAAAAGTGCTAAATCTCTAAAGGATAGGTGTGCAAATGAATTTGAAGTGGCCCCTCGAGGCCTATTTAAGCTTGAAATTTAAGGTTTTTTTGACCTATTTAGCAGTCCAACTAGGGTTTTGGACCCCCGATCCCATTCTTGCCCAATTGAGGGCCATTTTGCATTATTTTTTTTGCATTTTTGCATGTTTTTGGCATCCTATACCCTTTCTAGACCCGTTGGGCACCTTGTCCTCTTTTTTCGCGAGATCACCTAAAAAATCAAATTTTTTGTCCAATCTCTTGAGAGGGCAGTATATCAACATGTTTCTTCTCACCGAGGCAATATTGGGGCATTTAAAACATCAAAAAACATTTGAATTTTGATTGTAGTAGTTTATTCTTTGAACCAATGCAGCAGGTACATTGCTTCAAAGAGGGGCAAAATATAGACATGTAAAATGTACCGATTGATCCTATACACTTGATCCTAATTTTACTAACATTGCTTCATCCTGAATCATCTCCTTTGCTAGTCATTTAATTAAATAATCTTTATTTGATTAAATCCATCACACTCCATCTCTTAATTAAATAATCAAATCTTATCTAATTAAGTCATCATATCCCTCTAATTAAATAAATCATTTTTATTTAATTAGCTTCAATAGTCTGTCTTTAATTAAATAATTCATTTTATTTAATTAAATCTCTAAAGTCATTCTATTAAATTAAATAAATTAACCTTTATTTGATTTAAAACTAACACCATCTTCTTTAATTAAATGAATCAAAATCTTTATTTAATTAAGTCTAAATCATATTCCTCTCATTTTGATTTAAATTAATCCAAAGGTCTAAGTCAAAATGGTCAAATCAACTAATCTCCCTCTTAATTAATCAAATCCTGATAAATCTTAATCTTAATCACTCCAATCCTCTCATTTTGATTTAAATTAAATAAATCAAAATCTTTATTTAATTAAGTCTAAATCATATTCCTCTCATTTTGATTTAAATTAATCCAAAGGTCTAAGTCAAAATGGTCAAATCAACTAATCTCCCTCTTAATTAATCAAATCCTAATTAATCTTAATCTTAATCACTCTAATCCTCTAGCTTTTGCAACTTGCTCATGAAAATCATTTTAATTGATTTATTAAATCTCTAATTACTTTCAAAAAGGCATCAAAAGGGAATATTCTCCAAGTTTGAAAAATCCTTCCAAAAGGGTTTGTACATCCAACAAGGCATTTAAGTTTCTTACATGTCCTTTGCCTTGAGCCAAGTGGCATTAACTTCATTTTCTCTTCCCTCCAACTTGTCATTTCACCCATTTTGAAATTCCACCTAATTGCATTAAATTGCACAATGACCAAAATGTGCTCCACCTTTGTCCACTCACATGTTGAAAAGTGGCTTTATGGTATTGGTTGGTATTTTGTCCCACATTCATCCATTTTTCCTCATCCTCCATCTTTCTCTTCTATAAATAGGAGGCTCTCATTTGGATTTTGGATCCACAACTTTATGCAAAGTCATTATCTTGAGATTTTGAATTTTCTCATCCATTGTTCATCCATTTTCACATTTTCATAGCTAGGTTATGCAAGAATTTCACCAAGGAGCATCAAATCTTCATCAAATCATCATTCAAAATTACAAGGGATTAGGAAATGGCCATTTTCCACATCAAAATGGCACCAATTCCCCCATGGGATTGAGATTTTGTTTGCATTAAATAGGATTTGAAAGATTTTATTTGTGTTCTTCATTCTATTTCTTGTTTTGTGCATTTCAAATGAACTCTATGGGGAATGATGTTTCTAACTTGCATTTGGGACTAATTGTGTGTTTGTGTAGGTCTAGGATCACCATTCACAATGATCACAATGGTGGTGCTGATGATGAGGGAGTTGTTGGTAGTACCCAATGAAATTCATGATCATATAGACTACATCATGGATCATTGTTGATATATCGTTATGATGATGATGATGATGATGATGATGATGATGAGACAGTTGTTGGTAGTACCTAGTGACATTCACGATCATATAGACTGTATCATGGATCATTGATGATATATCGTTATGATGCCTCTTTTCATGGTCAGTATCATAACTATCATTTTCACGGCCTATAGTACCATATTATTGAGTTGTATCATATTGAAATTTATTATTTTCACTTATATCATTTGGACATGTATCATCTTGACTTGTATCAATTTGAGTTAAATAAATTATCATTTTTACTTATATCATTTGTACATGTATCATTTTTAACATGTTATTGATCTACTAGCATATTTGACTTTCACTTGTTTTAGTTATGTATGATGATGATCTTATCAGTATTGACTTGTCAATTTATATATATTAAAAGTGGTCAATGTTTTTTGGATGGATATTTTTTACGTATGATGATTTTAATTTACCACTCAGGATGGATGTTTTCAAATTCAATTAAATTATCGATATTTGAATCACTTGTTTTAATTATAGATGATGATCACATTATAATAATTATCTTGTTATTTAATCATATGAGTTAAATAATTAAATTACTTGCTCTATAATAATTTGAGTTATTTAAGAGGAATCATATATTTAACTAATTAAATTGAATTAAAACATATTAAATTAATAAATGAAGCAAAACAAGAAGCATTTTTAGAAGAAAAAAGGGAAGCAACAATGGAAGCCAAATTAGAAACAAACTAGAAGCAATCTTGGAAGTAAAACTAGTAGCAAAACTGGAAGCAAACCTGGAAGCAAAACCAGAAGCAAAACCTGGAACAAAAAAAGAAGCATAATTTAGAAGCAAAAAAGGAAGCAAAACAAGAAGAATTTTAGAAGCAAAAAAGGAAGAAACAATGGAAGCCAAACTAGAAGCAAACCAGAAGGAATCCGGGAAGCAAAATTGGAAGAAAAACTAGAAGCAAAACTAGAAGAAAAACTAGAAGGAACGCGGGAAGCAAAAATAGAAACAAACATGGAAGCAAAATTGGAAACAAAACCAAAAGCAAAACTGGGAGAAAAATTGAGAGAAAAACTAGGAGAAAAACTGGAAGCAAAAATGGAAGCAAAACTGGAAGCAAAAGTGGAAGCAAAAGTGGAAGCAAAACTGGAAGCAAAACCAAAAGAAAAATCAGAAGTAAAACCAGAAGCAAAATTAGAAGAAAAACTGGAAGTAACATTGGAAGCAAAAGTGGAAGCAAAAGTGGAAGAAAAACTAGAAACAAATTTGGAAGCAAAACTGGAAGTAAACCTAGAAGCAAAACTTGACGTAAATTAGAAGCAAAAGTGGAAGCAAAACTGGGAGAAAAACTAGAAGCAAAAATGGGAACAAAAATGGAAGCAAAAATGAGAGTAGAAATGGAAGAAAAACCAAAAGCAATACTGGAAGAAAAACTAGACGTCACATTGGAAGCAAAAGTGGAAACAATATCGGAAGCAAACCTGGATGCCAAACTGGGAGAAAAACTAGAAGCGACAATGGGCGTAGACATAGAAGCAAAACTAGAAGCCAACTTGGGCACCAATTTAGGTGCTATTTTTCTGGCGCTATTCCCAGTGTTAAAGGGGATGCTATTGCTAACACCAAATTTCTAGTGCCAACTTCTACATTAATATAGGTGCTAAATCTGCCACTAGATCTAGCGATGGAATGAAGAAACAGGTTTTTTCCAACTTTTGTGCCATCAAATGACTCCAAAATGACAAACAAAAATACACTAAAAGTTTGCGTTAATTCCTTGTTGTGCTGTTGTGAATGAAGTACATCTACAACAACAAAGTATGCACACTTGAAACTGATCATGAGCCTTATAGTGTCTTGCAACTTGAGAAAAACAAAGAGAACCCCTTAAAAAAATTAACACCAACCACATAAGTGGAACCTATGCAACAAAAAGACAAAGAAAAAAACATTGACAAAGTCATAAAGCTATTAGAAGATGATTGGGGTTCCTTAGATTTTGAACATACATTCATGGCTGAGTACAAGATCATAAATAAAGATTCCAATAAGGCATATGAAAAAGGAGTCATGTTAACACAACTTGAAAGACCCTTTGAACACATCTTCCTCAACCACTCTAGAAAAAAAAGCCAACAGATTACACAACAAACTTTAATGAACTCAACAATGAACACCCGCATGATCCAAAAGCAATGAAAAAGCTTTATGGATGAGGATATGAGCTTATGAAACTACTTGGATATAGTGGAAAAGGATGTGATGCTAATGAACAAGGTATCTGGAACCCTATTGATCCTATCACACAACAAACAACTTATAGTCTTGGTTATTATCCTTTGGTAGAAGTAATCAAGCCTTCAATCAATATCAACACTATCACAAACAATTCATCATATCCCACCTTAACTATAATGCATCTTGAACTGATCGACACTAATAGTCTTGATCACTCTCCTTTGCAAGCAATCAAACAAACAAATAAACCTTCGCTTAATGTCAATTTAATCTCACAATTTAACAAGAATGAATCGAATTCATTAGATTTTACACCCTCCTATAAAGGAGAACCGAAAATCTCGCAATCTAAACAGTCTTGCATAGGTATGACATCTTATACATATAAGCAAGGGGTATCTTTGTCACAAACTGCAGGAACCCCTTCTACCATTGATCAAGAGGTTATCTCGTTGAGACTCCTCCAAGATCACTTGATATCTCTCCCTCCACAAACTTGAAAGAAATGCTATTACAAGACTTTATTTTGTGTATATCATAGAGTTCATAGTCATTCTACTAATGAATGTAAGGCTTTGAGTAGTAAAATACAACATCTTAAGGAGTTTTGTGTTCTTCCTTGTATGGGGGCACCTAATCCCTCTAATTGATACTGATTTTCACTCTAGCATGCATTTCAGCTCACCCTTGTCCTGCACTAAGTGGGGGCAAGGGGTTCGATATCCTTGTCTTTGTATGTAACCTATCATGGTCTCTTTTGGCTAGCTGTTAACCTTTCACAAACATAGCAGAGCAAGCTTGGGATGTGGACGACATGCCTTAAGTTGGCTTACATGTGACATACTACCTTTTTCATGACATAGCCTCTCAAAAACATATGACTTGGCATAGGGCTTTCCAAGTAAGCTCTCATGTCTTCCTTCTTCTACTTTAAAGAAATTTCTCATAGTAATGGTGTTAGTAACTGCTTTAAAGTGGGGGCATACACCGACACTCATATTTCATTGCGTTACTTCTTTCTTCTTGTGATGCATCCTTTTCTTGGTGGAGTCATTGGGCTTGATTCCCTCCAAGAGTGTGATACTTCTTTGAAACATCCTCTCTTGGAAATATTAGGTACAATGTTCCCTAAGATGAGACCTTGCATGAACTAAGCAAAATCCCTTTGAACATTCCTTACACCATTTATAATGTCTAAGATTGTCAAGCATACGAAGTTTTGCTTACCTCATAGAGCTCAAAGATCATTTTTGTGGTGCCTTATCAAAGTTATAAGGAGGTATAAATTTGGTATGGTTGAGTGGGAATCCAATTATGAGGTATGAATTTTCCCCATAGCCACCTGCATTTGTGTGACTACATACTGGCCATGAGTGTACGTTTCTCACCTTATAGGACTTCTCACACGACGAACAACTAAGAGATATGTCACCTCAGAGTGAGTGCATTTTTGGAAAAACAACCTAGATCTAATTCACAACGTGTTGGAAATATGGTCAAAGCTTGATCCACCCTTTTTATTTTCACTCTTCTCTTCTTTCTAGTTCTTTCCATTGTATGATCATGTATCTTGTCTTGCTGTAAATCATTAACCTTCTATGTATTTTTATGTTTATGTTAGTTTGACTTAGGATCTTAGATCCTAGGGGCTTTATCACCTCCTTCATCTTCATTATCCTAGACCATCCACATTGACATGATTGGATCCCTCTTGAATGTCTACTTTATTGTGAGTTTGAAACAAGTTCATCCTCTCACAAAAGTGGGCTCTAACTGTGGACACAAAAAAATTATCCCTTTTTTCTCACTTGATTTGGGAATAATTGATGATAAATTGGACTTAGTGAGGCCTTGATTTGGTGTTGTGAGGTGTTTTACATGTCCACATTAGGTCTTGGACCCTTGCAAATGCATTCATTGATGTCTTGTCAAGGTTGTAAAGTGTTGTGCAAGAATTTCACACTTTCCTAGACTAATGGACCTATCTTTCCCCTAATAAAACATTGTAAAATGTATTTAATTGCATTATCACATAAATATAGAAGGCTTGTAAATTAAACTTGACTTTAATCTAGTGTTGTAATGTATTTTACACATTCACATTGGATGTTGTGCCTTTCTAGGATATGTGGACATCATTTTAGTGTTGTAAAGTGTATTTAATCACACTTTCACATTGAATTTTGTGTCCCAAGCCCTAATTTACCTTTATATCATCATTAATAGGCCCCTATGGCCCCATATTGTGCATCCAGAGGCATAATTTGATGAAATAACTGACAAAGTCACTATATAAACTTGATTTCCTTACTTCCCAGCATTCCAGCTAGTAGAATGGCCCCTATGGGACCCATACACCATTAAGGAGTGAATGAGTCCCATATAGGTTGGACCCATTCACCCTTGATGGCAAATGAGTCCCATTTGAGCCATTTTTGTGGTTTAAGTGGGAAAATTTAGGTTTTAAGTTTAGTTTTTCTTCATGTCAGCCTTAGGGATCAAATTAATAGGAAAATTAGGTGGATTTCCTATAAATACAAGCTTCTAAACCCTAAATTATCATTCATTCACACATCTAACCATTCATTCATCATTAATCTTTCATTTCAAGCTAAGAAAGCTAGGGTTTTAACATTCTAAGTCATCGAGATAGCTTTCAAGGACATTCAAGGGAAGATTCTTCATCTATTGCTGTAGAAATTCAAGATCAATCATCATGGCAAGGTAATAATTCCATTATTTCATGTTCATGCTTCATATTATTTCTTCTTTTGGTTTAGTTACCTAAAAGGGGTTTGACCAAGGCAAACCCCCATGCCATAACATTCATGATTTCTCTCTCTTTCTTTGTGTGTTTCTAGATTTAGGTACTTTGAGGGTTTGAAAATCATTGAAGATTAGGTTGAAGACTTGTTGAAGGCCTATCCTTACTTGCAAAGCAAAAATATCCACTAAAAGTCACTTACAGTGCCAAAAATTAGACTTTCAAAAGTAGACAACTATCAGGAACTAAAGTGTAGATTGAGGGCTTCTATTTCCACTTTTGGATTTTCAAAAATTTATAAGTAGATTGATTCACCATTATTTATGAAGGAGTCCCACTTCCAGGCTTGAAAAGTGTTTTTTGCAGTTTTGGATACCCATTTGTCTGAAACGAGCTCCAGAACAATTTCCTAGTTCTAGGACTAATTCGCCCAGAATGGTGAATGAGTCCTAGTAGGCCAAATTTTCAACATCAAAAAAAAAAAAAATCATTTCAGTATCCAGCAAGTTCTTAGGTGCACACATTCAGTTTCATTCATTTCTATTATAATTTACTTTAATTTCTAGGTCTTTTTGCATATCACAATGTGTTTTCAAACAACTTGCATTCCTTAGGTTTATATTAATAATTCATTTCCTTTTTCAATTTATTAAATTTAGACATATTCCATCCACTCTTGCATTAATCTTGAGTGTAGACATTGCCCACTTTGGCCCATCTTTCTCCTTTTAGGTGAAAAACCCTAGAAGTACAAGAAAGACCTTAGGTGCCAAAATCTTTGTATACAACAATCAAAGAAGGAAAAATGTTGATTGTTAGGGAATAGGGGTTTCCATTTTTCAAACCTAATTTCAATGGTAATTAAACCTTGAAATGAATAAAATCATGAAGGAATGATGAATGAACAAATGCAACGTCACAACTCACCAATTCTTATTTGAACCTTGGATAAATATGAAAACTAGCATGAAGTGGCCTCAATGAATGTATATCTTGATCATGAAACTTGATATGAAACATTCCCTTTGATAAGATTGATAGATCTTGAATACTAGATCAACAAGTTAGCTCAAACAACATGCATGATGCACTAAATCTTTGACATGATGAAATGAATGTTGATTACTATAATAATCTTCTATAAATATACCCTTGAATGTCTTAAAAATGCTCTTGATTGCTTATGAATATCTAGGATGAAACATAGTGAAATAACCTAGTATTTATATATAACTTAACATTAATCTTCAAATTTCAAATATCACAAGTTGACATTGAATTATGGATTTTAAATCATTAAAATACTGCCAAAAACATATTCCAAAGAGGGGTCCTAGGTCTTAGTGACGACCCATTCACCATGGGTTCTAGGCCACTTACCTAGGACACACATTGGACAAGGTGAAATGTTATGCAAAATCTGGGTCATAGGACTAAGTGAGGACCCATTCAATCTATGGCGAATGGGTCCTAGGTCACTTACTTAGGACACACATCTTCCAAAGTTAAGTGTTGTGAAATGGAATTTATGAATGTCAGGTTTTACCCCTCAAAATTCGTATTTAATTAGGCTTGGATTTGAATTAAAGAGGCCAATTAAGGAAAATTAACCTCAATCAATTAACAAAACCCTAAATTAGTGTGAAAGTGTAAAAGTACACCTTACAACACTAAAACAAGGCACAATTAAGTTTATTTTATTAATAAGGGCCCTAAACTTAATGTGAATGTGTAAAAAATATTACAACACTAAATTAAGGCATCATTAGGCTCATTTTACTATTAATTATTCCCAAATTAAGTGTGGAAAAAGGGATACTTTTTTTGACACTACAAGTGTTTTCAACTTTGGTTTCTAGATAAAAACATAACTCTTTATTTTTTTGTCACCCTTGCCTTTTTATATCGGGCCATGGTTTGGGGGACATACCCTAAGGAAAAAATAAAGATTGGATTATTAAGTGTTGGAGTTAATGATTGAACCCCATAGCTTCCAAAATTCACATGCAACCAAAACACCGACCACAAAGAAGAGATCAAAGAAATTGATTTGTTATGCAACCAAGAGATAATTGATCAACACAAGCATATGATATTGAGACTAACCTTTATTATAAGTTAATGAAATGATTAAAAATTACAAATGAACAATTATAAAAGAAAAATTACAAACCCTAGATGAGGGTTTGATTAGATTGTGACAAGTGTCCTTATCCTATGCAATGAGACAACTTGACCTATAAATAATCCAATCTAAGAATAAAAATTCACTCCTAAGTTTAGATTAAGTAATTAAAGTAATAAGGGACCTGATAATTAATATAAGGTGATTTTATTAATTAATCCTACACCCCCCTTAAGATCAACTTAAGGAGAAGCAAAAAACCTTGATGAAGAATGCAATGATGGATGCATGGATGGGTCTTGGTTATAAGTCGTAATGAGGTAGCCATGTACAAAAAAATGAAATCTATCATAACCCGAGAAAAGGAGAAAACCACATGGGAAAAAACTCTAATTTTTTTTTTAAATAATTGCACAAGTGTGAAAGAAGAATAGAACTCAATGTGACCCCCCAAGGAATCCTTATATCACATAAGTATAATAATTGTCCCCTCAATAGGAGATAGAAAATGAGGATAGGAATCCCCCAATAAAGAAAGAGCTCTCATGCCAATGATGAATGCCTAAAGATAGAACATGATCTATTGCTTGCAAATAGTATTTCTCCCCTTAAGAAGAAATAAATCCACTAGTGATTGGAGAAGACATTTCCAATAGATGGAAGAATTAGGAATCCAAATCCAAATGATGTGTGCCTTTGAAAATTGCTCAAGTTTTCACATGCTCGAATGAGATGATGTCAATCCAAGATCTTATAAATATTGATGTAGAAAAAGCTCCAAAGACAATGAAGATGTTGTTCCAATAGGATTGATGTGGTTGTCAACAAAGAGGAGATGAATTTCCTCAAAGTAATCCTCCAAATTTATAATCTAAGACTCTACAAACAAGGATGATATATTTGTAAGATATGAATCCCAAGTAGCCATGTCTGGAATAAGATGAATGCCCTAATGCATTGAAATAATAGGGTCCAAGGATGTGGAAAAGCCAAGCTAATCAAGAACAACAAAAGATGGAGATTGGGTCTCGATTTGAAGAGTGGGAACATGAAGACAAGTCTCTAAACCATTGAAACATACAAGACCTATGTATACTCAAGCTCCTCTAAAGTATCATCATCAAAGGTTATATAAGTTGCATCTATAAGAGGAATGAGATAATCTCCAACATGATCCTTTGGGAATGAAGAGATATGAGGGTCTCCATGGATCTCCCAAATATACTTCTAAAGTGTGTGGGGACACTTAATTTATGATACAACACACATAGTGTCATGATCAACACTAAAAATCACTTCTACAACATCATCAATGATAATACCCCATGCTAATCTACTCCATAGTGTGTCTAGTGTAGGTATGAGTCCATATAGATAAGGAAAAGGATCAAGCCACCTAAGATGTGTTGGGATTTTGTGTCGCCAAGGCTCATAACTATCCTTTTTCAAGATGAACATAGAAGGATGAACAAAAAACTCATGATACTTCCTCAAATGAAAAAAAATAGAGACTAATAACCTCAATGCATATAAAGTAGACCAAATGAATTCATGTCATGTAAACATAACCTTTTCAAGTGCTAAGACGTCCAAGCAATTAAGAAGAATGTGAAATCATAAAAAAATTGAATCAAATATACTTGGGGTATATTATGGAAAAAGTGCATAAATGAATTAAAGAGCTCTAAAATATCTTTCCAATGATGTAAGAATCACAAAAATAAAATATATAGGTAAAAATTTCTGAGCTAGGAAGCAAACATTGATGATCTAACTTTGATTGATAACAAAATAAACCAGTAGAAAAATTTGATGATGAAACTTGCACCACTGAAAAAGTGCTTAGAACTAGCATTTTAGCAATATCTCATTATTCTGATTTTAACATTGTATGCCCAAGTTATGGAAAAAAGAAAAAAAACTTTTCCTTTAGGCCAAATGGGGGTTAGGAGGAGACTAAGTGGTCATCTGTATGGTTGACGTCATGTGAATATTCCAAAAATATTCTCTATCATTGAAAAAATAACCCCTTAACCAAAAAATATTTCACAGTCATCAAAAAATGGAGTGTGTGTCGAAATAGATAATTATTGGAATATTCTAGGAGAATTAGAATATTTCAATTTTTGTACTGATTTTGAGAGGGTAGTGGTTAGAATCATAGGAGTAGTCATCGCTTGGGTGTTGTCAGCTGGTGTGAAGCTGTTAGGAAGAGGGGCCTCACATGGTGAGATGGTGGGGTGATGTGGTGTCCCACCCTAGTCGGTGAGCCATGCAAGAGCTAACGATAGTGTATAGTACCCTATTTGTAGGCTTTTCAAAGCCCTTTTCTATTTTTATTTTTTTATTTTTTTATTCTACAAAAAAAAAAAAAAACTTAATTTTATTTTTTGAAGAACTTATACCTTCATCGTAGAAGAATTTATTGTAGTAGGGTCATGTGGATCCATATGAAGATGTCTGCTACAATTTATTCAACTTCCCAATTTGATGAAATAACAAGTGATCCTTAGGTTTTTGGTCATTTTGGACTTAATAGTGATGCCTATTTCACTTTAGTATGAGCCAATTTCCCCTAAAGGCCTTATCTCTTAGAATTCAGATAGAAAGTCAGATCTGGTGCTTTGACACCATATTATAGTTGATGATTGAACCCCACAACTCCCAAAAATCACCTACAACCAAATTCCTATCACAAAGAAGAGAGATCAAAGCAATTGATTTGCTACACAACTAAGAGAGAATTCATAAATGCATTTGATATTGAGATTAACCTATATTTTAATTGAATGAAATGATTACAAATTACAAATGAATGCTTATAAAAGAAAGAGTGCAAACCTTAGATGAGGATTTGATTAGATTGTGACAAGTGTCCTTTTCCTATGCAATGAGACAACTTGACCTATAAGTAGCTCAATATAATAATAAAAAACACTCATAAGTTTATCTTAAGTAATTAAAGTAATAAGGGACCTAATAATTAATTAATGACTAATTAATCATTAGGTGGTTTTCCTATCTAGTCCAACAATAAGCTCTTCTTTGATAATATTTATAAAATTATATGTCAAAAGATTAGATGCCTATGAACCATCATATTTGTAGAAATTGACGTATTAGCACTTATTAAGTAAAATGATTCTTTATCTAGTGACTATGATATTGCAGCGTAGAAAAATGTATCCCTTTACATGTTCACACCTAATTAGGAATTAATAATAAAATGAAGTTAATTATGCCTTAATTTAGTGTTGTAGTATGTATTTTACATATTCACATTAAGTTTAAGGCACTATTAATTAAAATGAACTTAATTGTGCCTTATTTTAGAGTTTTAGAGTGTACCTCTTTACACTTTGACACTTATCTAGGGATCCCTTAATTAATTGAGGTTAATTTTCCTTAATTGGCCCCTTTAATTCAAATCCAAGCCTAATTAATTGCATTTTATGAAGAGGGAAACCCGACATTCATTAATGCCTAAACATAACACTTCTCATTGACCAATGCCTGTCCTTGGTGAGTGACCTAGGACCCATTCACCCATGGGAAAATGGGTCCTCACTTAGACCTAGGACCTAAATTTAAATTATATTTTTTGTGGTATTTTAACATATTCAAATCCATATTCACATGTCGGCTTGTGTTATTTGAATTTCAGGAAATTAATGTTACATACCTATAAATATAAGGTCATTTCACTATGTTTCACCTAGAATATTTTCATGAGATCAAGTTAGAGTTCAAGAGAATTTCAAGGCATTAAAAGGCATATTTATTGAAGAATTATTATAGCAATCAAGATCCAATTGTCATATCAAAGTCTTCTTGCATCATGCATGTTATTGGAGCTAATATGTTGATGTAGGTTTCAACATCCTATCAAGCATTCAAGGGATTGTTTCAAATCAAGTTTCAATATCAAGATCCACATCCATTGAAGCCATTGAACATGCAAGTTGTAGACCTTCATTCCAAGGTTCATACAAGGGTTTGGTGAGTTGTGACATAGAGTTGTTCTTTCATCATTCCTTTCATGTCATTTTGTTTCATTTCAAGGTTTAATTACCCAAATGGGGTTTGACCAAGGAAAAACCCCATTCACCAAAAATAAAACATTTTTCCCTCTTTATTTGTGTTTTTAGAATTAGGTGGAAGATATCTTGGAGATCTCTTAAAGAGAAAAATTGAAGAAGTTTTCAAAGTTGCAAAAGTTGTCAAAAAAGTTGTCATCTCACGAAAACTTGATTACAAAATTTATTTTCGGCTTTTTGAGCATGAAACTTGGGAAAATTGAAAGATTTAGATCTATTTAGAGGCTTTAAAAAGTTATATACAAACCCTAAACTAGGACCCATTTTCCCTTGGGGAAATGAGTCCCAAGTCAGCTTCAGAAAAACACTTTTGGTGACTAGTACACATCATCTTACCTCTCTCTGATCTACAATCTGATTTTTGGTTCCATTAGTATTAAGCTTAATCTATTAGATCCAATTTGTAGATTTCATTTTGGGTTTGATTTTTTATTTTTAATATTTCTCCCGAAAGTGTTGTTTAATTAGGACCCCCGTCCTTGCAAAAAAAGGAAATCAATAGATTCACACTTTGACTTGACTCACATCAAGGTTGATGGTCCTTTCATTGTGTGGATCTCATTTCCTAATGAAATAGTGGAAGATAGGTCCCTAATTGATCCATAATACCACATTAGCACACCTATTTTCTTTATTTCAAATAAATATGCTTAAGGGTGGAAGCATAAAGGTGTGTCTCACTTGTGAGCCACATGTTGATTTAACAATTTATGCAAAATAATAGGCTTTAATCTTGGGACACAAAGAAGAATAGATTAAGCTCAATATAGAAGACATCCTCAACATGCATATATTTGTCCCTTAAATATTTTGTGGTACCTTTTTCCCTTCAAACCACATGGAAGGATTTTATTAGTGTAAGGACTCACCTTTCGTTCAATAGTTGCAACTCTTTTTGCATCATTGGTGGATTCCATTAGTGATAACTAGTCAAGTTAAATTGATGGGATATATCATCTTGATCTAATGTGGATCATGTGATGTATGATTATTTTCAATTCCCCGCTAATTTATTAGCACAGGGTCCATATATTAAGGTGTTTGAGTTCCATATGCTTTTATCTTGTGCCTTAATGTGCCTAGTGAGAATAATATTGAAGGTTATTCTAATGAGCCTTGTGCTCTCATTCCAGGGATTCATATGTGCATGATGTTATAATAGTACATAAGATGGTGCCTTTAGTAAGTGTTGTATGTATCACGGGGAAATAATAATTAAGATAATTGTTATTTCCATTTATGGTTGCTTACCTTGTAGTTGGGGTTGGAAAGAAAATTATTTTTTCATTTTATTTATTTATTTACTTATTATTAAAAAATTGGGCATTATACAATCCTTCCTTATTAACAATGAAAATTTAACCTTGTGGCAACAATTAACATGTTATTGTGGCACACATCCCCCAAGCATTATAAGAGTATTTATTTTCATTATCATGTTCTGTGTACTCACATGGATGTTTCTAAAGTTATAATTTCTTTTATATTTAGTTAACTAGTTGTAATTTGATTCAATATGGAAAAGGATTTAAATTGAAATAATGAATATAGTGATGGCATTGCTAACTAAGGGATTGATAATGGGAATTATCATTACTATGTTAAATATAATAATATTGGTTACAAATTTCAAGAAATTTAAGATTGTAAATTTCTAATATTAAGTGACAATATTTGTGCATTCAAACATTCGAGGCTAGATTATAATCCTATTAAAACATAGGAAAAAGGGGTGGGATTAATGTTTAATTTCTAAACCTAGGGTTAATTGCCTTTCTTTTTGAAGTTTCATTAAAATACAAATCAACAAGGTGAATATAGATTGACTTTCAACCATGAAGGTGAGTCAATTAGGCTTGGATCTGCATTCTTAGGGCCTCAAAAATGGAATGGAATTGATTAACCAAATTAGACTATATGACCTAATATGATAAATGCAATATGTTGAAAACACATAGACTAAAATAGTAAACTGTAAGAAAATTTGAGAAGTACTAGAGATTGTGCACCTATCATAAAAAGTTGGATCTGGAATACAGAGGACTTAGATTCCTAGGGGCATATGGGTCCCTAATAGAGGGTCTTGAAACTAATTTTGTAGTCCTTTGGTGTTGGATTTTACCTTTTTTTTCCTTGATCTAGGGGGATACTTGTCACTGAAAATTGAAGTGTCTCCAATGCTTTAAAATTCAACATCATTGCAAAGAGCTCAAAAAATTGGACTCAACATAGCTTGAAAACGAAGCACATACACAAAAGTGTTTGTGAGTCAAAGTTGAAGGTTGACTGGATGATGACATGGCAAGTGTAGGTGATGTGGCAAAAATGTGGATCCCCCTCACTAAATTCACGTACCACCACTACACCATGCTTTATTTTTGAGAAATAAAGTGGTGGAGGTTTATTTAATTTCACAAAATCCATTTGGTGGGATCAGATTTTATGGGATCCCAAGCGGATTTGGTGGGATCCCAAGTGGATTTGGTGGGATTTAAAGGCAATGGATTAAAACCAAATCTCCTAAAAATTAAAAAATTAACCCCTTTAAAACAATAATGAATAAGCCCAAATTTATAACTAAAATAACCTTTAATGGTTATTAAATAAAAGACAAAATAATCTAATGAATAAAAACAAGCACCGAAACCAATATAGCCCATGAATGAAAATATGATAAGGGCTTAAAAAATAAATTAAAATGGTTTTTAATGGGGATTGTTATCATTTTATTTATGCAATAAGGGAAATTGGTTTTAAGGGGGAAATGTCCAAATTTTATGGTTTTAACCATAATGGGCAAATTTTTTGTACAAAAGGGGGTGAGAGTGCAAGTGTATTCATTCAAAGTTTAGTTTATGCTTTGTGAAGAATGGTGAGAGAGAATTCCTAGGAGATGAGGGAATTGAAGTTAGGACTTTGATAGTGAATTTTTGTCTTTGTGCATTTGGAGCTTGCAGTCAAGCTGCTTGTACTTGTGTAAGAGGACTTTTGTAATTCATTATCATCTGAGAACTGTGAGGAGACTTGTATCAGTTGAAGCCTTGTAATTGTTTTTGGAGCATAATCAAGGACCGGTCGCTCTGTTGGAGAGGGACCCAAAGACGTAGCCATCTTGGTGAACTCCATTATCAAATCGTGTTTCGTCTTCTCTCTCTTCTCTTTTTTGTCAAATTATTCACTTTAATTTGGTTATGTTATCTAAGCATTTTAATTATGTTTTCAAGATCTTCAATTTAATCATTGTAAAAGTTATTATTCACATGCAACAGTCCTAGATCCTAAAATCAGATCATTCCTAGTTGTAGAGTTGTTGGAATGCGGTCAGATAATCTTGTAGGTGAATTTCCATGACTTGACAAATTTTGGGGATTTGAATGCAACAATGAATAACTTGCCTTCAATTATTCCTTCAATCCTCTTCAAACCTATAACCTGCACATTCAAAGAGAGAGAATGTTGGTCCATTTAGGGGTTTTCCTTAGTCAAACCTTGTGTAAGTGTTTCCACTTCCACAATGGCAATATCAATGATAAAAAAGGATAATTGAAAGAAAGGAATGATTGAATCACAAAGTTCTACAACTCACCACCCTTCAATGGATTCCTTGAAGGATTGAAGCCATGCACATCATCTCAAATATTTATATCTTTCTTTCTTGAATGCTGGAATGCTTTAGAGACCTACAACAAGGGTTATCCTTCACAAAACAATGATAACATGAACACATAGAATTTAACATGATGTTGGATCTTGAATTGATATTATAATGTTCTAAAATACCACTCTTGATTTAATCTTGACAATAATATTTTCTCAATAGAGTACTTAGTGCTAGATAGATTTGAAATGATGCAATAACTAGGTATTTATATGCAATTGTTCTAATTTCCCAAAAAATAGATCCCAAAAGTCGACACTTGATATTTGGATTTTGAATGTTAAAATACCACCACCAACATATTAAAATTTAGTCCCCAAAAAGATAGTGGGACCCATACACCCATGGGTGTATGGGTCATGGCCCTATCTTTCAAGACATTTAGTGTCGGGATCAAAGCATTAATTGTTTGTGTTTATTCAATGCTTGTAATCCTTTGAAAAATGATAAAAATAGGCCTTGGAATGCATAATTTTAGGAAATTAGGGGCTTAATTAGGTCCAATAAGTTAAGGGGGACAAAATAATGTGAAATTGTTGAGGGTGACAATTTTTGACATTGTACCTATCAATAGTGCACACCAAGCATGTTCGAGGTATTAAAATTTAACTATTATCAAGTTAATTACATCATTATGAATACTTCATTTTAATTATTTATATCTTAGAGTATTGACAATGGAAAAAGTGTGCAAGACTAACAATGGTCTTGATGGAGGATGAGGATCACTAGAACCCTATTTATCTCCACTTCATGTTGTGACGTTAAGAATTTTTTCTGTGTGAACGTTGGGTTAAGTATTGTTTTTATTTTATGTGAACCAAATAATCTTGGTGTTTAAAGCTTAACTGTCTTAGTTTTATGGTGAAGAGGTGCAAGTGTGTGCTTAGTTTCTTAAATGAAGTGTAAAAAGTGAATCCCATGAGAAACTTTGTAAGCCATTTTATGAGGTGTAAAATGAGAAAATTGGTGCAACTAGGTCATTTTTGAGACCCCAATCCATGTGGTTAGGGTTAGAGTACTTGAGGAGGAGGTTAAAAATGAGTTTTAGGTTTTTTTTGGGGAAATTTTGGGTTGAATAGTTTTGTGGAGGAAGAAGAGGGAAGAGAGCTTGAGGAGGATTTTCATGGTAGTTGTGCAAGTAAGAGGTAGGTTTTGTTTGTCTAAACCCTTTTGTTGTTGCTACAAGTTTAGGTGAGAATACTCATGTTAAGAATGAGAGTAATTTATATTATATTGTAGGTTTTTATTTTGGGTAGCACATAGAACTTTCTTATAATAATATGATTTCTTCTCCATATGTTGAATCTCTTTGCTTGTGTTGAAAACTATTGGTGGTTCATATTTTTGTTTGTTTGAAAACATATTTTTATGCCTCCAATAATAATGTAAACCTTTACCCGGGGTTCTCGGTGAGTCCTCTTTTTCAGGGGTATGGTGAGAGCCTTTACAACTCAATGACCCATTAAGGTTGGATGGAGAGCATTTTTCCATTGACTTGTGGTTGTAGGCATGCAATTTTATTTTGGGGGAGTTCTTTCTTGAACATTGTCTTCAATCTATGAATATTGTATTATCCAATGTGTATATGTTAAGCCCATTTTCTCTAGAAATAAATAAATTTGTAGGCTACAATCAAGATAAATTCATGATTTTCTATTTTATATTGACAAATTTGGACAAGGGGAATGCCCTGTGTGAGTGATAAGACAAGTCATATAGATCGATCTTCTAGTAACTAGTATTTTTAAGTGTGATGAGAGGGAGGAATAAAAATTTCTTCTAGAAAGGATAAATGAATTCTAGTTAGGAGTCCTTTCTTGATCTTGTATTGTGTTAGAAAGCCTATGGAGAACCTTGTAAATAAAAATACATTAATATTCCGTTAAAAAAAAGAGTGTAACAAGTTGTGAAGTTGATTGCAGAAGCGACGGGTTTGACTTACGAAGGAACAAAGGTTGCAAAGGTTAGAAATGGTAAGTATTAGGACTATTTTGAGAAGTTTTATGAAGGAAAAGAAAAACCATAAGGATTTTAAAATGGTTACTCTAGGGTTAAGCTACCACCTTCGTATCATAATGTGTGCTTTATTGTAATAAAATATTTTACTCTCGAAGGCCGCTACCAGTCTATCCATGGATACCACTTTCCCATTCTCAACCACATTAGATATTAGGAAAAAATTAATCTGTCTTTCTTCTTGTTTTCCTCTCTAAGCTAGAGTCTTACTCAGGGAGCCAATCCGCCTTTACATCAGGGCCTCATAAGAGCCATTTGCAAATTTGTGCTTTCTAGGACCCCTCAAAAAAATCTTGTTCTTAAAATAATTGAAGACCCAAAACCTCAACACTTGTTGAAAATTTAGCTTCTTGAAGACCATCCCCTCCCCATGCTTAAAAAATATAGCAAGAAATCCCAAAGCCCTAAGAAATCTAGTAAGAAATCCCAAATCCTTGACACTGCTTTGTGGAAGGAGTTACATACGGTTACACCAAAGAAAATAAAGGATATTTCGATGGAGATGGGGACTAAAAAAAGGAGGTGATTGATTTTGCATGAACTTGGGGAAGAGGTGGACACAATTACTATTCCTGATGATAATGAGATGGAAGGCTTAAACCCTAGTGGAAGGAGGTCAAAAAGACTGGCTATGGTAGTGTCAAAAGGATAGGAGAGTAAGAAAAACACATAGAGACCTAAGGAAAAAAGTACCCAAATCCCACCGGAGAGTGTTGAAAAGAAAGAAGAAGAGGAAAATGATTCCTTGACTAAAGAAATTCCTGATAGTTTGGGTGGAGGCTTGGCTGAATAGGAGGAATCAGATGCGGAAAGCGAGGATGGTAATGGTGATGAGGAAAAGGAGGAGGAGTTGCAACATGAGATGGCTTAGGAGGGGAGGAAGGAAATGTAATGGAAAATCAAGAGAGGGACGAAAATAATAGCAAAGAGGAAGATAAGGCTAAGGATGATGGGAATGGGAGAATTAAAAGATTAGAGGAGAGGATGTAAATTCTAAAAAAGAGGATACATGAGAAGGTAGGGGACATCAAACTTCAAGCCCTCAAAAATTTGGTGAATAGAATAATTAAGGAAAGACTGAAGGTTCTGGAGAAAGGTATGCAAGGAAAAGGAAATGTAAACATAATTCAAAACCTAGAAGTAGTTAAGAATGTGTGTATGGTGGTTGATGTTGTTATGAAGAAGGCTATTATGGTTACTATTTTTGGTATGGGAAAAATAAAAAAGAAACAAAAGAAAAAAACAACGGGTGATGGTGAGGACTTGACTGGCAAGATGGAGTTGAAGGAAAAAATGAATGACACTGTTGAAGATCTGATGAAAGCATGGAGGTTGATCGAGGATGCATAGCTTTGGTGCTTCGCTATGCTATTTTTCTTTTTTTTTATGATGATTATCTCTACTATGTTTTATAGGACTATTGTTACTGGTTATGGTCGTGGGTGCTAGAACTTAAATATCTATAATGTTGTTTATATTTTAAGTAGGAACACTATTATAGATGTTTATCAATACTATAGATGGATAGGGAAGGATGCTACTGATTCTAGATTAAGGTTTTTTGATTCGTATGATAGAACTACTATGTTTGATCATATGGGAACTAGTTAAGCATTTTGTTTGTGGGAGGGGGGAAGTTTGGTGGGCTTCCTATTTTTGTTGTTTCTTACCACCTGTTGTTCTTATTATGACATACTAATTGTTTGGGTCAGGGTCCTTTTCCCTGCTTAATCAATCAAAAACAAGATGCAAGGTAAACTTAAGGGGGGGACTAGAAATGTGTATCTTTGTGCACCTGCAATAGCTTAATTATAAGCCATGGTTCAAAAATAGTGCCAATGTTGGTAATAAGTGAAATAATCTAATGGTTACTCTTAAAAGAAATTAAATAAACACAAAAAGCCAGGTACTACTGCTAGTGGTGTTAACATGTTAGAAACACACAATGTTTGAATAACATACGAGATCTTAATAATGTATTTACATACAAATAAATTAGTCATTAAAACTCAACGATTTCATCTTGTTATGGTCATAAAAAAATTATGGATTCTCTCTGAGAGGATATCTTGTATTTATTTTTTATATAGCTTAGAGATAAAAAAAATAATGATTATATATTTCTGAGAAATTTTGTTTATACATAATGATAATAACAAAAAAAAGTAATAAAAGAAGTTAAACTATAATTTAAAAAGGGTGGATGAGGTCCCTCCCAAGCCCCAACTATAATGATTGAGGGGGGGGGGAGGCATCGACCCCCAGCATAGTGTAGGGCACAACCCCTATGGGAGTCGCGACCCCCACATAGGTCACGACCTCCCATAAGGTTAGCTGCCCTTGTTATAAATAATTAGAATTTGATTCAGAAATAAATAAATAAAATAAACATGAGTTAAATATATATATATACATGCAATAGTAGTAATTGTATTTTATTCACCATAAAATGAACCCTTTGTGTTGGTAGCCGCTCATGTAGATGCAACCTTGTTGTTGCTCCTAAGTAACCCACAATGTTCAGTGTGAAGTGTGCATGATTAACTCAAGGAAAGGGAGGTACTTAGGCATTCTTCAACTTCTCTAGCTCACACGCTCCTTTAGGCACCCTTCATATCCATTACCCGCCTCATACAACTATTTTTTATTGTTGGAGCAGTTGTCATGGTATTCTCTCTCCCCATCTCTTTATGATAACAAATCCATATTTAGGGTTACCTTTTATGGTTCAAGCTCTTGGGTGCATCACCAAACATGTTAGTCCCTATTTTAATTTATATAATGGTTATTATTATTAGGTGTTTTTCTTATTCATCATGTCCCTTGATCATAGGTTACACTCTAGTTGAGTGAGGTGTATAAATTCAATTTCTTTTTCTTTATGCAGATTTTGATACCTCTAGAATATGGTAAAATGTTCTATATGGTTATGTTTTAGTTAACATTATTGATTACATATTTATTTATTGCAATGATTCTATCACATCCATTTATGTTAAGGATATAAAACCTTATTCATCAAAAAATTTAATCCTAGCATATTATTAATTTTGAGTAAAAAATATAGGACCATGGTGGGTATCATTAACTATCAACAATGCCTAGCATAAATATACTTGATTATATTTAAGGCATCATTCATTTATAAAAGGAAAATGTATAGAAATGTGATTTAGGAAGTTTCTATTGGAGCATGTTTTTAATGGTATGCCAATTCTATAAGATCATATAAAACAATGTAGCTTGAATCTTTATATTGAAAAAGGTTCATCAAGCAGATACTATCCCTTAATATAAAGGAAAATTGGACTTTGTATCATGCATAATTATTGAAGCATTATATTTATGATAAAATAATAACTATTATATTATGAGTTTTAGATCATTTTGACCTGAAATTCTATATATGCAATGCAACTCATTAAAAGTTGACTTATTATGAATGTGCTAATAAATTATATTATTAATGATTTTTTGTGATACGTGTTATTTAGTTATTCATTGGGGAAAATAAATACTAACTTTGAGTAGTCTCCAAGGTATAGACTCATTTAAAATTAAATATGATATTATATAAAAATGTATGGTGGGTGTTTGTTAAGGAAATTATCTTAGTGAAATGTAAAGTTGATGGATTTAATATTTAATAATGGAAAATAAATGCAAATGCTTCTTTTAGGATACCTTATAGTCAAGATTTAATTGCAACAAGTACTTGTTTAGATATGCGATTGCAAGGTAAAAAAATATAGGTTAATTATCAAAAGAATTGTTGAATGACAAGCTAATGAGATGCTATGGTTTCGATCCATTGCATTAAAGAGACGTATTATTTAAAATAGTAATTCATTAACACCTTCCTTAATATAATCTTGATAACTATGACGTGAAAATAACGTCAGTGAATCATTTAAACAGTGACCTCTAACAAATGCAAGCTTTAATATAAGTTTGACACCTACATATGTATAGCTTCATTCATGTTTATTAAGTTGACGAAAAGGTAGGATATAAACAATTCTTGTTTAAATATTACAAGTTTCAAGTCTCCTAAGCAAATTTAATAGAAGTTGGATGACTATGACCATGCCAACACTCAACTATATGATTTCACAATGAGGGACAATTTTCTTGTCCTATTCGCTTGTTGACCTTTCAAGTGCATAAAAATTATCTCTTAAATGTACCAATTTTTAGAGGACTTATTGGTAAGTTTACTAAAACCATTCTCCCAAGTTCCAACATAGAGGAGGATTTGTATCCAATCATTAATTGACTTGTTAGATAAGGTATGCCATTCATATTAAAATTTTAGTTTAGTAATAATAAAATCTTAAAGAAATGACCCTTTGAATAATCCAACCATGCATATTTATATAACTTACTATTTGGTCTTAGCACTAATTCATGTTAGAGGGCATGCCAAATAGTAATTCACATAAAAAAATGTTACACTTTTATTCAAATGTTAAAAGTGTAGTGTAGAAAAATGTATCCTTTTAACATTTTCACACCTAATTTGGAATTAATATTAAAATGAACTTAATTATGCCTTAATTTAGTATTGTAATATGTATTTTACATATTCACATTAAGTTTAGGGCCCTATTAATTAAAATGGACCTAATTGTGCCTTATTTTGGTGTTTTAGAGTGTACCTCTTTACACTTTCACACTTATTTAGGTCTCCTTTAATTAATTGAGCTTAATTTTACTTAATTGGCCCCTTTAATTCAAATCTAAGCCTAATTAATTTCATTTTCTGAAGAGGAAAACCAACATTCATTAATGCCTAAACATAACACTTCTCATTGAGTAATGTGTGTCCTAGGTGAGTGACCTAGGACCATGGGCGAATGGGTCCTCAATTAGACATAGGACCTAAATTTAAATTATATTTTTTGTGGTATTTTAACATATTCAAATCCATATTCAGATGTTGGATTGTGTTATTTGAATTTTTGGAAATTAATATTACATACTTATAAATATAAGGTCATTTCACTAAGTTTCATCTAAGCAATCTAAGATTTTCAAGTTATTTTAAGAGTAGTTCAAGGAATTTGAGAGTATATTTATTAAAGAATTATTGCAGCAATCAAGATCCAATTGTCATGTAAAAGTCTTCTTGCATCATGCATGTTATTGGAGCTAATATGATGATGTAGAGTTCATGATCCATTCAAGCATTCAAAGCATTGCTTCAAATCAAGTTTCATGATCAAGATCCACATCGATTGAAGCCATTTCATCCAAATTATAGTTCTACATTCCAAGATTCATTCAAGGGTTTGGTGAGTTGTGACATAGAGTTGTTCATTCATAATTCATTTCATGCTATTTCATTAATTTCATTTTAAGGTTTGATTACCAAAATGGGGTTTGACCAAGGAAAACCCCCATTCACAGAAACAAAACATTTTTCCCTCTTGATTTGTGTTTGCAGATTTAGGTGTAAGAAATATTGAAGATCTCTTGAAGAGAAAAATTGGAGAAGTTTTCAAAGTTGCAAAAGTTTTCATCACACAAAAACTCAATTACAAAATTTATATCCGACTTTCCAAACTTGAAACTTGGGAAAATTGAAGGATTCAAATATGTAGTAAGGATCCTGAAAGTTGTAGACAAACTCTAACTTAGGATCCATTCACCCTTGGGTGAATGAGTCCTAGATCAGGTTCAACATAGCACTTTTGGTGATTGGTACACATCATCTTACATCTCTTTGATCTATGATCTAATTTTTGGTTCACAATATTGAGCTTAATCTATTAGATCCATGTTGTAGATTGCATTTTGGAGTTAGTTTAAACTATTTTTGATCTTTCTCCCCAAAGTGTTGTTTAATTAGGACCCCCGTCCTTGCAAAAAAAGGAAATCAATAGATTCACACTTTGACTTGATTCATCTAAAGCTTATAAGTCATTTCATTGTGTGGATCTCATTTCTTAATGAAATGGTGAGAGATAGGTCCCTAATTGGTTCATTAACCCAATAAAACTCATTTTTCATCATTTCATAAAGTTATGGGCATTACAATTTGGTATCAGATCCTAGGTTGCAACACTAGGATATCTTTGGGTGTATTTATGTGTATACCTCACATTCTCTCATCCAACTCCTTTTCAAGATTGCAAATCCTAAATCACTTGTTGCTACATTTGAATCTAGTATTGTCTCATATATGAGTTCCACTAATTATTTGCATCAATACATTGCTATTGTCATTCAAGATCCACCACATTGGGATGCATATCTATTAGACATCACATCTTTATTTGTAGAATCCCACCTTATAGATTTGGATGAAACTATTGAGGACATTCATCTTCTCTTTTATGTCAACTTCAATGAAGTTGCATCATCATTTCCATCTTTAGATCTTGTTTTTGCCTTGCCTACATAAGCTTCTACTATGATAGATTGTGTAGATATTCATGAGTTGACCTATTCAACTCAGTTATCATTGTATACAATAGTATCAGATTCATATTGATCCAATTATCCTCATACATCCATGGTTCCTGTTCTTGAATCTTATATGGTACCTGATTTATCTTATCAAAATTTGTCACACATCAATATTGGCTTGGAGATAATTAAGCATCATTCAAAGAAATCATTGACATAATTTTAGTCTTTGGATCATGTGCAAAATTCATAGACATTGATCTTACTTCCTACATATTCCTATTCGGGATGGAAAGTCATCTTGCACACATTTGTGGTGATGTTTCTTCCGAAGGGGAGAAATGTTGTTCATGATTTTGGATCATCTTTATTATCAATTGTAAGCATATACCAACACTACAAGAATAATTTTGAGGGGAGGTTGCATGGTTCTCTTTTCCTATCAGTTTTGGGAGGAAGCATTTCCTCACAGGGAGTTCATTACTTCACATTTTTTTGTAGGGTCACATAGATCTTCTCTATTTTGTCTCCTATGGGGGAAGAATTCATTGTACATTGTGCTAGAATTATTCCTTGGGGGGTCATCATGAGTCCTCCATCTATCACTTATCATCTTCATTTGTACATTCCATTACATTTGCATCATTTCTCTTTTGGAGAGGAGCTTTATTTTCCACTTGGTTTTCTCCTTTTCTCCACTTTATGAGAAATTTGTACATGAGTACCTAGCATGGCCTAGTAGTCGGGACTCATCATCTTGCAAGTAAATTACTCCCTAAGTTGCATTTAAAGTGGGGTGCTGGTGTAAATAGTGACTTTATGAAACTAGTTAACTTTCAACCTACCTAGGAGAGTCCTATTCACATTGCTTAAGTCTCCACTTAGGGACTTTTAGAGTTTTTTCTCACCTCATGTGGTTGAGACATGTGTCCTCACTTTTTGAGATACCTATTGCACACATACTTGCTACTTAAACACTTGTCAAATGGGCTCACAAGTATTACTCATTTGGAGGGGTAGTCATTCATTATATTTTACACTCTTCATTTATATTGGTAGATTCCTATTGTGCTCATATTTTGTTCATTACTGGAAGGTTGGTTCATGCTTTCTGATCTTGAAATTCTTCAACGTATTATACTATAAGAGGAAGGTGACTAGATTCCCACATATTTTCCTAGTCAAACCCTTGGATTGATTTAAGTATTTGGAACAAGCTTTAACACATGAAGTAAAATATAATTCCTACATATGTTGTTACACATGCAAATGTTGATTCTATGATGTGTTATTTTTTTTGTAATGATATGTGATGTATGTTCTTCCTTTATTCTAGATGATTAAATGAATTAGGATTTTGTCATTTTATACAACACCCTAATACATAATTTTAATTTATTTTCTACTTAAGTCAATGAATAGTGACTAGTAGGGATTGTCCTCTTAGGCCTAAGATTAAATTTAGTTTTGATCATTTCAGGGTTAAAACCACATGTGTAAAAATGTCTATTTGACTTGAGACATAAAATAATAAAGATGAATATCATATCTAGATCATTGGGATGTGTGGAGTCATGTTCACTCACTTGGATCTTGAGTAAGAATACCAACTTTCAAATACATTTTTTAGTTGAAAATTTGACCATTTTACAAGGGACAAAGGTTCAAGGTTAGCAAAAAATGAATGGTGAAAAGTGATAAGGATGCACTTTTCAATATGAACCCTCACTTTCATTTGCATGTGAGATACTCTGAATCATGCATGCCAAAGTGAACAAGTAGCCAACATGATGCAGGAGCAATCAGTGGTATAGGGCAATCTTGAATCACCCAAAAAATTATTTTCTTTATTTTCTTTAGTTGTTTTGAGTCCCAAGATGACACTTAAGGGGTGTAAGATGGTTAGGCATCAAAAATATCAAAAAATAGACACTTACTATTTTTAGTAAGTTTTCCTAAATGGGCTCGTATGGACTTGAAAATTTACCCTAAGGAGAAAAACTGAAAAAAAATTCTTTTTGCAAAAGAATCACCTCAATACCCTACATGGTTTGGGAGAAAATAAAGTTTCCATCTCGGAAAATTTCTCCAATGCAACTTCAAATTCTGATATGAAGACTTTAGAAGCCCCAAAATAGGTTGAAAGGTTGCCAAACTGACCTATGATGGTTCATGTGATGTAGAGCTCATTGAGAGCTTTCCAACAATATGCAATAATAACAAATCATAAACCTAGATCAAAGTTATGGCCCCGCAAAATTGACCCTCTAAAAAGTGAATTTCATTAAAATTTCCTCCTAGGCCAGAAATCAAACGGCGAGACTTTTGGCACCAAAAAAAAAGGGAAATTTGAACTTTCTAGAACATTCTACGACAGTCATTGAATAAAATAAAAAGGGTTAAGTGGGGGTTGTAGAAGGTGGCTCCAATAGTGCAGATTTTGGGCTCAAATAATATATTTTCTTTTTAGAGTTGATTTTGTTGTAATGAATCAAGCCCATGAGGCTGTAGCATGCAACTTTTGAATTTGTAATTTCATTATCTGGAAATAATTGAAAGTGGGTTATATTTTTGTCTCACATCTTTTGTGTTGGTATCTATTGTTGTGATTTGTGTGGTTTCAAGTGGCTTGGGCCCTCATTACAACATGAAAGTAAATGACAAACACATACAAAATGGATATGAATATGGATGAAGATCTACATGTGTTCCTTATAGTGATAACTTCATCTTTAAAGTTACAAGCACACTATTCCATGAGCAACATATAATATAAATCTAAAATAGATATGAACAACTACTTAATAATGTTAATAAACAATGTGAAAAATTAAAAAGTGGGGTTTAGGATCATGAGTGGATCACATTAAGAAGATAGATGTGAAGCCATGAAGGAGATATCATAACTATAGGTTATATGAGACTACAAAGTAGCCAACAAAAGAAATGGATAGATGACTACTTTGGAACCAACACAACCAAAAGTGGTATGGGCTATGAAGGAACCAATAAAGAATAATTTATAGCTACAAAAGAGCTAATATAACTAAAAGTGTTATTAGGGTTACAAAAGAGCGAGTAAAATAAATTAATATATGATTGTAAACAACCCAACATAATAAAAAATTAGTGTATGTTTGTGAAGGATACACCATGATAGAACACTATAGAGTTGTGAAGGAGCCATCATATCTAAAAGAAAATTATATAGGGTTATAAATGATTCATCACAATAAAAAAGTGAAGGGCTATGAAGGATCCATCATATAACCTTAAAAAGTGACATAAAAATATATTCAAACATCCAACTCCAATTTAATCTTATGATAGTCTTATAGACATCATTGTCTTGTGTGGAAAGCAATATGATATAAAAATGTAATAACATAAGTACATGTATCAAATAACAATAAGAAATAGTTAAATATTTGAATAGATCAATAAGCATAAAGGAATGCAATACAAGCTATCCAAGTATGTAAGTATACACATGTAATAATATTTTGTATCATGTAAACATAAAAACACACTAAGTATGTACACAAAATGATAACATAAGACAAAATATAAAGAAATGAAAATATAGATTAACAAAAAATGTCATTCATAAAAATGAAAATGAATCATAATATTTTTTTAAATCAAAAACCATATTAAATCCAAAATTCATGAATATTAATGTTATCTCTAATGATGCAACAATAAAAAATAGTTAAATTTTTGAATAGATCAATAAGTGTAAAGGAATGCCATACAATCTATCCAAGTATGTAAGTATACACATACAATAAGCAATGACATCTTTTTCTTTTTGTTTGATATTTATGAGTATTGATTGTTTTTTCAATAAGCAATGACATCTTTTTCTTTTCGTGTGATATTTATCAAATATGTCAATCAAAATAATGTTCTTATGCCCCAAAAAGCTAAGTAATAATTCCTCATGGAATCATCCCCAAAAAGCTAAGTAATAAGTTCGGCAAAGACGTCCATCAAAAGGGAATATTCCTCACTTTTGAGAGAAATCAAGGAGAGAAAATGTCACATCATGGAGGATATTTAGTGTAGTAAAGTATGGTTCATTCACTCATTTGTATTTTGTCCATATTTTTATAGTTTTTGATTCATTTTCATGATTCTCAAATGATATTTTTATATTTTCATTCATTTAAAAAAAGTTAAAGTATTACTATTGAAGATCCGTATTTCTATAGTTTTGACTCATTTTTCATGATTTTTATTTAGTTAATGTAGCTTTAATTTGGGATTTTGATCTAAATTTTTTAGTGGTTGGAGGATAAAACCAAATTTCTACACTTTCATTCATTTTCAAAAAATTCTAAATAATAATATTGATGATCCGTATTTCTATAGTTTTGACTTATTTTTCATGATTTTGATTTATTTAATGTAGTTTTAATTTGTGATTGTGATCTAATTTTTTTAGTGGTTGGAGGATAAAATCAAATTTGTACACTTTCACTCATTTTCAAAAAATTCTAAATAATAATATTGATGATCCATATTTCTATAGTTTTGACTTATTTTTCATGATTTTGATTTATTTAATGTAGTTTTAATTTGTGATTTTGATCTAATTGTTTTAGTGGTTGGAGGATAAAATCAAATTTGTACACTTTCACTCATTTTCAAAAAAATTTAAGTATTAATATTATGATCCGTATTTCTATAGTTTTGACTCATTTTTCATGGTTTTGATTTGTTTTATGTGGTTTCAATTTGTGATTTTGACCTAAAGTTTTTAGTGGTTGGAGGATGAAATCAAATTTGTACACTTTCATTCATTTTAAAAAAAAATCTAAGTAATAATATTGATGACCCATATTTCTATAGACTTGACTCATTTTGCATGATTTTGATTTATTTGATGTGATTTTAATTTGTCCTAAAATTTTTAGTGATTGGAGGATGAAATCAAATTTGTACAAATAGTTCATTTAGATATTATAATAGTTTTTATGAGCCTAGAATAGTCTCTCTCCAATTGTCCTTCAATAGTGTGCACTACATAGAAACATAATTGGAGAGAGACTTTATGAAACCATTGATATCTCTACAAATAATTTTGTTGTTGTGCACACAATTGAAGGAATTCTTCATATTATTATAATTACTAATTTTTTATTTATAGGCTCAAAAAAAATTAATCTTTTTTTATAGGTTTTGAGCATTAGACTGTGATTTAAGCGAATCCTTTGAGCTTAATATTGATAATTAGCTCCACCAATGGGAATAGTTTTGACTTGGGTTGCATAGAGGTACTAAAACATCCATGTAGATTTATTAATTGATTGATTTAGGCTCATGCATATGCATCTAATTAAATTAGCCTAGATTAAATCTAGAAAATTGTATTTCCTTTCCAATAGTCATTAAGAGTCTAGAAACAAAACAACCCATTCTTACTCGAGTGAGATCTTACAAAGTAGGAAATTACTTTCTCTCATCCCTCATGTATGAGGAAATACATTCTCATTTAAAATATGGGAAATGAATTCTAAAAAATATCACTGTCAATATTTTCAAGTGTGAAATTTTTTATTGTAAATAATCTCATTCTATTGAAATTGAAATTCAACACCATCATCTTTGTTATTGTTATTTTTAGGCATTCCATGATTCATTGTTGTAGGCTATATAAGGATTTTAAATTCTAGGGAAGCAACCCAATAGAAAAACTGCTCATGCCTTGTTATAGTTGAGGATATTTTGTTGAACTAGTCTCATGACCTATGTAGGCATTGATCTCTATTGAGACATTTTCTACATCATCTACATGCATAATAATTTTGAAGCTTACTCTAATAATGAATACATTCCTACTAAATCCAACTCCCTATAATATTAAAAGCAATATTGTTGTGCCTTAGGATGAAATGGTTTTTCAGATCACCTATGCCAAGAACACTAATTTTACAAAATATTGTGTTGTTGTAAGATTGATTTTATCCTCATTGGAGTGACTTTTGAATCTTCCTACTCTTTTTTAATCATCTTATTTTAAAATCTTTATTTTGTTCCTAGATCTATCCTTCCTAAGCTAAGAATTATGCGGATATTTAGTTTATTTTATTATTGTTAGAATTTTATTCCTTCATTCAATTTTGTCTTTGCTTTAAAATTTTTAGGAGGTTAGTCTTTTAATGCCTTGGCTTAATCTATTTCACATGCATGTAGCTTGGAGGGAAGTTATCTTTGAGAGGATTTTGAGTTTTGATGGGACCAATCAAGCTTTTAAGGTTTTATCATCCTTTAAGGTTTGGTTCAGGATTTTTATAGTTTTCTATGGTGGCAGAGATGTTTCAGACCTCAATGGCAACCATAATGGGGTTTCACTCATTGTCAACACTCTTAAACTCAGTCACATTGAAGTAGAAGAGTATTCAATATTAGTTTTCACTTTTGTTTTAGGTTTCAAGGGTAGTGTTATGCCTTGCATAACCACCCCATTTTATTTTGGAACAAAATGGGTCCCCCTTTTCTTTTTGCTTTCATCACCGTTTGTTGTTTGTTTGGGTCTTAGGAGTTCTCTTGCTTTCCTCCTAAGTCTGTCTTTCGTTCTGTCTGATCTGGTTCTGCCTTAGCCAGAGTTGGGTTTCTTTTTTGAAAATTGAATCAAATGATGAAAAATGATACATTTTATATGCTTTTGGGACTAATGGAGGCATTGTTTTACAGGATTAAATCATACATCTGATGTAATTTCAGAGAGAAGTTTGTTAGAAAGCATACCTCAATTAGATTTGGCATAAAAAATCCTCAAAGAAGAAAGTCAGCGAGACCCTCCTGTTGTCTTGCTGACTAAGCTGTGTGTTCTATTCATTTGAAATATGTCGATCTCCTAGACATTTCAGTCACCGTGAGTTTTTATGTGTCTCATTGATCGAAATGAAGTCTCGACGAAAGGATTTGCTTCAGGGAGAAGTCTGGCTGACAAGGTAGAGTCTCCCCAAAATGGTCTAAGCTCGCCAAAAGATGAAGGGTTCGGTGTAGTGTCTTGCCGACCCGATAGGGTCTCACCGAAATGGAATGGTGGTCCCGGAATGAGGTCTCGCCAAAACAAGGTGGCTTCGATGAAAGATCCTTCCAATAGATGGAGGTCTCGCCGAAAGGTTATGCCTTTGGCATAAGGTCTGGCCAAAGGGGTGAGGTCTCGGAAAAAAGGGGTGTCATCGGGGAGATTTCTCGCCGATGGTTGTTAGTCTCGCCGAAAGGTTTGAGTTCAGGGTAAAGTCTTCCTGACTAGGTGGAGTCTCACTAAAAGATGAAGGCCTTGGGGAGAAGTCCCGCCGACTGCTGAATGTCTCATCGAAGGTTATGCCTTTGGTGTAATCTCTTGTTGACCAAGAAACTCTTGCCAACAATGGTTCAAAAGGTTGAGCTCGGAGAGATTCCGAGTGAAAGATTTGTGCTTGATATGATGTCTTGCCGACAAGTGATGGTCTCGACAATGGAAAGGGATATCAATATGACTCCTGCTGCTTGCCGTGATGTCCTACCGACAGATGAAAGTCTCCCTGATAGTTCTTCACAAGGCCATCATCGGGGAGAAATATTTACATTCTCTATGAGGTATGGCTGAATGGAGGAAGTCTCAGTGAAAAATTAGGGGCTTCGGTATGATGTCCTGTCGACAACTAGATGTCTCATCGAAAGATTTTGGGTTTGGCATAACGTCTTACCAACTGAAGGAAGTCCCATCGAAAGAAGGGTTTGAGCTCGGCGAGAGTGGGATGATCTTGGCATAATATCTCGCTGACCTGATGGTGTCTCGCCGAAGGATGAAGGGCTTGATATGAGGTCCTGCCAAGAGAATAGGGTCTCATCGATAGATATGTGGCTGCGGTAGGACTCCTGGTTGAAGAGTTTGCATTCAATAAGAATTCTTTATGACTAAGGGGAGTCTTGCTGATAGTGATGGACTTGCTAATGGAAGGAGATATCGGTATGACTAATGGGAACCCACTCTGACCTCCTATTGATTGAATGGTGTCTTGCCGAATGCGGATGTTTTGCCAATGGAGGAGCACAGCGGTAGGACTCCTAAGGACTTGCTATGACCTCTGGCCGATAATGATTGTCTTGTTGATGGTTTTTTGTGATATTGGTATAACTTTTGCATTTGATATGAGGTCTCACCGATAGTTGTGTGCTATGTCGATGCTGTTGTAGAGTATAATCGCATCGGGGAGACATGACAAGTGTCTCACTGACATACGATTCTATTTGAGTAGCCTTTGACTGCCTAGAAAGCCTAAGTGGCATGTGTTCAGCCAATCAGAGAAAGCCAAGGGTGAACCATTGACTGTTTGACTGTTGTGACTACCCCTGTGAAGAAGATCAACAAAATGTGAGCGGTATGGATCTGCTCTACGAATAGGATGATCAATCGGCTTGGTGAAGCAATGGTGTGGAGATCTAATGGGAAAATTAGATACTTCTAGAGGACAATCAACTTGTAGAAAGATCTTGAGCACAAGAAAGTTGAAAGGAAGAAAAGGCCACGAGTCTTAGTGACAGCCGGAATCTCTACTGGCAAAAGGTAGATCGATATTAATGGCTATACTCCAGGGCATTCAAAGCAGCTCTGATGAATCTCTCAAGGGTGGACACGAAGGCCATAAGTTAATGTTGTGGTTGTAAAAGATCTAAGGGATACTCCTGAGGGTGATCCTTCACCAACATGGACACCAGGGATGCACATTGAATGCAACATTAACTTCATTCCAAGAGATTTGAGGGCCGACCCTTCTGAAGTAGGATATTTTTGTAAACCATAAAATAGGGGCCAACACATTATTTTTGGGCACGTTCTATATATATGGCATTTTTTCCTCTTTGTAACAAAAAAAAAGGTAGGAAAAATGGGAATTTTCTGAAAGTAGAAAAACTTAAGAGTAGAATAGGAGTTAGATTTGATAGAGGGCAGTAATGTATCTTTCAAGTTTTCTTAGTGTAGATGGAAAAAATCTAAAGACATAGGTTTTCTGTACACTGGTGATTGTGCTAGGTTTGTAAATCTTGCTTATCTATTTCACCAACAGGAGAAGCAACCAAATTTAAATCTACTTCATATTGTGTTTCAAAAAAAAAAAAAAGAGGTGGGAAAAATAGGAATTTTCTAAAACTAGAAAAACTTAAGAGTAGAATAGGAGTTAGATTCGACAGAAGGCAATAATATATCTTTCAAGTTTTCTTAGTGTAGATGGAAACAATCTGAAGACATAGGTTTTTTGTACACTGTTGATTGTGCCAGATTTGTAAATGTTGCTTACCTGTTTCACCAACAGTAGAAGCAACCAGATTTAAATCTACTTCATATTGTGTTTCAGAATGGTATTTATCTTGGATTAATCATTTGATTTGCAAAGCTTTCAAGGAATTAAATCTTATTTTATGTTTTGTTTAAATGGTGATTTAAAATCTGTTGTTGAAGTTAGCAGGGTGAATGAATGAAACTGTGTTAATCACAAGTTAATTTTGTTCTATAGTTTTAGTTAGGAATTCCTTGAAAGGTAGCAAGTATGGTTAAGTTGGATGAATTGTTATTCTCTTCAGTTCCAAAGCTTTGATCTATCTTTTTTTGTTTCTTTAAAAACCCCAATTAAAGTAGGTTTGAATTTATGTTTGATCTTAGAACAATCCACAAGCTCAACACCAGCAGGCCCCTTGAACATTATAGCTCACATCAACCATTGAGTGAAATCAGCACAGTCGAGAACTGATTACAAAGACCTTGGGAGTTAAATATCCATGCGTTATTCTTTCTCTTTCAAGAGAGAAAAATAGTAATATTTTGTTTACTGTTGCTATGCTATTCTGACCATCAACAGGTAGTTCAATATTTTTTTGCACCATGGTTTGGAGGTGAAGGCTGTCATCACAAGGATCAAATGAAGTTAGAATGGTTGCAAGGGCCCCTCCATACCATCATACTCCTTCCATGCAAAAGTAGACAAAGGCATGCACGTGAGATTTATTTTTTCTCAATAATGAAGAAGAATGGGAATCTCTATATGTAAGAAAATAACACAATGAAAGGATTTGTGATATAGCAATACCCTTCTCAATGCCAAATGTTAGATGACTACCCTAGAAGGAGAAGGTGGTCCTTGTGTAAAAAGAGTTTGAGAGGATATTATTTTGGTGATCAAGAAGACCCTACATAAGTCTTAGACATATGCACACAATGAGAGGAATATGTACCAATCACAAAGAGGATACAAGATTTGTAAAGATGGTGACTAAATTATGATAGGAGTCTCTATCAAATCAACGAGGTTCAAGAAGGTTTTAGACTTTTCCAAAAGTATACATTTTGGAAAATGATAGACATAGCATATATAGAGGTGTCAAAAGAGCATAGTGACTAAGTTTTCAAGCCTTAGAGATAAGGTAATTTTTGAAAGTCAGTAAAGAATGAAAAAATATAGTGAATATTTCTAAGGATGCATTTTGTTCACCATTACTCAAGGAGGTATGTCGCTCTTCACAATGACTTATTATTACATTCCTTCAAAATAGTCTACTAGGCCATAAATATGAGAAGATGATTTGTAGGCATGTCATGAAGTTTAGAAGAATATCAATGAAGAGACCTATGAAACCAATTCTGTTTAAACCATTAAACTCTACATAATCTCATGTAACCCTACCTTGTCATTGGTCAAAGTTGAAAGGATGTGTGACAAAGAAGACCAAAGTCATTTATGACATGTAAGGATAATCATGATAATATATAACACAATAGCCATGAATAGAAAATGGGCATTCATAATGTTGATCATTAAAGCTTGTGCTTCTCTGAACAACCTTATGGAAAATTCAGCGAGTGGGGAACCAATTTGCACCGCACTGAATACCTCTGGGATTTTTATAGAAAGTCGACTCTTCTTTGTATTTGGGGAAAGGGTAGAAAGAAATACGAGTAAAACATAAATATGGTGATGCGCTAAAGCTTTTACAACATTTCAAACCTTAATTATTCCTTATAACTGATATGATACACACAGAATGCCACAGACCCTTCATCATTGGGAAGAGAATGGGAAGCAAAGGCTAGAGAAAGCACAATGCAGTCTTTCAAATCTCCCCACGGGAAGCACCCATTAAGGTCTAGTCAGATATAAGAAAACTCTAAATATTAATAGAAATATTAAAAAATTTATAGAATCCTTCTCCCTTTACAACATAATATGGAAAATGGCGCACCCTTTATAGAAAATGGAAGATTTAATAGAAATGATTCAATTTCCAAAAGATAGCATTTAACATAGAAGTTTAACATGTAAATTAGTTATCCGAACTACCAACGCAATTTTTTTTAACACAATGTTTTCAATATGAATAAGAAATTTGACAAAGGCCATAACATGCACACTTTCAAAGATTTCTCTCGAACAGATCAAACTTCTATGATATATAAACTTAAAACAAAGGTCGGATGCCAATCCTATGATAGTTTGAATTCAATATAACATGTCAAATAGAACAAAAATATTATGTAAAGACCCTCCTATTTTTGAGAAAATAGAACTCCCTAACAATATCTATATTCTTCAAAAATATTTTCAAAGGAATAGCTAAAAACTCTTTTTTTTATATGCTGCCAACCCCTATTTATAGCCAGAAGAAGAAAACACCACCACAAACATTCCATAAGCAAAAAATACTAGATGCTTGAGCTTGATAGCCCACAATCTGATATTAGATCTTGATTAAATCACAACAATCTTCTCTCATTAAGTCTCAATTTCTCTATTAATGGCTTCAAATATTTTAGCAAAGATAGCTATCAGAAGACAATTAGATTTAACACAGCTTGACAAAAAATTGATCGATCAACCATTGAGGTTGATGATGCCGACTTGAAGGTTCCACCCGAAAGTAAGACGCCTATCGTGCTCTCTAAAAAACTCTACACCAAAAGATCCTTCTGCAGAATATACAAATTTCCTGATGAAAATAGATGGCATGCCAAGTGAGTGGGCAATTTTAGACTTGTGAGAGTAGTTTTGAAGAAAATCCCCACTAAGCTGACACATGCCCCGATTCATGCTCGAAAGGAAAAAACTATGTATATAAAGTCACGTAGCCACCACATGGTGCATTGAGTGCCTTTATGCAATAGAAATCTTCGTCCTTTGGGCATATATTCATCTCGAAGTAGAAAGGAAGTAAGGGCCAAAAACCACAAAAAAAATTTAAAGGAAAAATTGCTTCACAGTTTTGGTGACTCATAGGGGGTCTTCACTTGCGGAGGCATGAACCTAAACCTCTAGTAATTACTAGAGTTTGAGGAAGGTGGAGTGTTGGGCTTCCCAGTATACATTAGTGGGCCGGATGAGGGTGCATGAATCTCATATGCCTGATCCAAATCGAGGACTTTTTAAAAAGAAAACCCTCCCCACCTTGATGAAACAACCCTGATGTGGTAATAAAGCTAAGACCTCTCGATTTCCTCAATAGTGGGAGATGGGCTTAGACTTGGGAGTGTTGTGGAAGTCTGGATTTTGAGCATGATTGCATCAATGATCTACTCAATTGATAACACCCATGCATCTAATGAGAAAAGGGTGGGTAATCTAGATTTGAGAAAATTTTTGAATTCCTCCTTGATCTCATTGACCTTCTTATTCAACACTTCCTAGAAAGCTTTACTTTTTGATGCGACCTTGTTGTAGTTAATGAATTCGCTTGCTTTCCTCAAGGCTACCCTTTCGTTAGGAATTTCGATGTCCCATAAAGCTTCTTCAGTTTCCTTACATAACTTTGAGATCATGCTCCTTGATTCTTCAGCCTGGGGGGCATATATATGGAGAATTTGGTCGACCACTAGGCCAGCCTTCCCATTCAACTCTCGAGCATCCTTCAGGAACTACAAGACTGGTTTCAGAGCCATGACTGTGACTATGATCCTCTTCCAATGAGTGGATATTAATTTTTTTAGTATCAAAAGGATCCTAGATCCTTGTGCCATAGCTAACTCTTGCTAGAATTAGAACTCCCTTGCCTTTATGCTTTCCTCCAACTGACTCCTTTCCTTGAGGGTGTTTGTAAGCTCAAAGCTCAACTTCTCGATCTCCTAATTTTCTTATTAAATTGCCTATTTTTTTTCTACTTGGGCCTTCTGAAGATCATCAAATACTTGAGATCGAATGCTATCTAATTCTTTCTCCATATCCTTCTTTTGCTGATCCGACATCTGTATCTCCTTTTGTAGTGCATTGGATGCAATGTTTACTTTGGTTATAACTCTTTCCATCTTCTCTTGTTTGCATTGATACTCTGCATTTATCTTACGTTCAACAACAATCTCACCCTTCAATTTCTCTGCCTCGGCATGAAGCCGATCTTGCTCAATTTGTGCTGCTTCAAGTGACTTAGCTGCTTCCCCTTGCTAACCTTGTAACTACCTTAGGCAGGCCATTTCCACATCTTTGCCTTTTATTTTTTCCTGCAGCCTGTCCATCATGTCCTTTACATTTTCCAAATATGCCTCATGCTTCTTCAAGTTTTTGTCTAGCTTCTCATAGTTGACGTAGACCACCTTCTAAGTTGCTTTGGCCAGAACCATTTTGTCGCATGGGAGAGTTTCACTTAAAGCAAGGCCCACTGCTCAGATGTCATAATATTTAAACTAAATTTATACTTTTGGCTTGGATGCTAGAGGCCTCATGGCAGTGATCAACAAAGAATTTCGATCTTCATTAAAACAAGCCTCAATCTTTCAAGTGGCTGGTTTTGTTGTAGCCTTTATTTGCAGTTTATGTTTTCTCACTTGTCAAGCCTGCTTCATTGCATCCAAGTGTCTTTGGAGACTCTGTGGGGTGTCAATACTCTATGTATCAATTGAAGCACCTGGAAGGAGACTGAAAAGGGTGATTGAAGGGGAAGCTTTGACTATATGAGATTGCAGAGAGGTGAAGGGAAGTGTTAGCATGGAAAAAGGTGGGATGGCATATGTGGACTGAGAGGGAGGGATACACATCAGAGTGAAAGGGGAAGTGGCCAGAAAAAAGAGACATTTTCCTAGTAGCAAATGGGTTTGGTGAAATTGGCAGCATGGATGCTTTAGTGTTTTTAATGGGGACCTTTGATAGGGTGATTAAAGAATCAATTGCGACTTACACAGATAATGCTGGCCTGGTGCGTAGGGTTTCTTCATGGGGTTCATTGTTGAAAATGGTCAGGGGTGTGTTTAGAATGAGGACATCAGAACTCACAGATGGAGGACTCTTTTCCATAGATGAGGGTGGAGGAACAACTAAAGATACAAAATAAGAAAGAAGAGTGGGAGCAAAAATTACCTAGGCTTCTGAACCCGAATATGCTAGTGGAGCGGACTTCGCTTCCTCTTCTCCTCTTCTTGATGTTCCTGGTCCACCCAAGTCCTATACTCATCTCCTCTTCATATGGACAAAACTAAAGGATTCAGATTCCTTGACAATTGATCCCGCTGAAACTACATCTGCAAGAGATCTCTTTGGGGACTATCAGGTCCTTTTTCCCTTTGGTCAAGTGTTGGTGGAAGATGTGATCTATGAGCCATTCTATTTTTACCCCTTCCCTTTTCCTTTTCCTATGTTGGGATCTTGAGGCTGGGAGGTGTAGAGTGGAAGTTCCTTCGGTCTAATCTCCTGATCAGACTTAGGATTATTATCATCAGTTTCAGTCTCCTTATCATAAATTTGGTCAAAATTTTCATCATGCAACTTAAAATCTCTATACATGGTGTTGAGGTTCTTAATTTCCTATTAGAACCTCCAGAAGTTCACCCTCTTTCTTTTCGACCATCCCTGGTTCTTCAGTTGGGTGTTGAGGGACTTGCCTATAAGGATGCTCTGTTGGTATTTCGTCGCTCGAACATAAAATTCAAGCCATGGTGGTCGGTTGAATGGTATAAAGGCCAAGTTGATGTAAAAATATGACTTCTCCTTGGTTGAGTTTATTCTTGATTCAAATTACTCCAGCCTTTCATGTCTTATAGTCGGGAGATGCCTTACTAGATTGTAGCTCCATGAATAAAAAATGAGGAGCAAACCCAAGAGAGACAATTTTCTAGTAAGCACATCCCTCTCCTCCCTTTTCACAAGTGTTACCTGGCTATTGGAAATGGTAAGGGGGATTGGGTAAAGTTATTTCTTTTGTCTTTTGGTTCCATAAGTTTTGTCAGTGATAGTTGCCTGACAACATGCCTCCAAAGTGAAGGTCCTGTCTATTACAAATTTAGGGAGCCTATGAGGCTTCTCAATAAAACCATGGAATTTGATGAAGGTAAAATAAACTCCTAGAAAATAATCTGTCATGGTCTAGTAGCTTTTTATCCATTGAGAGACTTCAGGGGAAAAACGACTTGAAGGGTGTGGGGACAAATCTACAAGAACTAGTTTTAGGAAGTAATCCACAAATGAGTAGTAATCCCATGTCTTGGAAAGCACATGGGTCCAAACCAAAACTGGCTAGTATGACCCCTTTACATCAAACTTAAAAAGTGAAAAATTTCTTTCGAAGAATTCAAGGTTTTGATGCAAGATTAAATGTGCCACAAAAGAAGAATACCTAAATTTAAAAGTAGTGCCATAATTTTTTAGTTGATCTAGCATCTTTTCAACCATTACATTAGCAAAATCAAAATACTTCTAGCTTTTCTCCCTCCTGAGAATGAAATCCAAGTCATCTGTAAAGCATAAACCCTTTCATCATCCTCAAAGCCTTAGATATAGGACAACATTACAAAAATGACCTGTACATATGATTTGAACTTTTTGCATACTAGAGGGAAGAGGAGCTGATTTCCCTTTTGCTTCTCATTTGTTTCATCTTTATAAAATTGTAATTGTCTAGTCTGGTCTTCCAAAACTCTTCCATTGTTTTATGCTTGAATCTTTCATCACCCCAGTTTATAGGGATACACAACATTCTGAATGGCCACTACGCTAATTGGAATCCTTAATCTACTGCTGATTATAACCCCGCTTCTTTGTCTAGCCTCTTAGCACATGCATCCACTAGTTCTAGATATAGGTGTATAGTGGGAAACATGAATTGTGGCAAAACACAATACCATAGCCACAACACAAAGCCCTTGGTTCCCCCATATTTGACCATTCTCTACATTGCCCCTTCTCTAAGGTTTTTAGGGTTCATATGCAACTTTGGGTAAAAAAATATTGTCTATGAAATCCAAGACCACTTCCTTCTTAACGAGGTTACCTATCAGCACAATTTTAGTATGAGAAAAATGTTGCTCTTCCGGTGTTGAGGCATTAGCAAATGAATCCCACCCAAAGATGTTGGTGTAGCTTGGTTTGGTAGATGAAACCCTAGCCTATCGACTAGAAGATGATGCTTCCGCCATTGTTGCATCGAAGGATTTGTAGAAAGATTCTTTAGAGAAATTACTAATTGCATTTTTTGATACTTAGCAAAAATTTTCTTTTTGAGTCCATTTAATTTTCTTGCATGTACATGCAATAAGGCTTGTCATTACCACTAGTTTGCTAAGTGCTTCCAGCGAGGTGATACATGTGGATTAGGGATCTGTATCCCTCAAGAATTCCAACTCTGTCATGAGAATGTAATTAGTACATTCCCTTCATTTCCTTTTTCACAAATGAGCTCTATGCGTTGGGAAGCATGCTTTTAGCCATGAGAAGCATGTTTTAAACGATGCAAGGTACTCTAAAAATACATTCATGTTTAATTTTTCAAAGCTTAGTGCTTTAATCAACATATTTTCATATGAACAAACAAGCTAGCATTAGTGACAACAATGGACACATGGTGGCAATCGATACACTCGAGTACTTACTCCCAATGCCCAAATTTATTTCTCAAGGCTTGGTGTAATATTTTTCATATGATTCATCTCACCTTCTATCGCTTTGATATTTTCTTTGTTACCATTTCATGGGAGATGTATTTTCTATTGGTCGAGCTCGCCAATGCACCTTTTCTATAAATAGCCATGCCACCTTAGTGAAGAACTCACTAAATTAGCTCTTAAGTTAGTAAGCTTTTTCATTGAATTTTTTGTTTTGCTAGCCTTAGCTTACTTGTTGCTATGATGTCTAGCCTAGATACCCTTGTTTGAATTCTACCACGAAAGACATAATATTCCTTCATGGGTGAGGTTAGCTGTGATAGAATTCAACACCTGGTGAGGAAGAACAACCACCTCACCATTGTGGTGTTCAAATGGGTGCTTGACAAAGATTACGTGAAGGATGAAAACCAACTGCAATGCAATTCCAACATTGTCTCCTAATTTGTGGCCTCCCCGCTAGATTTGGACATCTCCAAGCCATGGATAATCGAATTATGCCATGCCATGTTCGATTTGGCATATTTGGATAGGCTTGGCAAGATTACGCAAGTTGATATCCCTGGTTGCAGCATTATGAGCACCACGAACCTTTGCAGGCATGTGGATAATGGGGAAGAGGTGCCCTGGCTACCCCTTCTTACTAATTTTCACACCATGGACCTAGAGAGGAATCACTTGTTGTCTTGACCCATAACTTCCTTCCTTCTGAGAGAGTATAGCATGGAGCACATTCCTAGGCTCGATTGGAAAAAATCACTTTGAATTTCTGGTGTATAGTCATGGTGCCAAGGATTGAGGTCCATGCCATGTCGTGCTCATGTGTGTTTTGTTGTTAACCCCTTACCACCTTCCTAAAGAAAAAAATAAAGAAATACCATTTTTACTGCATAGCAACGAATGGAGGCTTCAATTTCACTGCTTGTTTTGCATTTCGCCTCCCCTTTTTTCTTTTTGCACTATATCTCTTTTTGGGTTTGTGCAAGAAGGCTTTTAACTTCTCTCAGAGCTTCAGGCTCGTATTATAGTGTAAATATCTTCAATGAATATAATATAATACTTTTCTGCTATTCTTGTGTTATTCTTATGACTTATTCACAAAAATATCATATTTTACAATTTTTTTACATATGATACATAATTGTGAAAATTTTAAAAGAACTTGTGTGCTTTAATGGAACAATTTTAGATGAATATCGTTTATTGGTATATCTAGAATGTTTCCATCTATATCTTTTATCTCATACACATTCTTTTCTTTGCATGTGTGATTGTAGAAGGGACCTTTCCACAGTGCTTCAAACTTTGCATGTTGTCCTAGTTTAACAATGCACTCGTCGTACTTTAACACAAGGCTTCCCTCCTAGAAATTTGGATTGGAGGCCCTTTTATCAAACCATCATTTGTCTATTTTCTAGCTCTCAATGATGGCATCATACACGAGTTCCATTTTTTCTTCAAGATTCAGGAGTTCCACCAACCTTACTTCCATTCTACTACTTTCTTCGACTTCTAAGGATTTTGGCAGTTGGAATCCTAGAATTTCTATAGAAATGGGTAAAACCACCTCCTTTCCATACACTAATTTTTAAGGAGAGGCCTTCAAGATTTGATTTGGAATAATTCAGTCATCCCATAGAGCAGCTTGTAGGTGCTTGTGCCATTCCTTCTAGCATTCCAACCCGATGTGCTTAATTAACCTAATCAGGTTCTTGTTGGTTGACTCTGCTAACCCATTTCCTTGCAAGTAATAATTTGATGAAGTCTTGAGGTAGAATCCATGCTTGAGAGTGAAATCTGACATCCTAGAGCCTACAAAGGCTCGTACATTATCAGATATGATAGTTTTAGGCAAACCAAACCTTGTCACCAGCTCCTTAAGAAAATTAACAATTTATGTTTCTGTAGCATTTTTTAGAGCAACGACCTCTGTCCATCTTGTAAAATAATCAGTCAAATTGTAAGTATCCACTTATGTTCAACACGAGAGATGGGATTTATCATCCCGAAAAATTCCAAACCCCATTGTGCAAAGGGTTCCTTAGTCACGATCAAGCTTAGTGGTATGGAAGAGTTCTTTCGCTTGCCAATGAAATATTGGCACTGAGTACACTTTCACACTAGATGATGCACCTCAAAGAACATGGAAGGCCAAAAATATCCCACCCACATTATCTTCAAAGCAGTAGTCTTGGTGGAGAAGTTTCCATCCTCAGGACTATTATGGAATTCATTTAAAACTCTTTCTGCCTGTGGCTTATCTAAGCAACAGAGCAGGACACCATCATAATTCCTTTTAAATAAATTCCCTCAATTAATACATATCTAGTGCCTTGCAGTCAATAGTAACATCTTTTGTGAGGTGGAATGTTGGTTAGGTATTTCCCTTTTTGCATATATCACGTCTGATTCACCACCCATGACTTGTTGGACTTGAACTAATTTGTATAGACTTGGTCAGTCTCTTCTTTCGTCTAGGAGCTTAATTCCCACACAAGGTATTCATAAAGACCTCTTCCCAAACCAGCTTGGTCAGTTAGATTTCTACATCATATTCTAGGATCTTGGTGATCCAGTTGGCCCTCTTTTTAGTTATTTCACCTTCAGTGATATATTCTCGAACACTGGGATGGACAACAAGGATGGTGATTTTGTTGGCCAATACTAGGTGTTAGAATTTCTTGAGGATTTTAACAATAGCAAAGGACTATTTCTCAAAAAAATTAAACATAGTTTTGTATACCTTGAGAGTCCTGGAGTGGAATGCAATGGAATGTCCTCCACTTCCTTCTTCATCTTTCTGAGTGAGCACTAAAGCTATGCTGTGTTGGCCACCATAGACATAGAGCAAGAAATCCTTAGAGAAGTTTGGGTTAGTTAACATCAAGGCTATGAAGATGGATGCCTTTATTTTCTGAAAAGCCATCTTTCCTTTAGGAGTCCATTTGAACACTAAATTCTTTTTTAACATCAATTTCAATAGGTCTCTTGATACTTGCAAAGTCTGAAATGAATCGGCTGACGAAATTAATCTTTCCCAAAAAAGACTATAGCCCCTTTTGGTTGACTAGCAGTGGCAGCTCTATTATAGCCTTCACCCTTTTAGGGTCTATGGATATTCCTTCTTTTAATACCATAAAGCCAAGTAGCTTGCCTTGTGGCACTTTGAAGACACATTTCTTGAGATTTAAGGAAATCCCAAATTGTTAGTATTTCTGGAAGACCTTTTCTAGATAGTCAAAACGATCATCCTTTGATCTTGAAAAAATAGTCAGGTCATCTAGATATATTAAGATGATTTGATTGATCAACCCCTTGAAGGAAATATCCATTTCTTGCTAAAAAGTTGCACCAACATTTGAAATTTGGGTAAGTGCACCAATCTATGACACAATTTAGGTGTCAAATTGTAAAAATTCGCAAAAAAGGCCGAAATTGGCCATTTGGCATGTGCTAGATTTGGCGCTCGCCAAATTTGGCATGTACCAATTGCAAAAAGTAAATAAAATTAAAAAACACATTTTGAAACCTCATTTCAGTTCAACCCGCGACTTGGCTTGGAGGATTTGAGGTCTGCAACTCACACTCACCAAATATTATCCATTATTTGCATCCTTAGCTTGCTATTTTTCATGAGGATGCCGCCAACACATCAGAGACATCGAAGATTGTGAAGAGGTATGCATTTTTATTCTATTTATTTTGAATTTGATTTAGAATGCAAATTGAAATAGGTTTTTATAATAAAATTTTGTTCTAATTCTCAGGGAATGAATCTCCACCTCCAAAAATTGAGAATTCATAGTCACCCCCTCAGGAAGAGCCTCCTATTCAAGAACAACCTGAAACCCCTCCATCAATTCATAGGCATCCTCAAGGAACACAAGAAAATATTCTAAATAAAATTGAAAACAATAAAAGAGACATTGAATAATTAATTGGAAGATTAACTGAGCATGCCGAAACCCACCCTTATAGGAGAGGGATTGTTGAATCATTGAAGCCAATTATATCTCATGTAGGAGAAATGAGCGAGAAAATATTTTTTTTGGTCAGATAAGAGGCATGAGATGAGATAATATTATGCTAGAGGTTTGTCATATGTAGATGTTAAAAAACAAAAAATTAGCAAAGTTGACTTGTGTGCCCTATTTACAGACCTGAAAACCAATGCACCTTTGTCTCATACATGCAAGAGGTTCCCCATCCATTAGTGCCACCATGAGTTAATTAAAAATAAATTTTGGGAGCGGTGGCAGATGGTATTTGACCAACCTCCATGCAATAGCCACGAGGTACCACAATACTTTTTGAGGAAACTCTATTGTGAGTTTATCCTCAATAAGATACCAAATTATTTTGACATCTTAGACTTTCAGGGTAGAGGTGGGGGCTCCACACATGATAGACCTGTTGCACGACTTAATCCACAGTTGGCACTAAGACCCTTGGCTAGACCCATGGTAGCATGTCGTCGTTCCTTCCATTGTTAATGATAGTGTAGAAGTGGACACACTGGAGTTGATTGGCTCACTCACCTAGAACATTTTATAGTGTGTGATGCCTCTAGTAGAGCTTGGTGTGGAGGATACATGTAGGCCTCGAGCTCCACCCCACCATTGTGGCGCTTGTGGTGTAGTTTGCATGTATGATTATTAGAGTGCTCGGGATGCAGCTACACAACTTACATCAGTTGCAGAGGTGATGGATTTCACATATGATTTGTTGAATGATACATTTGAAATTGACACTCAGCTAAAATTCATAAAGTTCATTTAATTTTGTTTATTAAATTATATTTTTAAATTTAAGAATAAGTAAATTAGTAGAATTTCGATATGATGAAATTTCAGGGTTGGAGTTTTCATGAGATGTGCCCCATTACTATAGACCCTTATTTTTTCTTGACATTGAGTCCACAGGTATGCAACTAGTATTAAAGATATTATTATTGCATTTGAATAGTTGAATGGTATATTTGAATGTTTGTCTCATAACATGCTTTGGATATCAAATAGTTTCCTGGTGGACCTTTGAGCTCCACACCTCACAATTCATTTCCTCAAACAACTTACACTCAGGTAGCCTTTATTCAATAATGGTGTTGTAAAATAATGTTAGCTAGTTTTCAAAATTTTGCATATACAAATCTAAAAAATTGATGAGAAACACAAACATTGCATTTGTATTCCTTGATCGTGTCACATTATCTTCTCCTAATTCAATTTTTTTTCCTTTATTCCTTCCTAATCCCATCACATTAACATTTAATAATTCACCCTACCATTTAATCTTTCATTTACCATTTGCAGATGTTGACATTAGACAACCCTAGTGATGTTGGTGGCATGATGGACCACGGAGTTGCTGCAACAATAGCTAGTTCTGATTCATTGAAAGAGGTATGCAACAAATTAGTCGATTTGACATTATATTTGCTCTTTTATGGTTTATTATAGAAAATTTTCATGATACGTTTGTGTAGCTTAATTTCTATCTTGATGGTTGCTATAGGTGGTTGTCACTCCAGATCGTGGACATGGTAATGATGTAAATGTGAATGATGACTATCTGTATGTGGTAAGTGATTATATTTTGTTATAAGTCATTCCACAATTCAATTTCTTTGTATTAACATCTTTACATTTTATTGTATCATTTGAAGGTCCAGACTGAAGAGAGGAGGACTAGCGAACATGTTCAAAAGACTAGAGAACCAACAATCTCTCCATCCAATGGAATTTCTAAGGCAACATGGGATCTATTTCCTTCCCCTAGAGGGAAATTACTATATTAGGGTCATTTGTTGTATGCTTATGTGGAATTTTGGAACATATGTTTTGTACTATCAATATATAAGTGACATTTTATGTCCATAATATGGCTCCTTTGTACTAAGCCTGTATGGCTTTTTTGGATATTTGTATATACTTTTATCAATATATATCATTGTATACCTTATGGCTTTTTGATTAAAAAAATCTTATTTTTCTTTTGCCATTCTTGAATGATGTTATCATGCATATTGTGTAAATCATATACTTGAATGTTGTAGGCATGGATTTTGTTTACATCTAATGCTTAATTAATTACCGTTGATTGCTTAATAAGCTCCATCTAAAGCGTATTGTGTAAATAAGCTCCATTCCTAGTGGTTTGTATACTTTGGAATGCTTCAATTACTTGTGCCTCACTTATTCGCATGTATGCTTCACTTATTCACATGTATACATCATGTATAGTGTGTGTATTCACATGTATGCTTCATGCTTCTAATGCATAGCAGCAAAAATATTTTGGGGAAAATTTTGAAAAAACCAAAAGTACAAGATTTTTTTAAAAAGTTAGGAAAAAATCATATTTAAAGAAAAACATAAAAAATTGTAGAACAAGAGATAAAATCTATTTATTTTGAAATTGAAAGGTATTTCCAGAGCATATAGAGATATAGAGAGAAAATAAAATAAAGATTTTAACTAATGAATTGTAAAAATTATTTTTTTGTAGTTTATATTCATAGCGTTGATTACATTTTATTGCACATCTCTCAAAGTCAAAGCATTACTTCACACTACATAACTAATAACTAGATGCTAATAGATGACAAAATTTCAATTACAATATAGTTTTAACAAATTCAACCTAAGTAGTTATGCAATACTTCACATTGCATAACTAATAAGTAGGAGCAGCTTCCAATTGCATTTTATTATCATTCTATGAGGCCATATTTCTTTGACATATTTTATCAAATAGTTCACTACCTTGTCTATGTTACCACATTTTTCATACATGTCTACCAAAGTATTTTGTCAAACAGTTCACTACCTTGTTGCTATGGCTAAAAGGATAAAAAAAGTGCTTTCGAACAAGCTATGGATGCTTGGAAAAAAATATCAAAAGCATAATAGCAAGCAATACTATAGACAAGGCAATGAACTACTTGAAAAAAATGCCTGAAGGAAATGTGGTCTCATGGTGATGGATTTCCATGACATGCAGATTGCTATGGATTTTCATGCCATTCCATCACCATGATACCATGTTTATTTGAGGCATTTTTTCAAACAATTCATTGCCTTGTCTATGCTACCACATTTTTCGTACATGTTTACCAAAGCATTTTATCAAACAGTTCACTACCTTGCTACTATGGCTAAAAGCCTAAAATAGGTGCTTGCAAACAAGCTATGTATGCTTGGAAAAAATATATCAAAGCATAATAAGAAGCAATAGCATAGACAAGGTAGTGAACTATTCAAAAAAATGCCTCAAAGAAATGTGGTCTCAATGTGCTTGTCATGTCATTCCATCACCAAGAGAACACATTTCTTTGAGGATTTTTTTTTCAAACAGTTCACTACCTTGTCTATGCTACCACATTTTTCATACATGTCTACCAAATAATTTTATCAATCAATTCACTGCCTTGCTACTATGGATAAAATTCTAAAATAGGTGCTTTCGAACAAGCTATATGTATGCTTGGAAAAAATCCATCAAAGTGTAATAGTAAGCAATAGCATAGAAAAGGTAGCAAACTATTTGAAAAAATTACTCAAAGAAAAGTGATCTCATGGTGATGGAATGCCATGAAAAGAAAATTCCCTGGATTTTCATGACATTCCATCACCATGAGACCAGATTTCTTTGAGGAATTTTCTCAAATAGTTTACTACCTTGTCTATGCTACCACATTTTTCATACATGTCTACCAAAGCATTTTATCAAATAGTTCACTATCTTGCTACTATGGCTAAGAGCCTACAACAAGTTCTTTCAGAAAAGCAATGGATGCTTGGAAAAAATCTATCAAAGCATAATAGTAAGCAAAAGCATAGACAAGGTAGTGAACTGGTAGTATGCGATGGATGCTCCCATGTTTTACAAATGAGGGGTGAAATCAATTTATAGGCTTCTCGAATACAATTCAATGGCCAAGATTGATTTGAATCAATGACCGAGATTAAAAAATAAAACCCTAATTAACTACCTCTTGACCAATGAGAAAATTACATTTGGGGACACTTGTCCTTTTGCTAAATGTAAACCAACAATAAAAAGTTGTTGCATTATGAAGTGTCAGGTTCATTGAACCTAGACATGCTAGCTTGGAACAATTTGATTGGTTGGAAGATGATGAGGCACCATCTCAGCGTGTTGGATATCCCCTTTGATCTTAGCCTAAGGTGGACTTGATAACAGTTTGGACATATCTTTTCTTTCCCAAGTAGACTTTGCATCATCTTGGACATTTTCCTTGACCATGGGCATGGCGGACTTTGCTTGTGCATTGCCAAGATTGGGTGAACTTTCTCTTGACTTAGAAATTCTTATTTTCATTCCAAGTGAAAAATGAGAGAGGTTATTGTAGAGGGGCTCAACACAATCTCATAGGCTTAGACGAGAAGTTTATTAGCATCATAGTGTCTGAGTAATGTCATGCAAAAGTTTGCATCCATTTTGCACTTTAGACTCTTAAGGGATTCAGCCAGTTAAACGTAGCTTGGAGTGATTCAACATGTTTGGGTGTGAAAGAGGACCATTCCTAGTGTAAACATACCCACTCAGATGCATTGGAATAGTTAGTTTGGTCACACAAGTTACAAAACGAAAGTTGCATCACTTTGCAACTTTGCACTACTTGTATTTAACAACTTTTTCCCCAAGCGAAATCTCATTGCCACAGGAAAAAGCCTCCAAGATAGAAAAAATTGAGAGAGATTATTTTAGAGGGTTTGAACACAATTTCATAGGCTTAGACAATAATTTTCTAAGTGTCACGGTGTTCGAGTAACGCCATACTAAAGTTTGCAACCATTTTGAACTTCAGACTCTTCAGGGATTCAGCTAGTTGAATGTAGCTCAGAGCGATTCAATGCATTTGGGTGTGAAAGAGGACCATGAATAGTGTAAATGTACCCACTCAAATGCATTGTAATAGTTATTTTGGTCACATGAGTTGCATAACGAAAGTTGCACCACTTTGCAACTTTGCACTACTTACATTTGACAACTTTTTCCCCAAGCGAAATATCGCTGCCACAGGAAAAAGCCTCTGAGATAGTAAAAAACAAGAGAGGTTATTGTAGAGGGGCTCAATATGATCTCATAGGCTCAGACGAGAAGTTTCTAAGAATCACAATGTCCGAGTAACGTCATGCTGAAGTTTGTAGACATTTTGCACTTTAGACTCTTAAGGGATTCAGTCGGTTGAACGTAGCTCGGAGCAATTCAAAAAATTTGGGTGTGAAAGAGGACCATTCATAATGTAAACATACCCACTCGGATACATTGAAAAAAATGTTTTGGTCACATGAGTTGCAAAAAGAAAGTTGCACCACTTTGCAACTTTGCACTATTTGTGTTTGATATTTTTTTTTCAAGCGAAATCTCACTACCATAGGAAAATTCCTTCGAGATAGTGAAAACTGAGAGAGGTTATTGTAGAGGGGCTCAACCTAATACCATAGGATCAAACGAGAAGTTTCTAAGCATCACGGTGTCCAAGTAATGTCATGCTGAAGTTTGCAGCCATTTTGCACTTCAAACTCTTAAGAGATTCAACTGGTTGAATGTAGCTCAGAGCAATTTAGCATGTTTGGGTGTGAAATATGAATATTCCTAGAATAAAAATACCCACTTAGGTGAGTTGGAACAATTAGTTTGGTCACACAAGTTGTAGAATGAAAGTTGCACCATTGTGCAACTTTGCATTAGTTGCATTTGACAACTTTTTCTCCAAGCAAAATATCACCACCACATGAAAACACCTCTGAGATAGAGAAAGATGAGAGAGGTTACTATAGAGGGGCTCAACATGATCCTATAGGCTTAGAAGAGAAGTTTCTAAGCATCTTAGTGTCCGAGTAACGTCATGCTAAAGTTTGTAGCCATTTTGCACTTCAGACTCTTAAGGAATTTAGTCAGTTGAACATAGCTTAGAGCGATTTGGCACGTTTGGGTGTGAAAGAGGACCATTCCTATCATAAAAATACCCACTTAGATGTGTTGGAATAGTTAGTTTGGTCACATGAGTTATGGAATGAAAGTTGCACCACTTTGCAACTTTGTACTACTTACATTTGACAACTTTTTCCCCAAGCAAAATCTTGCTACCACAGGAAAACGCTTCTGAAATAACAAAAACCAAGAGAGGTTATTGTAGAGAGGATCAACACAATTTCATAGGCTCAGACGAGAAGTTTCTAAACATCATGGTATCCGAGTAATGTCATGCTGAAGTTTGCATCCATTTTGCACTTCATACTCTTAAGGGATTCAATCAATTGAACGTAGCTCAAAGAGATTCAACACATTTGGGTGTGAAAGAAGACCATGCCTAGCATAAAATTACCCACTTAGATGTGTTGGAATAGTTATTTTGGTAACACGAGTTGCAGAACGAAAGTTACACCACTTTACAACTTTGCACTACTTGCATTTGACAACTTTTTCCCCAAGTGAAATCTCACTGCCACAAGAAAATGCCTCTGAGATAGTGAAAACTGAGAGAGGTTATTATAGAGGGGCTCAACATGATCTCATAGGCTTAGATGATAAGTTTCTAAGCATCATAGTGTCTGAGTAACGTCATGCTGAAGTTTGCAGCCATTTTGCACTTTGGACTCTTAAGGGATTCAGTCAGTTGAATGTAGCTCAGAGTGATTCAATGCGTTTGGGTGTGAAAGAGGACCATTCCTAGTGTAAAAGTATCCACTTGGATGTGTTAGAATAGTTAGTTTGGTCATACAAGTTGTAGAACAAAAGTTGCACTACTTTGCAACTTTGCAGTACTTGCATTTGATAACTTTTTTCGAAGCAAAATTTCATCGCCATAGGAAAACGCCTCTGAGATAGAAAAAATGAGAGGTTATTGTAGAGAGGCTCAACATGATCCCATAGGCTCAGATGAGAAGTTTCTAAGCATCACAGTGTCTGAGTAATGTCATGTTAAAATTTGTAGTCATTTTGCACTTCAAACTCTTAAGGGATTAAGTCGGTTGAACATAGCTCAAAGTGATTCGTTATGTTTGGATGTGAAAGAGAACCATGCATAGCATAAAAATATCCACTCAGATGTGTTGGAATTGTTAGTTTGGTCACACGAGTTGCAAAATAAAAGTTGCACCACTTTGCAACTTTGCACTACTTGCATTTGACAACTTTTTCCCCAAGCGAAATCTTGTCGCCACAGGAAAACACAGCTCTAAGATAGTGAAAATTGAGAGAGGTTATCATAGAGGGGCTCAACATGATTCTATAGGATCATATGAGAAGTTTCTAAGTGTCACGGTGTCCGAGTAACGCCACGCTGAAGTTTGCAGCCATTTTACACTTCAAAATATTAAGGGATTCAACCGATTGAACGTAGCTCAGAGCGATTCAATGCATTTGGGTGTGAAAGAGGACCATGCATAAACATGACTAAACAACTTCCAACTTCTTTTCCCATGAACTACAACATGATGACTCTTGAACTTCCACCATTTGACAATAAGTTACAATTTTGACAACTTTTACACAATTTTGAAATTTTTGCAATATTTTGCAACTTAGACCTTCCAACCACCTAAAAACCTATAAAAGGACTCCTTACATCATAAAATGGTCTAAATTACCTTATTTTTTGAACAAAAAGACTCAAATACCCCTAAACAACCAAAAGATGTCAATTGTCAACATTTGCATAAAATGCTCTTGGTGCCCCTGCACCCGTTAGTGCTTAGGGTGTTTTAATGTTTTTGGTCATGAATAAGGTCCTTTGTGATGCAATGAAAGGAAGGTCCAAAACTATCCAAACTCAAATTCACTTGAAGAAATCAAACTTCCAACATTCAAACCCTAACAAGGGTGACTCTTCTCAACTTCACTATTCAGTCTTGTAGGTGTGCAACCTAGGTTTTCTTCCCACAAATTTGAAGAGACCACTCAAAGCCACAAACAAACTACCATTTCAGGAACCCATTAGGGAAGTTTTAAACATATCATAGAATCACATGTACTTACTTTGGAATGATACCATCAAACTGACCTTGAACGCTCGAAAAGGGGCTCCAATTAGCCCACTTTAACAAAGGAACTCTCCTTCAATCTTGCTGCCCACTCAAAATACCATTGGAAAGTCCTCAAACTACATCCAAAACTACAAATTCTTCAACCACTAAGTCAAAACTCGCTTGCTAAGACCCTCTTTCATGAAACCCTCATTTTTCACCAAATAAGCAAGTGTTTATTGAAAAAACCATCTCTAGACCTCATTCAACCTCAAAATCTTTTCAAACACTCTTATTTCACCCTGAAAAAACTTAATTCACCTTCAAATTATGCTACCCCCAAATTTCTCACACATTTCCTTCTTAAAACCTCTCAATTTCACCCATTTTCACTCTTTGTTCAACTAGGGCTTCAAGCCCAAACATCCAAATGACCTACCATGCCTTTGCAGACCTTCTATCACATCAAAATCCATCTGATAACATTAAAAAAACTAGGTTCTAACCTTCTTCCAAACTATTTCTTTAATCTGCTACTTCAAGCTATGCCTCTTAGGCCTAAATTCATGCTTTTTCCACAGGGGTAGCGTGGAAATTTCCACCAAATGTCTTTTCCACCCATTGTATTCTATTGTAACTTGGTGGAATGGCATAATTAGGTGTAGGGGGAATGTGTGCATGATTTCAAGAGCAGGGGTTGCCATTTGGGGGTTTGGGCACGATGCCTAGTTGTCAAGGACGTGTGTTTTGAGTGAAATTTGGAGGTTAAGAGTAGGTAGTGATGGAAAACACTTGGGGCAACACTTTGTAAGAGTTAATTAAGAAAGGGTAGACATATTTGAAGGTGTTGTATGCATTGAGACAATGATGAGAGGTATGAAGGTGAGGTTTTCAATAAACCCCCTTTGAAACTTGTCAAAAGTGAGGGTTTTGAGTTTTGGAGTGTTGGTGAGTGTTTCATTGGAAGATGATTGTTGATTTAGTGCTTATGTACCCTGGTCATGACTTTCCAATGGTGTTTTGTATCTAGAAGGAATATTAAAGGGTAGTTGGTTTGTTGAGAGTTTTCCAGCATGCTTTGCATCACTTTGGCATGTTTATCAACATAAAACTATGATATTTTTTGAATTTCAATATGTAATGATAATGAAATATGAAATATGTAGTGTGAGACAATGACATTTGTGTATTTAAACTTAAAAGTTAAAATGTTAAACTTTACCATTGTTCTTTTCTTCAAAGTTGTTTAAACTATATAATTTAACCATAATATAGCTAAGCAGTATATGATATAATTTAACCATTATTCATTATTTTTTATTGTCAACTATATAATATAACCATTATTTTTTATGCTATTGTACATTGATATTTAACCATTGCTCAAGATTAAATTTTTGAACAGTTTAAACATGCACATGATGAACAAATTATTTCAATTCTCAACTTCTATATATCAAATCATCCAATAATCAAGTGTATGTCCATATACAAAAATGGCATCAATGCCAACTCAAACAATTTTTTACAAAATGTGGCATATGCCATCTCAATATCTATTCAAAATATACATGCCAAAATGTCTATCTCATCCTAAACTATTGGTGGATCATCAAAATGGAGCCTCTATGAAGCACTCTTTGACTCTAAAGGTAACTGCACAAGAAAAATTTAAACCACAATTGAGATTAGTTATATTATATAATTTAAAATCAAATAATTAACATCAAAATCAATATACATTGAATTATAATTGAACTCTAAAATTGAAATCTTGACTACCTCATATATACGTCTCTTCAAACTGTTATGAGTCGTAGAATATGCCCCTCTCAAAGAACCAATCATACCAAATTTTGCAATGTCAATCTATATATGTGAACAAAAACATACCTCTTTAGGCAACTCTTTTTCTTTATCTCCTTCAGGTGTTTCAACACCTCCTCCTTGAGGTGTTTTAGCACCTACTCCTTCAAGTGTTCCAACACCTACTCCTACAAGAGGAAAATAAGATAAACATATAAGTTAATATATAATTTCATTAATGACAATTCAAATGACAAGCAAGTATATAATGCATGAATTCAAGCCTAAAAGGCATGGGTTGGAGTAGCAGATTGAAGAATTTTTTTTGAAGAAGGATAGAACCTATTGGTTTTAGTGAGATCTAGTGGGGTTTGATGTGTTTTAAGGTTTGTAAGGACTGGGGAGGTCATGTGTATGTTTGGGCATGAAGCCCTAGTTGAGAGAAGTGCATTTTTTAATGGAAAATTGAGGTTTTGAGACTAAAAGTGGGTGAAGTTTGGGGGAAACAAAATATTAAGGATTATTAAGCATGTGTAGGCTTAAACAAGGGTGTTTGAAGTGGTCACAAGGTCATAGGAGGCTTGGAGATTAGATTTTCAATGTATTCTACAAAATCCCACTGTACCGTAGGGGAAACTAGGCCAATTATGCCTCTTTTCCAAAGAGACACCTTCCCAAACACCTGAAATCAAGTAGAACACCATGGATAGTCATTAAATAGGTTACCAACCTTAAGATTTCACAATTTTAAGAGCTCCAACCGCTCACCAAGCTACCAATCCACTAAACCCTCAATCTCAAGCCACCAAACCTAGGGTTTCCAAGGAGCCTTATTAAAAATCACTCTTCCCACAATTAAATATCACATAAAACACCCCAAACATAGCATATGATGTTTGTACATGCTCAAAAGACTCACAAATGACTGCCCCAAAGGATTTCATCCATTCACACTCTAAAACCACTCAAAATCACACATTTTCACACCCAAGGCTGCATGCCATCACTCCAAAACAATCTTCCCTGGTCTAAGAATAATATTATAACCTATTCACCACCTAATGGACTCATTCCATAGAGCTACAGTATATAAATTAGGTGGAATGAGCCATTAAATCACTTGATGACCTCACAACTTGAAATTTAGACTTCCAAACTAGCCTACAGTAAAATCCACCCTAAGAGCTCAAAACAATATGGATTTCATTGCCACAAAAACAAAAATGTGGCTAACACATCCCTATACCAAAATAAAAACACTTTTATTCAATTCACTTTAGTACAAGCTCATGCAATTGATTGCTACAACATTGAAAAGAGAAAAACAAACTCGGATTTACAAAGAAAGTAGAGCTTTATTGATCAATGCTTGTACAAAATCTTCCACTCTTCTCCAAACACTCCTTCATTTGATATTCAAATACATATATTCAACTCCCTTAATCAAGAATTGATTTAAAACCAATGCCACAAGTGACCTTTGGCCTTCCTTGACCGTTCAGCTTCCCCACTATGCATTTCTTGCACTTCAAAATTTGAAAAATGACACTTTGCACTAATTTAGAAAATTTGCAACTAAAAAATTCTAACTCACTAATAACCACTAAAAAATATTTATTACATAAATAAATGGTCTATATGACCTTATCCAAGCCAAAAAAAGACTTCATCACCCTAATGACAACCACCGAAGCTTGGTGCCCCTGCACCAAATAGAGAGCAACATATAACTATCATTTTACATATCTACATAATGTAATTTTGAAAACCCTTATACAGTAAAATTTCAATGCTTGAAATAAAGCAACAATCAATAACATGACTTCAAAAATTCAATGTGCATACTTACCAATCAATCCAGGAAACCATCCGGGTCTGCTCTAGTCTTTATTGTGTCAAGTATTTCCTTATGGTCAGACTCACACACTTTCCACAAGTTCTTATTTGTAGGTCTTCCCTTATATTTGATCAAATGAAAATTGGTGGTGACAACATGGTTTGAGTAGTGAAGAATCTTTCGATGTGTGTTGAAGTCCTCAAACAACCAAACTGCACAAACTACAACATTTTTAACTAGGTACCTTCTAAGTCATGTTCTAGTAACAACCACTGAACCTATAGGATATTCTATGTTTTCTCCATCTATAACTGGGGCCTCCAATTTCTTTTTGGCCTTGATACAACGACACGGGTAATAATCTATACCCTCTTCATTGTCCTCATCTGCAATCACCACATATATGTGCCTTGCATTGATATGTTCATCTTGTTAGATGTATTTAATGAACATCAAAATAAAACCTGTAAGTAAGATATATTACTTGGTTCTACAAGGTCCGATACATGATCAAAGTCAACAGATGATTACATCTCCATGATTTGTAGAGCTGTTGGGAGCTGATAAGTGTCAAGTGGGGTTAGAATTCTTATAGACCATTCATCAACTCAGTCTCTTGACTCACAATCATTCCGTGCTTGAAGTGTACATGTAGAACAAAAGCATGCCATCTTCCGCATATGGATAGTCCATGTACCTACATTGGAGCTTATAAAGGAGTGTAGCTCACTCGATCCTATTAGTGTACAAAAATCCTCATATTTGCAATGTTAGTATCATCTACTAAATGAAAAAATCTATGAACTAAAGAATTACCTTGACTACCTGGACCCATTGCATGATTGCACCACTGGACAATTGATCTTGCATCTATCAACTTTACACTGTCTTTGTACTTTAATTCTTCTTGTGCTAGGGCTCTTTTGATACATGCACTTGCTCCATCATGCTCCCCCTTTCCATGCCTGGCCTCTGAGAAGTTCCACATATGTTGAACACCACTGATCCTATGCATCTTGCTCAACTAGTAAAACATGCTGAAATTCTTGAATTATGGTGTACAGTTATCTAACCATATGACATGTTGACTAAATGATATGCCCCTGCTAGCCAGATCAACATAGAACATCTGAAAGCAACCTTGCACAAACTTGGTAGAATGTGTGCAATCATCACTGATGTAAAAGTGATACCCCCTCAATACTTTCTTGTTATCATCTGTACTATCATTTGCATGAATGAATGCTATATGGACAAATATAGCAACTTGTGTGGAGTTGTAGTATTATGATTGCACCTCGTTTTGTGGTTGTAGTGTGTAGTTCTCTGCAAATTCGACAACTAAAATGATGTTGTGAAGTGGAAATGTTTCCTTACATAACTTGAACTGTGAGTCCAACCATTGAGCTCTATGTGTATGCCTTTCATACTCATACACCACCCGATCATCGAAAATTCCCATAAACTGATATACTGGAATCTTATAATTGACCAATTCACACTTCTTTGCTTCTTTCCCATATTTTAGACGATAGGCCACTGTTTTGTATTTTCCAAATTCAACAATTTTGTCTCCAATTGTGTGTGTACTAGCCATGTGTTGGAAAATTGGAAAATGTTGCATGCCACCACAATTATCACATGTGCCATCCAAACATGATTTGTTGTAAAAAATTTTACCTTCCTCTCTTTCAAAAAAAATGGAAGATAATAATTCCCTTAAGGATTTAGGTGGAGGCTTTATGTTAGATTCCTGCAAAACATTGTCAGTATGCATATCTACACATATATGTCGATAAAAATCATAATGGTTAGAAAAATCAATATGTACTCTACAACAAGAAGTAGTGCGTGTGTGATTTATTTTGACATAAAAAGGCTTTAGCATTTCAAAATACCTTTGATATATTTTAATTTCAGGATCTACTTTTGTACAAAATCAACAAAAAATTGGGTTTGAGTGGTATCCAAATAATGTTGTGGATGTGGCTCATAGATTTTACTACCAATTCTCCTTCTTACAACATCTCTTTGATTAGGAGAGGTCCTTGTGTTATCCTTCCAATAATATACTATTAAAGATCTCAAGCCTTGATCAATTCTTTTATCTTTTCGTGGCACTCTACCCGAGAATGCCCATAACTCATTTCTATTTGGATCCTCCAATATTTCACGCCTTCCTTTGGCTCTCATTAGAGATGATCTACTCATTTTCAAAGACTGACTTGTCTTTGTAAGGTTCACCTTGTTCCTTGTTTGACTGCTTAATAGTTTTGTTTTCATCACACATCTTGTGGTACAACTATCCTTCATGAGTGAGGTAGAATCCACACTCTTGTATGCACTCATCAAGTTCTTTACAATGGTATTTTCACTTGAGTCATTCAAAACTCTCATCCCAAGAGCCTTCATGGTGGGCCTAAATTTGAGTTGCCTCATCATTTCAACAAATAGTTGGCATCTTCCACCCTCACTTAGCTTCTCAAAAAAAAAAACTCCATGTCCTCTATGCAACTCTTTGACATGTACATTTTGACATCTTATCAAACATCCATTTCAAAACATTGGAATAAATATCAATCAAAAATCTAGGTTTTCTATACAAAACTCTAGGAGTTCTCAAATGTAAATGTGTCAACATTATGAATGTCAACAACATTAGGGATATATCACTTTACCTTCAATCGGAGGTGCAATTGATGACATACCTTGAGATTGACATGTAAACGATGTTGTACCTCAAACTTGAGATGTCATTTGTGGAGTGACTTCAAATAGAGGAGTGTTTTCTGATGTAATTTTGAAACAAAATGTTGTTGATGGTGTGTCTTCAACTGTAGATGTGATTTCTAATGTACTTGGAAGACCACATGTTGTTGTTGGTGTGTCTTCAACTGGAGATGTTTATTGAAATTCACCTATAGTTGATGATGTGCCTCCAACTTGGGGATCCATTTGTGTCCTTCCACGAACTTTTTCCATTCGTGCCCTTTTTTTTTCCAATTGTACATCTCTCTTAGATTGCACGGGAATTTTTGGTTTTATGGGCTACAATTCTTTTGCTTCACAAGCTACAATTTTTGATTCTCTTCTCCTTGCATTTTTTACTACACGTTCTTCCAATGTTAGAGGCTTTAGTCATTTCCTCAGCATGACGTTGAATGCTACATATTAACAATCACACATAGAACAAAAGTAAGTAATGCATTTTATGAAACATATTGATAACGCTGATTACACTGCATTTTATTGAACAAACCAAAGCATTTTATGAAAGAAGGCAGTGAGTTGTTTGGAATTATCAAACATGTCTATATGCTACAAAATTTTTCATACATAAATCTACCTCCATACCACAAGAAAAGAACTTGTATTTCATTTTTTCAAACATATCCATACCGCTAATTACATTGCATTTTGTGGTTATTTGAGTCATTTTGGGCAACAAATGTAAAATTTGCAAATCATTTAAAAAATTTGTCAATTTAGACAAAATTTTTCAAGGAGGGTAAGATGGTATTTAGAAAAAAGTTGTCAAGGAGAGGTTGGCATGTAATTTTGAGAAGAGAAGTTATTGAAACACCCCCTATTTTTGTGTATTTTCTAGAAAATTTGAAGTTTCTTTGATCTGTATGGTTACGTACTAGAAATTTTTGATCTTTCATGGAGTGAATCTTGTGGGAAGTAGGACTAACACAATTTTAGATTTGGTTTGGATTTATTTCAATTTTTTTTGTGCATTTTAGAGACAAATTATAGAGGATCGATCTGTATACCCTGTTTTAAGGGTTTTGAGTGTATGAAAATGACATTTTAAGCCATTCCACCCATTGTTTTGTTCTGTAGCTTGGTGGAATGGATCAGTAGGGAATCATTTAGGTGTGTAAATGGTTTGTTGGAGTAGGGAAGATGTTTGAAGGCATTTTGTGTTGCTGTCCCGAAGGTTTTTGTGCAAATTTTGCTTGAAAATGGATGTTTTGAACTAGGGTTTGGTGAAATATTGATGATAGAGGCTAGTGAATGAACTTATAAGAATATGTAGACATAATTAAGGGTGTTTGAAGTGGATTCTAGGATATAAAAGGTCTGGTATATAGTTTTTCAATAAACCCCCATGTAAATTGCCTAAAATGAGGGTTTCTTGTTTAGATGTCTTTGAAAGTGTGTCACTACAAATAAATTGTGAAATTAGATCTTTTGTTGACTGGTTGTTGCTGCCTCATTGAGTTTTTGGATTGAGGAGTTTCCAATAGGGCCCCTTTGTAAAGCTCTTAGGTTTTCCAAATTAGTTGAAAATACAATTTTTCCCACAACCATCAGTAATAATGAATTTAATGTTCAATTCTATGTGTAACAATGAAGATTAATAAAATCATCAAATGAATGGTCTATAAATTTTTAAAACAAAACAAAAAAACTTGTGTTAAGTTGAATTCGTTTATGTTGCATGCTGGAAATTGACTACTATAAGCAATGAAAATATAATTCATAAACAAATTTGTGTTAATTTGATGTTGTTTATATAAGTTTAAACATGAATTAATCTAAATTATGTCATGGTTTTCATTTTTTTCTTCAAAGTCATAAAAAATTAAACTTTTTTATGCAACTCCCATCTAATTCAATGTTGAATTCTATGTCCAATTGTTATGATTAATAAAATCATTAAAGGAATTTAGATTATTGTCAAAAATAAACAAACATACTAAATATAAAAATTTCAATATTACCAAAATGAATATATTACTTGAGATAATGTAAAATGTTGTAGAATCTTCAAAATGTCTTCATCTACGTTGTCTGACATGCAAATTGGTGGCAAAAAGGTGATGGATCAAGCATAGATTGGTACAACAGGGAGTCAACTACATAAAAAAGGCATTTCTCTATCGGATAAAGTGTTGAACTAGATAAAAGCAGAAGCATGTGGTCCTGAATCGCGGGGTCAACCCCTATTTTATCGTTTCAAGGTAAAAAACACATTTGGCACTCGCCAAATTTGGAGAGATCCAAATTTGGTGCTTTGAAATGCTTTCACAATATCAATAGGAAGGGAGTGAAACTTGAGATAGAGGGAGAGGGGATATGAGTGAGAGAGATTAGTCCTAGTAGTGTGGTAGGGATTGAGACCTGAGAGTGATAGAGACTTGAGATGGATAGAGAGTTATCTAATTAGGGTGGGGGGAAAGACCTCACAATGGGAGAGGGGTTGGAGTGAAATAGATTTGTCTACCTTCTACCCTTAAACTGTAAACCATAAACCCTTAAACCCTGAAACCTAAAACCATCAACCCCCTCTCTCTCTCTCAACCCTAAACCCTCTACCCTCTACCCTCTACCCTAAAACCCTAAAACCATAAACCTTAAACCCTCTACCCTCAACCCCTAAACCGTAAATTGTAAACCCTAAAACCATCAACCCCCATGTCTTTCTCTCAAGCCTATACCATCTACCCTTAATCTATAAATCCTAAACCCTAAAAATATTAAACCGTAAATCGTAAACCCTCAACCTGCCCTCTCTCTCTCAACCCTAAACCCTCTACCCTCAACCTTGAACCCTCTACCCTATACCATCTACCCTCTACCCTCTACCCTCCACCTCCCAACCCCTTGAAGCCTGGCCCTTAGCCGGAGTCTGCACCCTCTGCCTCACCCTCAGCCCATATCTCTCTCTCACACCCTCTACCCTCAGCCTAAAACCCTTAGTACTCTCTTTCT
>VDFB02271358.1:588215018-588395993 GCA_007258455.2 Sequoia sempervirens | reverse complement strand
AAATGATCTGCTTTGGATGTGTTAATTGACAGGATCTGCCAAATTTCCTCATATTTGCATCTATGCTCCCCATCTGATTTGCACGTCTTTCAATGCAAGTTTATAAAAAAGGTTGTGATAGCGCTAACCTCTCTCTTAGCTATCTAAATTTATAATTATTTTTTCATTTTGATTTAGTTAAGGTTTTGATCCATGGCTTATATATTAAATGCCTCCATTTTTGGTCAAAAACCAACATGTGCTAGTTTTAGGATAGATTTTTACTCGTTCATCGAAATGTGAAACAAATTACATTTTTGAAACTAGACTCCATTCTACACATGATGAAAAAAATAAATTTTTGATTAGTTTTCAAAAAATTTAGGGGGGAGCACGCTCAAATTTCAACTTTTCAGGATGTGTCCACTTTGAAAATTCATAAAATATTATATATTCATTAAAAAAATATTTGAAAGAATGAGGATAAACTACATGGTGTTAGCTAATTTCTCACCATTGGGATTTTTGAAATTCTAAAACAAAGGTAATAAAAAAGAGGGGAGCCCTTAGGCGCTATGCTATTTTTTTGATAAAAAAAGGACCTATTTCCCCCCCCACCTTTTGAGACCCTTAATCTTCATTAATTTCAAAAAAAATTAGTAGCTTAGAAACTAGACTCGGATCACTTCAACTTTTGTTCTTGCTGCATCTTGAAATTTTGAGCGTAACTATCTTCATTTTCTTGTGCAAATAAGATTTTGCTGATTTTAGAAAGAAAAAAAGTGGCATCTTAAGAGCCAAAATTGTGTCACAAATCCATGCACTTACCTAGTTCGAAGGGCATTTTTGAGTATGCGAACATTCCCCACTTGGCAGTCAACATTGTTTTTTGCTGGTCTTCTTCCTTTACATAGACCTTGTTATAACCCAAAAAATCATTGAGCAATGAGAACATCTCCGATCCAGCCATGGTCTGCAAAATATGCTCCATTGAGGGCAAAGGGTAGTGGTCTTTTAATGAAGATTTGTTTAAATCCTTAAAATTCACATAGAGTTGAATATCACCATCTTTCTTTTAGATTAGTACAAGATTGGATACCCAAGTGGAATGTTTGATCAGGTATATGATTCTTGACTTGATTAATTTGGTAAGCTCTTGTGCCATCAGTGTCTCGACTTTCATATTGACCAACCTTTGTTTCCGTTGGATTGGATTTGAGCCTTCTTCCAAGTTGATAGTGTGTTGGACTATGCCCAGATCGTATCCTCTAAGTTCATCATAGGTCCAAGCTATGACCCCATCGTATCTAGAACATAGTCCTTTTAGTTTTTCTTTATCCTTTTGTGGAATGTCTCTTCTGACTTTTAGCTTTCTACCATTTCCAACGTCGATATTTTCATAGTCTTTTGCATCAATGTGAATCCTCATTTGATATTCCTCACATCTTCACAGTCGAAATGATTTTCGAGAGAAATCAAACCTCACGAGAGTTTATTTCCTTTTAATTGAATCACTTGTCCTTATGTAGATCTTTTAGCTTCAGATTGTGGGTGATCAAAATATTTCTCTATCTTTTGTAAGAAAACAACAATCTGAATGTCATCCTCAAAAACTTTCTAGTTCTAATAATTGTTGGGAATTTCTGCTCGGACGATGATCTGTACTACATTCTATTTTGTTGCTGATTCAGGAGTTAGCTCAAACTATGAACCAATTGAAGCCATATGATCTATGACGACATTATGGGATCATGGAATAACCTAGATCTTAAAAGCTTCAAAGCTCTCAATCAGATCCCATATTCTATGTCTGTAAGACCTCATTCTTATATTTTTGGTAGCTGCCTATCCATAGACTTGGCTCACAACCAACTCTGAGTCTCCGAACACTCGTACTCTCTTCACGCCCATCCATTTTGCAAGAAGCAAACCATGGACCAAAGCTTCATACTCAACATCATTATTCAATCATGGGAACTAGAAATGGAAAGCTTTGAGGGTCTCTAATCCAGTTGGAGATACCAGTAGGACACCTACTCTGGAATCGACCTGCATTTGGCTCCATTGAAATATAACGTCCATAGAATGTTGTCACCCAATTTGCTAGATTCTTCCCGTTCTAAATTACCATTTTCAGGAAGACTTGGTCATCGTCGAAGATCACATAGGTGCCCAATCCAGTAGAATGGAAGTTTCTGAATAGGTGGGTATGTGCAGGATCATCATGGAAAAAACAGGCCCTTAAGTGGCAAAAAATTCAAAAAAATCAGAGTTAGGCAACTTGACGTAAAAATTTGAATAAGTTATCTATATTATTTCAAAAATATGTAAGAAAATTGAATTTAGTTTCTAAACTACTAGGTTTGTTTAAAACAAAAATATTTTTGGTGAAAATTTGAAATTTCAATGCAATGTTACTTAAATTTTAGGGAAAAAATAAGAAGTAGGTGTTTGTCCTACCACCCTAACCACAATAAAATGATAATATTTTTTCATAATATTTTAGATATAAGTAGAGGACTCATTCTCGGATGTGATGCATATTTTTTTGTAATTGTTTTCCAAGTAAATAATTAATTATGAATTTTTTATTACAACTTTTTTAAAAATATAAAAAATTGTATGTCTAACCACCTTAACTTGGTCAAAACTTCATGAAATTCAATTTTTATTTTTTCAACCCTATATTATACAAAGCATAGAATGTGACTCATGTTTTGGATTCAAAAAATATGATACCGTTTGAAAGCTATAGATGTTTTTCAATCAGCCTATCAATTAGGACTTTAGTCATAATTTGAATAGAAAATGAATAATAATTACTTATTAAATTCAAAGTAAAGAATAATTTATATCAATGGAAAGCTGAGAATATCCTTTAAAATCCATTTTCATTTCATCAATTTTGGGTAAGAAAATAGTCACCAGCCACATACCCATCATATTGCCACTTTTTGGCCCATCATGATCCTGCACATACCCAGGTCAGAGTCAATAAATTTATTGAGGAGAACCTCCTCTTTGGGGGTCCGATCACTCATGTCCTTCTCATCTCTAACATTTCTATGCAATACATCTCCCTTTTTGAGGAGGTATGCACCGCTTCAAAGCATAGGACCGCATTGTCTGCTATATGTTCTAGGTGCAAGGATTTAGATAGGATCTTCATCTTTGACCCATGTTTTTTTCATAATATTAAATGGGACCAATTGAGTGCTAGATATTTTCCAAACTTTTTTGTAAAGTCTCTTGAAAGACACATCTTGAATACTGGGGGGATGTCTATCACAACTATTTCTTGTGTGATCGTTTGGTTCAGACACGAGAATAGGGTCAAAGACATATCCTTGATGTGACCAATGGTTGGGACCTTCTTCCCATCTAACTACATGATCCCTTTCTCAAGAGGCTTGTACTTGAGTTTCAAGGCATTGGCCACTTGTTTAGGAATGGCCGTAGTACTAGCTCCCAAGTCAATCATTTTATTATGTTAGATCTTATCTCCCATAATAAGTGTTAAAAAGAAAGGTTTGGGATTTGGTTTGCTTACCTCTTTCACATTTGTATTATCCATGACATTCATTTATGCTACAACTCTCAAAGATTGGGAGTTCGACATGGGCTCCTTGTCTCTAACTTGATTTCAAGGTGGAATTGCATCTGTTCGTGGTATTTATTCTTTCTTTAATGCCTCTTGGAGCAATGTCTTCTACTCCGGGATTGATATAACTTCCCATATAGATACATTAGTGGGTTCCTTCTTCAACTATTCAACCATGTTGAGCATTTTGAATAGTGGTACCTTGGGTTTGAATGGTGACATCTCTTTCATCTTTGGGAGAGGTAGCTCCGATGTGGATGGGTTCAATACTTTATCCACCTCTTTCTTTGGTAATGGTGGAGCTTGCAATTGCTGAGTAGGTCAAGACTACATGACTTGCTCCACTTGAGTTTGTGGTTGTTGTGGCTATGGGAATTGTGGAGCCCATTGCATGTATTCTCCAATGAGTCTTCTTTTGGACCTTCTGTTATAGTCTGACTACACCTATGGGGCACTAGTTGTTGGAGCATCATTTCCAAATACTACATCTTCTTCTTCAATCCAAGAGAAGAGCACTTGGTCTCGTGCAATATCCAAATATTTCTCTAAGGACATCCCTTTCATTTGTGCTTTGAAGTGGGAATTCTCCATTTTGGGAGACTGATATTCTTCCATGCCTGAAAATACACCTTGGCTCCTTTTCCCCACTATATTTTGCTGAAGACTTCCCCTTGGAAAATTTTGGGGCATATGGCTATCATTACATGGGAAGCACCATGCGTTCTTATCTTCCACCAAATTGTTTTGGCCTAGGACCAAATATTTGCTTGGACTATTAGTGATGGTCTAAAGTGACATGGTGACTAGAACTATTTTGTTTGCAGGCATTGGTTGCTGACTTCCTCCCCTCAAAAATCCTTGATGTGTGTTTATTGATAAGATAGCCTTCCTCCTTGATAGGTTTGCATGGGAGGCTTTGAAGGTGTTGCTTACTATCATTAGATGAGGACTAGCTCATTCACAAAGGACCACATTCTTCATATCATTGACATCTGCTGCTAATGAGGAAGATCCCAATGTGCTTTGTTGTGCACCTAGGTATACATACATGGATGTTGGTACAGTCGATGTGCTCGCTTGTAGAGTGAAGGCACTCAGAGTTGCTTCTTCTTGGGGCCCACTAGAGATTTTTGCAAACATGGGCATCGTCAGACATGGTGGAAGCTTCCTGATGTCAATCAAACTATTTTCTGCTTGCACAGCTAGATCGTATGTGTCAGTTAGAGTATCTCCTCCCATAGACTATACCACAATTGTGATATCTAAATTGAAAGCCTTTAGATAAAACATGAACACTATAGCGACCAAAGGCCTAGCTTTCACAGGAATATTTTTCTAGGTTTTGTGAAACTTGGTGTTGAAGTCACTCATGGCCTCTTGCAGGGCCCTCTTGATGGTGATTAATTGTTGCAACAAAGAGGACTGATCTCCCTTTTCTGAGTAGTGCTTGGACATCCTTTCTATGAGTTGATCCCACGAGCGAATAGAAACAAAAGTCAAAGACCTATACCAGTCTTGGGATTTTCCTTTGAAAGACATGACCAGTAATCTAAGAGCAACATTCTCTTCCATGATATTATGTACTTTGCATTCTTCCGCTATATCTTGGAGATGTTCAGAGGGAGTCTTGAAATCCTCCCTAGAAAACTTTGAGATTTCCTTGAGAGCATTGGTGGTATGGTGGGCCATACATCTAGGGCCGTAGGTGGTTTTCGTGGGCTACCACTATCCCAGGTTACAAAATTTCTAGGAGAAGGGGCACCTATATGAGCCATTGTAAATAAATTCCTATGGATAGGGTAGATGGGTATTCTAATTTGGAAGGTTCAAACTCTTGGTGGAGTAGATAAGGCTTTGGATTGTGAGCTAACACTTCTTACCCTGTTTCTTCTTACAGGTGATACGAAACTTGTAAGTCTCCTCCTTCTAGGTGTCAAGGTTGGTAACTAGGAATAATGGAAATGGCCTCTCGACGATGCTCTTGTTTGGATTCTAGGCATGAAATTTCCATACTCTTTTCTTGGTTTGATTTAAGAAATATTTTTGTGTTCCAATAAAAAAAACAAAGAAATATTTCTAACTTCCAATCAAATGTTTGAAAAACTTTAGGTCCCACCGGGCATGCCAGAAAAATAATTATTGATTATTAAAGCTTGTGCTTCTCTAAACAACCTTATGGAAAATTCAGCAAGTGGGGGACCAATTCGCACCTCACTGAATGACCTCTGAGATTTTTATAGAAAGCTGACTCTTCTTTATGTTTGGGGAAAAGGGTAGAAAATAATAAAAATAAAACATGAAGACGGTGATGTGCCAAAGCTTTTACAACATTTCAAACCTTAATTATTCATTATAACTGATATGATAGACACATAATTCCATAGACCCAAGTTCATTGTTGGGAAGAGAATGAGCAACAAAGGCTAGAGAAAACACAATGCAGTCTTTCAAATCTCCTTGCGGGAAGCACCCACTAAAGTCCAGTCTGACACAAGAAAACTCTAAAGATTAACATAAATATTTATAAATTTACAGAATCCTTCTCCCTTTACATCATAATATGGAATATAGCATACCCTTTACAGAAAATGGAAGAGTTTAATAGACACGATCCAATTTTCAAAAGATAGCATTTAACATAGAAGCTTAACAACATGTAAATTAGTTATCTAAACTACCAACACAAATTTTTTTAACACAATGTTTTCAATATGAATGAAATATGAAAAATAAATTTGATAAAGGTCATAGCATGCACAATTTCAAAGATTTCTCCCAAATAGATCAAACTTCTATGATATACAAACTGAAAACAAAGGTCAGATGCTAATTCGATGATAGTTTGAATTAAATATAACATGCCAAAGAAAACAACAATATTTTGTAAAGACCCTCTTACTTCTAAGAAAATAGAACTCCCTAACAATATCTATATTCTTCAAAAATATTTTCAAAGGAATAGCTAAAAACTCTTTTTTTTTATATGCTACCAACCCCTATTTATAGCTAGAAGAAGAAGACACCATCACAAACATCCCAAAAGAAGAAATTGCCAGATGCCTGAACCTGATAGCCCACAATCCAATCTTAGATCTTGATTAGATTGTAACAATCTTCACTCATTGTAACAATTAGATTTAACACAACCTGACAAAAATATGATTGATCAACCATGGAGGTTGATGACACTGAATCGAAGGTTCCACCTGAAAGTAAGACACCCACTATGCTCTCTGAAAAACTCTGCCCCAAAAGATCATTCTACAGAATATATAAATTTCCTGATAAAAATAGATGATGTGCCAAGCAAGTAGGTGATTTCAGACTTGTGAGAGTAGTTTTGAAGAAAATCCCTACCAAGCTAACATGTGTCCCGGTTCATGCCCAAAAGGAAAACACTATGTATATAAAGATGCACAACCACCACGTAGTGCATTGCACACCTTTATGCAAGAGAATTCTCCATCCTTTGGGTGTAGATTAATCCCAAAGTGGAAAGGAAGTAAGGGTAAAAAAAAAAAGAGAAATTTTAAAGGAAAAATTGCTTCACACATAGTATTAGATTTCAGAGACCAAGTGAAAATCTATTCAAGTTGCTAATTCACATTAATGGGTGAGCACAATGTTATTAGTAGAAGGTCAAAATATTTACAAAAAGAACTTCTAGATATGTAGGAAAAAATTCAAAAATAGAGACAAGAAATTTCCATAAAATTCCTAAATCTCCATAACCTTCATGTTTTACATTCTAGGTTGACAAATGACAAAGAACGACTCGAAGCAAAGTTGTTACTGAAAGCTAGAATTTTTGGAGATATGGAGGAAATTTGGATGATTTGATAGATAAAAACTAGATGTTGTCTAGATCATTGGATGCTTTAGCCCAAGAGAAAAAATATCAATTTCAATAAATGAAGATTTAGGATCTGCAAAGAAAACTACATACTCACAAGAAGAGAATGGAAATTTAAATCTTGAATTAAAAGGATATCAATAGGATTATGAAATGGCTAAAAGTAGGCTTAGAGAAATTGAAAATGATTCCTCTACTCATAAGAGTCAAATGGGTGTACTACAAGATGAGATTGAGGATATTAAACACAAACTATCAATAGTTATTGAAGAGAGCAATGCATCGAGGGTGCAAAATGGCACTTGTATTTTAAAGTTCAAGTTTGCAAATCCACAAGTCAAGAAAGATAAGTTTGTGATAGTTAATGGCATGGGAGATGAATGGAATTACTAAAAAGGTTAATGATAGTCCTTTATGGAAAAAGGAACAATCATGAAAATATGTAACATAATGACCTTGAAATACCAAGTGAAGGGTAGTCACCTTGAATTATCAACATGGCAATCATCTTGAAATACCAAGGAGGATAGCCAATGCCACGAAATGAAGAATGAAAGTCACCACATGAATCAAAGGACAACCAATGATAGTCTTCAATGAGCATTGGAAAGTTTGAGAATACACGGGACAAGATTCTGAATTCTGATTATGATGAAGATAAATGTTTAAAAATATCAACAAAGGACAATCAATACTTAGTCAGGTTGTTGTGTCAAGCATGCATGATAGTGAGGTGGGCTTTTATTATAGATATGATGATGCATAGAGGAAAAATATCATGACATAGACGATAGTGACAATATGAAGATACAAAGAAGTATGAAATATGATGGTATATTTTTCCATTCAATAGTGCAATGGCAGTCTACAATGCAATGATGAAAGTATGGTGAACATTTCAAGGATATTAATGCTCATAATGATAAACATGACTTTTATAATGTGAATACCATAAAATTTATCCTACATATGAGTCCAAACCTCCTTCAAATGGGCCATTGAAAGGGCATACCTCAAGAAGCTTCATCACAATGAAATGGTTAAGGGACAACTATGGTAATAAAGAGAAAACACATCAAATGAGAGACAATAATATCATAGTGTCAAGTGTTATTTTTATGATAGTCAAAGGGTCATCCATAGATCTATATCACCATGAAGAAAGAAAGTAAGAAACTCATGGAATTCATGGAGTTTCTATGAAAGAACAGTGGATAAGAACCATGCCCATTGAAGAAGACATACATCCTCAAGAGCATGAAGACTCAAAGGTTACATTGATATTAGTGACCATAGGTGAAATCCAATTGACATAGTCATATTATAGAGTTGGAGACCTTGGCAAAGTATGGTAGTCATCAAGCATATTCTTGAAGATTTGATGAAGTTTAGAAGATTGGAATGCATCTTTTAACATCCTAGAGAGTTATCCTACACCATCCGAAATCAATTATTTATCTTCAAATAAATCTAATATATAACCTATCATCATGGAGGAGCTTTCATATTGTTAAGGCTAAAGAAATTTTAGTTTAGAGGTCCTCATAGTCAGTTTTAGGCCTTCTAAGGAGCCTGCATAGATATGACTAGAGTTGGGTGAAGTTTGAAGCCATAAGAAAACATTTATGGGTAATTTTGATCCCTAAAATAAAGGATTTTTTTACCTTGTATGCCAAGGAACTAAAAAACTACATGCAAAATCATTGAAGGCAACTCTCCCAATCAACATCAAGCTTGTTTTTGAAGACTAGTTACATTTTAGTTATCATGGTTAGTTTGAGCACATTTCAAGGGGCATGTAAGGGGAAAGAAGTCAAGAGGTCAAAATTGTAGGGCCTCTGTAATGTTTGATTAACTTGGTGCTACAGGTAGACACAAAATTCAGAGGATGGATTTCTAACTAAATAGTTCACCAAACCACTTTACAAGAGGCTACACTTAATTATCAACTAGGGATTTGTAAGCTTTTAACAGTGCTCGCACTATATGTGCATTCATGGATTCTAACCTGACCTATATCAATGAGTATATGTAATTTACACGTGTACAAAAAATGATAAAAAATAGAAAAAGGAAATGAAATGTTAATTGACAAAATAGGGGAAATAACATAAACAATTACTTGTGCTACATGGGTACTTATCACTTTAAGACTGTGACTACTAACTTCTAAGACTGAATTGTAACTAATCACTCTAGGAGTATGAAACAAAGCTACAAATTCTAATTGAATTACAAAATCACATTTATAAATCCACATGCATATAAATGTAAGCTATCTTAATTAATCATGCATGAAATACTTTAATAACAAAAATAAAGAGTGGATAGGAGTACCTCAAGTGTCCCTTACTTGAGTTGCTACTGCCAAAATAAATATCAATACTCACTACTTAATCAATGAATCATGATATTGATGTTACATTGGTGGTTGCCATTGCACCAAAAGATCAACTTGTTAATGTCTGATACAATCACCAGATTTATACAAGATCCACATGAGGTGGTTAAGCCATGTCATGAACCCAAGCACCACATTGCACAAGGAAGACCAAGGGACACACCATCTTGCAACAATCCCCCCAACACAAGTGAGGGGTTCAAAATTGTGACCTCATCTCTGATACCAATTGTTACATTGGTGGTTTCTATTGCATCAAAAGATCAACTTGTTAATGCCCGATACAACTACCAAATTTATACAAGATCCATAATAGGCAGTTTTAAGCCATGTCACAAACTGAAGTGCCACATTACACAAGGAAGACCAAGGGACACACCATCTTTCAAAAACAAAATTAACTCCTCTATTGCATGATAAATATAAAATCTAACAAGAATCTAATCAAAACCTCTCATTTAGAAATACATATTCATTATTCAACTGGTAACATGAAAACTAACAATGATAAAAAATAAACTGGATAACTAGTAACTAGATTTACTCCTCACAACAAATCCAACTATATAGGATCTATAAAGAATCTTATTCATCTTAGGCCTGAAAAAAAAACCATAATGTTTTTGTCCACTCTCCCTCAAGAATAGGGAGAAATCCTAATTGTTGCAAGTTACAGTTCTTCTAACTAAAAGAAGTTAGTTTCATTCTAAAGCACACACTTCATTAATAACCATAAATTAGGCATAGAATCATATTGAATTTCATTCAAACATTCATACATTCACTCATACAAATTTCATCATATCATATTTGCATTACCACATACTAAAGTCTAGTTTAAGATGCATAAGTCTTAGGATTGTCTCTGAACTTTGGTAGATCTAAATAATAAAAGACATAAACTTAATAAATAAAACTAGCCATAAATAAAACAGATCACTCCCCCCAACTAATTTGTTGCTTATCCGGTCAATAAACTTCAAGGATGGAGGTTATACTATAGAGTTATCTCCCTGAAATCGGCCACAATGTCAACTCCCTTGACTTGCTTCAAGTAATAGCCTTTCCGATTTGAGAGCTTTGCCGATATTTTTTTCTTTATTGCTACTTCTTCCCCTCATGTCTTCCCTATCTAGTGTGGTACTAGAAACATGAGGATAGGAGATGGAAGACAAGTGGAAATAGTCCCCGTGGCTAATCCCTTCATCCTCGCATAATCATGTTTAAAGGCTTCATTAATAGTTCTCGTGGATAATCCCTTCATCCTTGCATAATCATGTTTTTTGATACCCATTATTTTCTTTCCAACATCTTTGTAATTCAAGAGATCTAACCACTGATCTATGATTTATTAGGATCCATTGATTATTTCCTGAGCTGTAAGGTAATTTATTTTCTCTTTCATGGTATTCTTGTAGGATTTTTCCCCTCTAATGCTCATTTCTAACATAAGAGGAAAATTCTCTTATTTGAATAACACCTACAAATATCAATGGATTCCAAGTAGTATCATCTAAAAGAACATAATTGTGTAGATAAAACTTACATAATTGATCTTGCATGTCTAATGTGGAATTGAAGAGAGTATCTAAAAACAAGAATTTCCTATTCATTGCTACAAGAAGATCACTAATCAATTGGCTAAACCAAAAACACAAAAAAAATTATGCAAGAATAAATAATAAACTCTAACAAGTGGCCTACACTTTAGTAATTGTGCTGCCTTGTCTTCTATTTCTCCAATATTTACCTTCAATTGTTTTACTTCTTCTTACTTTTCCAGTGCCCTAGTGTGATTGGATATCAATTCAGCTCTCTTCCCTACCCATTCTTTCTTTTCCTAAGAGAATTCCTATGTTCTCTTTCATAATTCAACACCTAGGGATACTACAATTGGTTCAATGGGAGTTTTAATTTGAGGAATTGGGCCTTGAGATATTGGTTCTTTCCCTTCTACTTCTACCATGGCAAGTTGTGCCAGCATCTCCAATTTTGACCCATGCTCAAACTTGTGAATCCTCTCCTCTAATTCTTTAATCTTGGCATCTCGCTCATTGTCTTTTTGTTGGTATATCTTTAACAACTCCTCTAATTGTTTTATTCTCTACATTGCCTCTTGCAATTCCTTATTAACATTTCTTTTTTCGATAAAAAATTCTTCGTCCTTCTCTAAAAACTTTCCATCTCCCATTTCACTTGTGTATTCACAACCCTTTGAAATATGGATTTTTGAGGATCTTCTCCTCATTTTATTAGCTAAAAAATATCTTCTGAATCTAATTTAGAAGTGCTAGAAAAATTTGATGGCTGCACAATGGGTATTTTTACTTCATTACCAGGGGCATTCCCCTATGAGTCTATCTATTTCTACCATTACAACATCCTCTTTTGAATTTTTAATTGATCCTCTCATAGACCCCTTCTTCCTTAGGTGATGTGAAAACCTTTTGGATTGTGTGGGCTTCTTCTACTCTCTTATAGGTGTAGAAGAAGAAGCTCCACTTTTCCCTTCCTTTGCTTTTTTTGGCCTTTTCTTCCCCTTTACGAATATAGAGGTAGATGCACCATTTTGTCTCTTTTTACCTCTTGGTGGTCTCTTAGAAATAGGGGTTTCTTGATTATTTTCTGCTATGAGTTGGCCATCAGAGGTTGTAGGTTGGGTTTCTTGAAAACCATCCTCTTCTGGTTCCTCTATGCTGTAGGTAGGTGTTGGAGTAGGGGAACTAGAGGGAATTCATTCCTCTGTAGTCTAGCTGCAACAAGTTCTTCCATTCTTTGTTCTTGGCCTCTATTTCCCTCATTAGGAAATTTAGGGATATTGTTGATATTGCTACAATTAAGAAAGTCTTCCCAAGAAAAATTTGGGGATTGAACCCTAAGGCTCCTCTTTACCAGTAATGTAACTAAGAAAAAATGAGGCAATGCTGAGTTGTTTCTTTTCCTTTTATATTCAAAGGAAAATCATTTTAAGAGAATGCACAAAATGTTGGGAACATTTACATGCTTTCCATGGCATATATGACTCAAAAAATTAAAATGGATTGTGTATAGAAATGACTACCACCCATCACATGCCAAGTATTTCACTATATAAGAAGCTACTTTAGTCCAAAGCCAAGGAAAAGACAAACATTTAGTAACTTGTGAGGAAGAATCAAAATTTTATCTTGGAAAGGATAATCATTTCGTACTACAATAGCATCCACTCTAACTGGAAATTCCTCTCCCACTCTTGTAAATCTAGATACTTTAGATACAACTACCTCTAATGCATCTATCTTCAAACCCCTAACAATTGCCTCATCATTCTAAAATATGCTAGCAAATTTTTGGGTCATTTCCTCATTGAATTCTATAAGCTTTACAGAATAATCCATCCAACCAACATGTTGGAAGACAATCAAACATTACCTATCTTCTAGTAGAAGGTTATGTGCTATAATTCCCTTCGTATGATATCACCCCCATCAATGATTTAGTAATTTACATTCACTTCTCATTTTTTCTTGCTTCATAATTCTTGTTCTACTTTCTTCTTGTTTTGCCACCCAATTATACAACTTCTATTATGCCTATATGTTGTATTACTCAAATGCACCTCTCAATTCAGCTACTTAGAACCCTTTTCTCTCATCTAAAACTTGTGTCTTTAGAAAAAGAAGGAAAATAAAATGGTAGAAAAATTTGTAGAGAGTTTTGAAAATCAATAAAACTAAGAAATAATCATGAATACCCCTCTCCCTAACTAAAGTTACTAAGTTTCCTCACTAGTGGGTACTGTTTGGGTGGAGGAAGAAATTAGAAGTAGTGGATAATTAAAACATGATATGTTACATGTAGGAATGAACTATAAACATGCAAAAATTCAATAATATTTTATGTTAATTATGTCAAATTAATGCATAGTGTACCTATAGAAATGGCTTGAAGTGAAGCTCAACTTGTGTGAAGCAACTAGATGATGCTTGCAACTTGATTTAATGTGATATACTTTGATTGTGATGAATTTTGTGCAATAATATTTTGAAATTAATGAAAACACATGTGTGACATGTGGAAAATGATGGATGAAAAAGGTTGTGGAAAGGACATAATGGGTGAGGTAATTAATTGCATGGTATGATGGAATTGAAAAAGGTGGTAGGATGGATATGTGTGTACAAATGAAATAGGATGCATGTAATGAAGTGGAATATGTATGGTTGGATTTATGAAATGAGATGCTATGAATTGATGGAAATGTAATTAATGTGAGTGTTTTTGAAATGATGGACAAACAAGTGCTACGAGATCATGTAGTAATAGGTCACTTCTATAGTTTTGTCACCTAGTGGCATGATGTTGCAAGTCCATGTTGCTTTTGTGACTACTTTAGAAAATGAAGACTACCGAATGTCACCTATATAGTGTGTGCATGTAAAATTTATTATAGAATTATACTTGTGAAATCTCAGTAGGCGAGCTATGTGGCTTGTATACTAATGCTTCAAAATAACTACATGTTGTTGACAATGTCTTTTATATATGTGGCTTAAATTGATGTTGTAGTGTTAAAATAAATTTGTAGAGGAGGAAATTTGCTACTCCCAAGTCTCTAGGAGAAGGAAGAGTCTACAGGGAGAAAATGGTGCTCAACTACGTCAAGGAACAAAGTTTAGATGATAGGATAAAATGATGAGAGTTTCAAAATAAAAAAGAGTAGATCACAAAGGGTTTCTAGATAGATTGGCGAGCTCTTGATCAAGGATGACAACACGACGCAAGGATGACAACACGATGCGCTAGCATCTCAATGGCGCATTGTCGTCTTGTATGAACCAAAAAATGAGGATATCATAGAAAATAGCTTAAGCGACTACTATTGTCTGATTGCTAAGAACTCTTAAGAATGCACAAAAATAATAGAACTAAAATAATGTAAATTAAATGAGATATAAATTAAATAGAATGTAAATGATAAAATAAAAGGAGAGAAAGAAATCACTCAAAATAGACCAAGCAATGAAGCTTCCAACAATGAAATTCTTCAATTCCTACACACATAAGAACAAGAGGAAATGTTGGGGATATTGAGGGGCTTGCCTCAGTTAAACCCCGTTTCAGTGTTTCCACCTCCATAGACAACCAAATTTAGACAGATAGATAGAAAGATAAATATACAAGAAGATAGAATGTATAAACAAGGAATGTTATAAATGCCAAGATTCTGAAGGACATAAGACAAGAAATAGATATCACGTGCAAGTCTTGAGGAAGCCAAAGAAAGAGAGTTGTGAGAGCCAAGAGAGTTACAAAGATTGTTGTAAGAGCTTAAGATTGCTATAGCAAACTATAGAGAGTTGTGTGAGCTTGAGAGAAAGAGAAAGAGAAGAGAGAATGAGAGAGCAAGAAAGAAAAGACCAAAAAATATCTAGAGAGAGCAATAGGAATGAAAATATAGACTTTAAAGGGAGAAAAGGAGGCAAAATAAGGTTCTTGAGCCGTTACAAGGTGTCTCAAGTTTTTTTCATCGATCAAAGTAGGTTGCAAGTGGAAAAATGCTTAGAAATGACTGTTTGAATGTTAAAATGTTGTGGGATGCTAGAGCGGTGTGTAGACATCCGCATGGTGCACTAGTGTCCAGATAAATCTCTCTCAAACATAGTGGAAATGAGGAAAACATAAATTTTAATGTAAAGTTAACGTAAGAAGGTAGCTATTAAAAAGGGGTCTTAAGCATCCTGAAGGTAAATTATTAATATTTTAAAATTTAATAATTTTTCCTATGTAGTGAATTCAAAAATTAAAATACTTAAGTCAATAATCATAAAATTCAATTAAATGAATAATAAACTTAAGTTAGATATAATAAAATACATAAAATAGATTGTTGAATAGTTACATATACTTTCTATTCTTTTATTTAAAAAAAATAAAAAATTATCTTTCTTTTTGTATAGGCATTTGAGATGAATAGGTTTAATATGATATATACCTAAATTTTGTATAAACATATTTATTATATACAAAATTTGGTATTTAAATATACATGTTTCTATAGGTATATAATCATATTTAAATTATGCACCCTTTTTATTAATTACTTTCATTTATTTATTCCTTCATTTTTTGTGTTATTTATTCTCGTTATCTTATGTATAGATATATAATCATAAGTATTTATGCATTCACTTTATGAATTATTATCTTCAATTATATTTCTATCATTTAGTATATCATGAGGCATTATACACATATAATATGCTTATGTATATTTTATATGATATTTTTTCCTCAATTATTTTATAAGTTATTATATACCTCTATCTCATGCATTTTAATAAACATATATTGAGGTTTATCATCTACATTATATATTTAAGTTTATTTAAATGGTATATAAATATAATTTATCTATATAGATTTTTATGATATTCCTTTGTATACACAAATGATATGTATATAAGACATGCATCTTAAATGACATACCATAAGATAAGTTTATTATGTATATACATATGTATCAATATATAAGATGAACATGCTTATTTCTATCTATTTTTTACATGTTATTATCAATGATATATATCTCTTACACATATTATACAATATTACATTATTGACATATTATGCATATACATATATAATACTTATGCTAGAAATTGGAAGGCTATCATTGATGTCAACAATGATATTTGGATGATTGTTAGTGATGTACATTAGTTGTATAGATAATTACTTGCTTCAGTAATGGAATTCTGTTGATTCAATATTTTGGTTTAGATTATTTTAATTTGTAAGATTCTCTCAGAATCTGATATTATGGTCTATCTTGACATCATTTGCATCTACTAACAAGATTTCAACTACCTTAGCTATATGGTTGGAAAGATATAGTTACTAGTAGTTTGGAAAATAATGTTATGCTTATATATTGGTTTAGTACGTCAATTTTCTAGTCTGGATTTCACCTCAAAGAAAGATATCACTATAGGAATTTGCACATAAGCTTGTGACTACAAGATGCATCTTACACCGAAGTCTCTTGATGATATGTGAAGGCATACAATAGATATGAATAATAGTGTTCTGCTCTATAAACTACAATGAGTTTTTGTATAGTGCATGATGAGGGAGATTCTACATTTTCTTAGGATTAATTATTTTATTTTGTGATGTTGAAGATAAGTTATTCGGTGTCGTCTAAAGAAGAATTTGATATGTTAACAAGTTTTTGTGTTACACATTTGATGAATTGCATATATGTTTGGAGGTTTGATGTTTTAGGTCTAACTCTGGTTGACCTAATTATGAATTGGTATTAAGAAGATTGAACATGTGTTGCGAATGTTAAATGGATCTATCATAGGTCCATGCTGACTAATATCATATATTACATGTGAAGATGAATGTGTTTTTGAGATTAATGCTATAGACTTGGTTTTGATTTGAAATGGGGTTACTCCAATTAGGCTGACCTAATTGGTGTTCTTGATCATATATGGTATATATATGTGAACTCTTTTGAGATAGAAGATAGAGAGTAGAGAGGAGATAACTTGTGTGAGGGAATGAAATGAAAAATGTCAGAGTGATCGAGAATTGCTAAATGTTGCAAATGTGTGAAGCTGTATGAATGAGAAGACAAATGTGTTGCATACACTTGTAGATACATGTTTCATATACTATGCTTCACCGGAACTAAACTCCAGTACAAGGAAGGTGCATTATATCTCAGTTCATCCCTTGGAAGTGAGCCATACTCTGTTGTATAAATTATTTCAGGTTGTGAGCCTTCAAGGATAGCGTGTCCTGACAGTGAGCCATTGTAATATTCTATATCTAGATATATTATATTGTGAGCTAAATCCTCACTGTAGTTTTTCCCATTTTGGATTTTCCACATAAAAATCTAGTGCTGATGTGTCTTATGGTGTCATGCTCTTTTTTATGTCTTCATTCTTACTTGCAGTTAAATATGCTTTAATAATTGGATGGTTTATAGCTAAATGGTTTAATGGAATACCGATTCACCCCCCCTCAGTATTTTGGGTGTTCAACAACTTAATTATATTGATTTCTAATTAGTTTTTTATTTAATTTCTTATAATCTATCTTAGTTTTTAATATAAACTTTGAATCATGTGTAGTCTTGCCTCTTTCCCCACCCCCTATCTTTTTTATCTAGTCTTGGTCTACAAACAATTTTTTTCTCCTTCAACTCTCTATCATCTTGATGATGGATCACATAGTGTGATCCAAAATGTTGATCTAAAATAGTTCCTATAAAGTTGAATCCAAAAATAACATGTACTAGTCATTATGGACTATGGAAATATGATATCTTTTATTAAATAGTTACAAGTTTATATCTTTAATTAATATTACATTTTAAAATTGAACTTAATAATGAAATCATAAAGAATTTAATATTGAATTTAATTGATAGTTAAAGTCGAATGTATTGATATATTTTTTTTAAAAAGTGAAACTAAATTGAGGCCCTAAATTTTCAACCAAACTTATTGCTAATGTAACACCTAAAGTTAACCCTAAACTCCAAACTAAACATGAGTTAATATTAGGCATTTAGATACATCATTTGTAGTATTTGTTGACTTTCTAAACATCATAGTGATTTAATATTCCAATATTAGAATTCACATTCACACATAGTCTCTATTGATAAATGTGTTTGATTAAAAGATAAATTAGGTTTTTGAAAGGGTCTAAACCCTATTAGAAAATGAAAGAAGAACAATGAAACATAAAACAAGAGCAACCAAATTGTTCAAAATTAAACAATGCTAGAACCAATCCTACCGACCCTCACACCAATAGACTTAGTGTGAGGATGAGAGACCATCTTAAGAAGACCTTTCTCTACCTTTATACAACCGTTCATGAAGAGTTAACATCCAAATCCATATATATAAGAGAAGAGGGAGGGGATGCCCCCCTCAAGGGCCCATCTAAGAGTTCTGCACAATCCGAAAAACAACGTGGAGTTGTCGATACTACTGATAAATGTTATCAAATACTAAATAACTAGTTTTCCCACCTTTAAAATTGTATACCAACGATACCAAATTAATGCAACTTAAGACAGTCTGATTTTCTAGAGTTATTTTCCATGACTTTTGAAAGAGCTTACGTGTGCCATCTTACAATTAAAGTTCTAAAATTTATAATGGAGATCATGGTGGATTTATTTACTGTAAATACTAATACACAGACTTGTAAAATTCTATTTTAAAGAGGCTAAGAGATATAAGTGAGACCTTAAAAACTGAAATTCAAAAATGTCACTGTAAGAATTCGTTATAAAGTTCGTTACAATATCGTGCTGACTCCGTTAAAATTCCTCTATCCTCGTCATGACCATGTAATTATGATTTCAATCAACAGTTCAGACAATAGCGACAGAAAGCATAAAAGGTTCTAAAATTCAACATATTATATATTTTTCTTCTCTAACCTCCTGTACAATACATGATTTATTTTTGTTTTATTTAGAGACACTATAAACGCTTTTCTCTTGACATCAAGAGTTTTTTCGATCTTAAGTAGGCAATCACACAGTTGATTTGTACAATAATATCATATCTACTAACATGACTAGGACTTTTTCCGAAGTAAAAAGAAAGATCCAGAGAAAAGTGGTTCCGGTTGATCTCTTCAGAGCCTTGATCGGGCAACAACATAATTGTTACCATGGTCATCTGAACTTGTACGGCGAGGTTTACTGAGTTTTCTGGAAGAAGCTTTGGAAGCTGGGGAAACTTTCTTGGCCAATTCTCTGAGGAGGAACTTTTGTATTTTGCCTGTGGACGTTTTGGGCAGTTCCATGAACTTCACTGCCTTGGGAACCATATAATGAGGAAGCTTGTCTCTACAGAAGGAGATAATGTCCTCTTCTTTGATCTTCTCCTTAGTGTTAATGAAGGCGCAGGGCGTCTCACCCCAATGAGGATGAGGCATTGCAACGACGGCCGCCTCAGTGACCGACGGATGAGTATACAGAACGCACTCCACTTCCACGCTACTGATATTCTCCCCACCGGAGATGATCACGTCCTTCGACCGGTCTTTGATCTCCACGTACCCGTCGGGATGGATTACACCCACGTCACCCGTGTGGAACCACCCCCCGGAAAAAGCCTGCGCGCTACTTCGGGCGTCATGGAGGTATCCTTTCATGAGGCTACTGCCTCTTAACATAATCTCCCCCACGCTCTTTCCGTCCCGGGGAACACTGGACATGGTATCCGGGTCCTTCACGTCCACACCGTCCAGGCTCAGCACGCCAACACCTTGCCGTCCTTTGAGGGAAGCGCGATGGGACTCAGGTCGTCCGTCCCATTCACTCTTCCACTCGCAGGCCAACGCGGGACCCGTGGCTTCCGTGAGTCCATAAGCATGCGTTACGTGGAACCCCATGGCTTCCATTTTTGTCACGACCGGTGGGGCGGGTGGTGCGCCACCTGTCAGAATGTGAACCTGGCGCGCCAAGGGCGTACCCGTTTTCGCTTTCTCGTGCGGGTCCGAGTTGAGAAGTATGTTGAAGACAATTGGTGCACAACAGAGATGAGTCACCCCATGGTGCGCTATGGCGGAGAACATTTCCGTGGCAGTGGTATTTCGAATGCAGACACTGGTTCCCCCTCGTGCCGCAAGTGCCCAGGTGAAAGTCCAGCCATTGCAGTGGAACATAGGAAGCGTCCACAGGTAAACCGGTTCGGTGCCCATGTTCCACAGCAACAGAATCGCCAGGCTGCTCAGATATGCGCCGCGGTGGCTGTAGACGACACCTTTGGGAGCCGACGTTGTGCCTGAGGTATAATTCAGAGCAATGGAGTCCCACTCGTCTAGTGGCATTAGTGGCTGGAACCGCGGGTCTCCGTGTCGCACCAGGTCCTCGTAAGTCATCATCTTGTCGGCGCTGTGGGATGGGTCGTCGTGAATCAGAATCAATTTCGGCTTACTTTCCCGGTTCAGCATGCCCAGCGCCTGCTCGGCCAGAGGCAGCAATTGGTAGTCCACAAACAAGAGCTTGGCCTGAGAATGGGAAAGAATGAGGGCGACGTTGCGGGCATCGAGGCGGGTGTTGATGGTGTTGAGAATCGCTCCGGCCATTGGGACGGCGAAATGCATCTCGTAGAGCGCTGGGACATTGGGCGCCACCACGGACACCACGTCTCCTCTCCCAACGTACTCCGCCAGAGAGCACGCCACACGACGACACCGATCCCTCGTTTGCGACCAGGTAAAACGGACGTCCCCATAAATTATTGATGCTCGGTCCGCGTATACATCTGCTGCTCTGTCTAAAAAGCTGAGCGGGGACAGGGCAACGAAATTCGCAGCGCATTTGGGCAGGTCCTCCATCTTTGTCTTGAGCGCCTCCCTCAACTGTCTTATTATAAATACAGGGGGGAGAATATGTGGTTGGGAAACAAAGTTAGTGAATGGAGGAAGATTATGGGCATTGGTTGTGGTGATGGGGGAATGGGCAGGGGGATTATATAGGGCAAGATTGAGTAAGGTCTATGTCACTGGGAAAGCATCGGAAGGATCCTCGCTCTGTCATTGGAAGCACATGGAAAAACTGTTAGTGTAAAGCTGAAACGGGGTCCACGGTCTTGCTCCGATTTATTTTCCAGGCCAGTTTTCTTGGTGGGGGCAGGGGGCCGCAATTATTTTCAATATCCAACGGTTCGGTGGTCCGTATAGTTGATTATTTGGTCATCAACAGACGAAACCTGAAGCCTCAATAATGTATGTTTCAAGTTTCCTCACAGGACTGCGATTGTACCCATATTCTTGAGCTGCATTTATAGCCGAAATTCTCTCCTACAGTAGCGTTGAACAGGTTAGATATTGGAAGTTACGACAGTCAAGTGAATCGTAGAAACTTCCTGTCATGGACAGGTAATGAGCTCCACAATATGGTCAAGCACGAGGGCACCATACGTGGCCCACACGTTTACTGCGTCAGAGACTGGAAAACAGCCGACGAAAAAGACCATTGGAAATTTCGGTTTCTTCAATAAAAACACGAGCAATTCGCTGGTCATTCAGTCTCTTGCAATGGTGGTGCACGTGACTCAGCATGCTGGTGGGAACAGAGGAGGGAGCCGTAATTCGGAGACAAGAGAAGCTATTCTGTAACCTTTCACGGGTTTGCGTAATAACGGGGAGACATCTTTATCTGTAGGGATGAGAAAGATGTGGATGGAGTCGAAAGGCACTTCATTCCAAACAGAGGTACCTGATGACTACCAGGACCCCGCTTCTCACGTGGACCTTCAATGCAAACATTCCCCTGCACTCCGCAATGTTTCACCGACATTTTCAAGGGCTTTGCGGCCTCATTGCTGCTCATTTTTAATACATCTTAATCATCTTAATCAGTTTTGATTATATTTAGTTTCATCTTTTTCTATTTATCAAATTAACTTTTAAATATGAGTAAATAATAGATAAATCAGGGGAGAGAATTTAGTAATTGTTAAGCAAAGTGATGTTTTAATAATCATTCATGACTAAGGGGAGAGGATTTAATAGGTGTTCACATATTTCATGCTATTTTATATTTAAGATTTGAATTAAATAATTTAAGACTTGTATATATCTATAGAGGAGGAGAATTGCTACTCTCGAGTCTATAGGGTAAGGAAGAGTCTGCAAGGAGCAAATTATCCTCAACTACTCAGGGATAGGAGCTCAAGTGACGAAAGATGATTAAGGGAGAGTTTATGCAATGTTTTTGGGTTTTATGATTGCTTATGGAAAAGGACTTCACAAACCAAGTGAGCGAGCCTTAGAGGTCTCAGAAGACAAATAGACTAGCTCTCGGCCAAAGGATGAAAGCGAAGGCCAAGGACGACAATGCTACACACTGACATCTTAGTGGGCTGTTGGTGTTTCATATGGACCAAAGATAGAGTCATCCACTAGAAACTCTTAGGACCCAGTAACTACTCAAAGAGTGAAGTCTGACAGTTTGAACTAATTTAGCAAAATGTAGAAAACACAAGAAAAGCACAACAACAAGAATACTAAATGAACAAGTAAATAAACTACTAAATGAAATGAAAAGTAGTGAAAAAAAAGGGATGAACTCAAGGGTGGTCTAGCTAAGAAGCCTCTTGTAAAGCTCCTCATGGATTACCTACACACACATAAATAATAAAAGTGTTGGGGTTGTTTTTAGGGATTTGCTTAGTCAAATCCCCATTTTGGTAATATCCACCTCCACAGAAAACCAAAGAGAAAACAAGATAGAGAAATAGACAATAGATTATGTGAAATGACAAGATAAAGAAATAGAACATGCAAGATATCAATATGCTACCTTAATAAAAATGATAATACAACACAAGGAAATGATACCCTCCCTCCAATGAGCTTGTGAAGTTGAGAGGAAGTGTGATGCCTTGAGAGATCTTGAGACGAATGTGTAAGAACTTTGATGTAGAAGAGCTTGAACAAGCAAGAGAGCAAGGGGAGAATGAAGGTTGAGAGAGTGAAATTGCAAGAGTGAAGCTAGATTGAATGGAATGAGAAAATGAATTGCTAAGGAATGAGAATGAATGAGTGAGAGGAAAGAATATAAGCTCAAATGAAGAATTACATGCAAGAGGGCATTTTCGAGCACACTTGCAACTATAGAAGTGTTACACTTCATGGGCAGGTGAAAGTGTAACATCCCAACAACCACATGATTAAGAATCTTGTCAGGACATTCATGTGGTACACAGATGTCTGCGCAACATAGAAGTGTCCCTGACAAAAATTCCCCCACTGATAGAAAACAACAAGGACATGGATGAAAATGAAAGGAGAGAGGAAGGGACTTTGCATTATCGTCTGATTAGGCTAAAGTGAAGGTTGATGTAATGTGAAATTGTATAAGGGTTCAATTTTATGACATTACATTTTCTCCCACTTTAGTGAGCATATGTATCTGGACATGTGTGAACTAAAGTAGAAAAAGGTTGAAGAGAATATACCCAATATGAAGAGAAAGCAGATCCTCAATTTGGTATATGTGATGTGGAGAAGCTCAACCAAGACGCAAAGAGGACATGGGTCTTCGATCCTACAAAGCTGACTACAATCTCACCACAAATATGTTAACTGTAGACAAACATGTTGGGAAAAAAAGAAAAAAATGGACATGATAAAATCTCATAGACATGATTAGATAAAAGATGGCGCTAATAGGCATGGCTAGAGACCATATGATAAGCAGATAGGCTTGTGGTTGTTGCAAACTACGTTGCAAGACAATCACAAGAAAGACAAGTAGAGTCTAGTTCTAGTTTTCCCCCAAGCTAGATGACGAGACATAAGACATCAATAAATCCTTTTGGAACTTTTTTAAAAATTAAACATATATGATAGCCCCCTCTTAGAATGATGTGTGCTACATAGAGGAGCACATTTCATTCGAAGGAGAACAAAAAGGCAAGAGGTGTTGTCACATGAGATACATAGCAAGATGTATTCATGGGATGTTGTCAAGTGAGAGAAAAACACGTAGAATTCACAACATCACAAGAGAGAAAGGTAGAGACAAAGAAATCAAGATCACAGGGGATTCAATTTTTTGGGGTCAGAACTACTCATAGATATAGATAGGTAGATATAGTATAATATATGTATAAATAGTCATCGCCCATCAAATATATAAGAATGAGAAGAAAAGCACACGAAGACAAAATAAAATAAAAATCGGGTCAACATGGAAGAGGCCTAAATGCCTCAACGCTTTCCAACATTCCCAACATGAAAGCCAAAATTTACATCATATAGAAGAATGATGATACAAACATAAGAAGTGTGCAACAAATTTTCTCTCCTATATCCAAGAACCTACAAGGGTAGCAAGGGTCCTCCAAGAAAGATAAAAAATAAATAGATAAACATAGAGAACACCAAAAAACACACAAGGCTAAGCTAAATATGAAGAAGGTGCCACTTTAGTCTAAATCCACCAGTAGATCGTCCTAATCCCAATCTAGACCATCATAACGATCTAGGGAAGGCGAGCCTGTAGGGGGGGATAGCTAGGGTGATGCAAGTTAACTCACCTGTAGCAAGAGCTAAGGAAGAAGGCCCCTTAAGGTCTCCATTATTGAACTATTGCAAGAATAGAATCATCGATCTAACAAAGATCAAATAAAAAGTCGGGATGTCTGCTAATGAGTTGAACATGCACAACAAAAATTAGGAATAAAAATTGATGTGGGAGTGGAATCAAAAGTGGGTAGGCCCTCCCAACATCAAACAAGATAAAATGAAATAAAAAGGGAGATTGCTTTTGGAAGGTGGAAGACCTTGGAGTCAACCACTAAGAATTATAAATAAAGTTTCTATCTTGGAATATGAGAGGCTTGAATAACCCTAAAAACAACACTCTCTCAAAACCTGTATCTTTGAGAATAAGATTAAATTCCTCTTGATTGAAAAGAAGTTAAAATGAATCAAGATACTTTCTAGTCTATGGAAAATTGTATCTAGCTTAGGGCCAAGTTTTTAATAAGCGTAAGGAGCCTTTGATGGAATTGTTACTATGTGGACCCATTGGTGGCTTCTTGTTCCCTATTGTCTCTCTATGTTAGTAGTCTAGTTATTAAATTCTCCAACTCTTCTTTCTCTTCGGTCCTTATCAACCTTTATGCACCAAATTTATATAATGCTCGTAAGGCTGTTTGGGAGGACATCACTTGACAAATGAAGAAATATAAATTATTTCTAGTTGATAGCTAGTGACTTTAATACCCCCCTTTTTCCTTCTAAGAAACTTGGGGGATTAACTAACTACACTAACAACATGGAAGATTTTGTGGACTTTATCAATATAACTATGGACTTATGGACATTGAATTAGAAGGGCAACCTTTTACCTGGACAAACCTCAAGAAAGGTAATAATCTAATTCAAGTCAAACTTGACCACTTTTTGGTCTCTTCTAACTAGGAAATGGGGTGCAACTCAAACTTGTTGGCTTTGTCTTGGATTGTCTCAAATCATAATCCTCTACTTCTCTCTTGGGTTGACAGACCTTGTAAGGGACCATTTCCTTTCTATTATGAAATTATGTGGACCACCCACCCTAACTTTAGAAATTGTATCTCTAATTGGTGGAACACCCCCTTCCAGGGTATGACAATGTATAAAGTATACCGAAAGTTGAACTTGATAAAAGAAAAGGTGAGTGGATGGAACAAATTAAATTTTGGGAATGTTTTGGTGCAAAAATGGAAGTAATTGCAAAAATCATTTATATCCATTTACCAAAATAGCAAATGGAGACAGTTGAATTTTAGTTGTTTATGATATGTCGTTTGTCAAAAAAAACTAGTTCTTAGACAATGATGATACAGTTGATGATTTGATGATTGTGCAGGTGGTGATACAAGATAGATATATAGGGCAGATATATTAGATAAATGTAGTTGATGGTTTGTGCAGATCGTATACATTGTACACAAGACACATAAGATTATATCTTGTGCATTCTTATATTGACTTGTATACATTGGTGCATTCTCAAATGGGTAGACAATTCAAGTGATACGTTTGTGCAAGTGTGTTGAAGTCTCCATGTGTTATTGGATGGTTCTGCATATTTGGTATATGTTGACATATCTTGTATTTATATAACAATGCAGATTACAAGACTTAGGTTTTGCCATTTATATGTATATTCTCTATTGTTTATGCGATAAGGTGGTAACTATTGATATGAACTCAGTCAAATGCTAATGAAGACCTGCAACATGAACATTATCTTAGACATAAAAAATGTTGGCTTCTTAGTTTGATCTTTAAGGTGTTCTTCTCTCCATTTCAATCTTTGGGTGATTCTAGCATTTGGATTACACTATCATAAGATCTCGTGCAGACAATGATTCTATGATATTGGTTATACTTACATTGTGATAAGGTTTCAAGTTAAAAGTTTAAAAGGTCTATAGATCTTATCACTTATGTCTCATATAGTATAAAGGCCTTGAATGTTTAACCATTTGCATCATATTTATTTTTACAAGGTTTTTAAAGCCTTTAATATTAAAGGCCCAAGCATCGACATTAGAAGTATGTCTAATTTACATCACTTGGGATGTCGGGCACTTAAAGTGTCATAACAGTTTTGAAAAGCAAACAGAAATTAAAAGAGCCCAAGGCTATCGAGCAAGTTGAATCATGAGCCACAAAAGCTAACCCAAGGAATACTTAGGTTTATAAACTTGCATCGAAGCTTGGCATAAGGTTTTTGTTGTTTCATTTTTATTTCAAAGCCCACATTAGGGCATGGGAGGAAAAATGTCACATGGAAGGTGTGGCGGCCAGGACTTGCAATGATAAACTGAAATGGTGTCAACTTGAAGTGATAAAGCTCGGTAGTAAAGTGAAGTGGCAAAGCTTGGTAGTAAAGTGAAGTGGCAAAGCTTGATTCTGGAGGTTCTTAGTTGGGTAGTTATGGATCTCTTCAACCAATTTTTTTGGTATTTGTTTGATTATCTTCCACCGTAAACAGGTAATACAAAAATCATCTTGACTCTTACCAACCTTGAGACATTTGGATAAAGAAAGGATTATTTTTAAGGGCATGAAATTGTTCATTTTATGATAATATCATTTCTAAATATTTGTAGCTATAGAAAATGACTGTAACAAGTTTTGTGAGTAAAATATTTGGTAAATATGTTTAAACCTGTTAGGGTTTCTAGAGAACAAGATTTGGTTGTAACTGAATAATTTCTTGGTGGTGATATTTGTAATTATTTTTGTTGCAAGGGTTTGTTTTTAAAGAAGTACTATTTAGGGTTTTCCATTTAAACCCTAACCCGAGTTGATATACAGTTACACAAACTGCTTTCAAAGATTATTATTTTTAGTTTCTTTAAAAGATGGCTTTTAGGCATTTTTTTTGGGTTACTTGAAAGTGGAATATGATGGTTCAGATATACTGTACAAAAGTGGTATTACATTGAAAATCTTTATATTTATTTCTAGATTATTGAAGAAAGATGTTGTCATTCTCATACAACATTCTTCAATGTGCTTATTGAAAATATTTTATAGTCGTCTATTGAAATTCTAGGATTGCAATTTTCACTTCTAGGGTTTTGATAGAATATTGTATTGTTTTTCATTGTAAAGGATTTGGTGCTCCTATATCTCATGAAGTTGTTGCTTTTGAATTTTTGTGGAGTTGGTGCTCCTATACTTTGTGGAGTTGGTGCTCCTAAACTGTGCAGAGTTGGTGCTCTAAGTGAATAAAGATATAGATATTTTGAGTGGTTTTTATTCCCCAAGAGGGTTTTCCACTCAGGACAAAATGTTGTGTTATGTGATGATTTTGTGTGTGATTGTTCTTATTTGTTTGATTGTAATATGTCATCAATTGCATTAAATGTTGTTATGTTTCATTCTTGCATCTCTATCGATGTTTAAGTCAACATATCATGCATAAAAGGTTCTATTGTGGGCTCTGATACATGTGAATGTGTAAAACATCTTGACTTTAGTCTTTATTGATGATATACCTATTTGATTCATGGTTAATGCAAATACAATACTATTTAGCACTAGTAAAATCTTCTCTATAAATAGTCATTTGGTCTTTTGGTTTTTCTTCACTTTTGCAAATGTTTATATCAAAATGTCATGCACAAATGTTTTGTTATTATTGTGAACTCTGATACAAGATAAAGTATAAAAGTATTCATTTGGTTCAATATATGTTTCAATTCATGTCAATGTTTTATTCATATTCCTGATTCGTGTTCAATGCACAAGTCAAGTTTGCTTCACGAACTGTCATTTGTCCTCTTGGTTCAAAAGAAAACATAAATTCTTGGTTTTGAAAAAGATTGTGACTTTCCTAAATCACTGATTCACCCCCACACCCTCTTAGTGATTTCAGTCTTCCAACAATTGGTATTAGAGCATAGGGTCCTTTTATAGGTCTAATCCACCTAGGATAGATTCTAGTTATTGGAATTTTGTCAAACATATCTCAAGTTCAAGAAGGTAATTTTGTGGCTAGAGCCAAATCCTTGATTAATAAAGTATAATTGACTTAAGGATTCTTGGTATTGAAGTGTTGTGTCTGATATGGAAAAAGATAGAAGGAATAAGGGAAAAAGAAGTTCACAGCAAGATACTAACCATCAAGCTTTTCCTGAACTTAATATGAGGAGTAATGAATAAGTGACCATAAACAATAACCCAAAAATAATAGAGTATCCTACATTTAGAACACCTCGGTTTGAAGGTACCAACTTTATTCTTTGGAAACGTGGGATGGAGACATATTTGTCTTCCTTAGGGTTTGATGTGTGAGCAATAGTAGAAAGAGGTTGCATTGTATCTGTGACATCTCCTTCCACACATGAGGAGAAGACAACTCTTGAATTCAATGCTAGGGCTATAGATGCTATTTTCAATAGTTTTCCAAATGAAATCATTGCTAAGGTTATGCATTGGAAGAATGCAAAGGAAGTTTTTGACAAATTGATTGAAATGAATCAGAATGGTGAGTTGCAAGAGGAAATATCTTTGAAAACTAAAACAAGTTGTGGCTCATCTGAAAATGATGATTGTGCAAATCTTCATAGTTCTGAAGAAAATAAAATTGAGTCTAGATCTATAGAGATTACTAATGAACATTCAAATGGCCAAGAAATTAATGAAGAAGTAGATCAGTTTTTTGGTGAAGTGAATTTTGAATAGGAATGTGATGAACAAGAAAGTGAGGTTGATTTGGAAGGTGAAATCCTGTGTGCTTTAGATACAATTAAGCAACTTAGAAGAGAAAACCATAATTTAAAAAGACAACTTCAACAAGAAAAAATTATCATAGAAAAAATAAGCTCAAATCTTGTGGAAGCTAAGTTACAAGTTGAAGAAGCTAGAAATATTGAGGAAGATGTTAAAATCCAACTTAAGACAAAAGAACAGAGTATAGAAAAACTTGAGTGGCAAGTGGTTTTACTGAGGAACATTGATAAAGCTTCAAAGCAGTTAAGTGATGAGAAAATTAATGGGAATGGCTCTATGTCTTTGGATAAAATTATTGGTGCACAAAAATCTCCAAGTGACAAAGGTGTTCTAGGCTTAGAGGAAGGTTAGTTTTCTAAGGTTAGAAAAACACCTAGAACAAAGGTAGATTTAAACTTTCATGTTGTTGACCTTGAAACTATAGGAAACAAACAACACAAGGATATCAATAGAGGAGGAAGGAATAGAACAAACAGATTCATAGGATCTCCCTTTGTTTGGAAAGATAAATTAATGAGGTTTAATTGTTATTTCTCAAGCTATTGTTATTCCTATTTTGAATATGGTCACAAAGCATCTGAATGTTGGATTAAAGTGAAGAAAAATGATTGGAAAAGGAACTATGGTATTGTCACATGCTTCAGGTGTTGTCAGCCAGGTCATATTGCAAGAAATTATGATAAATTATTTCTAAAGATGATGTAGGAGAGTGCAAATCTTTAGTTGTTTGCTATAAATGTAATGAATTTGGTCATAAAGCAAGGTTTTGCAGGGAGAAATCATCAGGAAATGGATCTTTAAGGGTCTAGAGAAGAAAGAAAGGAAAGGAGAAGGGAGGACTTAGTCTTGTGCATGATGCACAAGGATCATCTCTTAGCATTTAATGGCTGCATGGTTTTAGGGGGAGTGGTCCAATTTTTTATTTTCTACCCCCAAGGAGTCTTAGGATGTGGTGGAATAAGTTTTCATTAAGTTTTGATGGATCAGTTACAATTTTTTTTCTAGTAGTATCTATGCATGTTACTTGTTTATGCTCACTTGGTAAAGGATAGTCAGTAGTTTGATGACTACAGTCATAATGGTCAAAAATCTTATGCAGTTGTAAGAATAATGTTGGTATTGCAGTAACAGTTCTCTATGATGTTGCAAACGTTTCCAAATTTAATGATGGAGTAAGTTGATTTGCAGTAATAATTTTTTTTGTTTTGTAGAGAATAGGTGACAAACTTTATGAATATGCAAACCTTAGAGTGATGGTGCAGTCTTTATGGGTGAATGATTGTTTGAGCAGAGAATTTATCTCTTTGCATTGTTTTCAGTAGTCAAGGTGTGAACATTTGTTTCTCTTGATAGTTTGTATCTTGTACACATGATATATTGAACTAAGAATGATGGACATGGTCATAGTGAACAAACAAGGACTGTGAGGTCTTGAAAGCAAGCATAACATAACAAGTAGTGGTGGTACAAGGAATTTGTTTGAGTGATATCAATAAAATCATTCTTGGCTCTTAACATAAGATGTCTAAGCACTATGATTTCTTAATGTGTATACCATTCTATCTCTATTGTTCTTCTTTTAGAGTGTTTTAGCTTTCAATGAATACAAAATACATCAAGCTTCAATACAGGGGTGTTTGACAAATACCATTGTTTGGATAGACCATGATACATCTATAAATGTTGTTGATTCTGGAAGTTTTTTTTAGCAGTCAGTTGACTAACAGGTTTTTGAATGACAGTGACTCTTCTTTGAAAGAGTCTCTACTTAATAACAATGGTATTGACATTCAAAGTAAGTGTTTTCTATGGCTTATATGTGGCATAATGAATTTCCAATGTTATTGCAAAATGAAGAAATTGATGATTGAAGTAATGACATGTTGATAGTCTTTGAATCTTGAGTTCTACTTGCAGCTAGTTTTGGTTGGATAGTTGGTTGGCTTCTCAATTGTTTATTGGTATCTCACATTCTCTTCTTTTATTCTTTGTCATTGAGGAAAAAAGGGGGAGAGATGATACGTGTTTTTCCATCAAGGAAAAAGGGGGAGTTTGTTGGCTTTCAATTGTTTATGATATGTGGTTTGTCCTTGATGATAAAAATTGGTTCTTAGATAATGATGATACAGTTGATGATTTGATGATTGTGCAGATGGTGATACAAGACAAATATATAGGGCAGATATATTTGATTAATGCAGTTGATGGTTTGTGCAGATGGTATACGTTGTACACAAGACACATAAGATTATATCTTGTGCATTCTTAGATTGACTTGTATACATTGGTGCATTCTTAAATGGGCAGACAGTTCAAGTGATATGTTTATGCAAGTGTGTTGAAGTCTCCACGTGTTATTGGATGGTTCTGCATATTTGGTATATGCTAACATAGCTTGTGTTTATATAACAATGCAGATTAAAAGACTTTGGTTTTTCCATTTATATGTATATTCTCTATTGTTTATAAGATAAGGTGGTAACTATTGATATGAACTCAATCAGATGCTGATGAAGACCTACAACATGAACATTATCTTAGACATAACATATATTAGCTTCTCAGTTTGATCATTAAGGTGTTATTCTCTCCATTTCAGTCTTTGGGTGATTCTAGGATTTGTCTTACACTGTCATAAGATCTCGTGCAAACAATGATTCTATGATATTGGTTATACTTACATTGTGACAACGTTTCAAGTTTAAAGTTTAAAAGGTCTATAGATCTTATCACTTATATCTCATATAGTATAAAGGCCTTGAATGTTTCACCATTTGCATCATATTTATTTTTACAAGGTTTTTAAAGCCTTTAATATTAAAGGCCCAAGCGTCGACATTAGAAGTATGTCTAATTTACATCACTTGGGATGCCAGGCAGTTAAAGTGTCATAACAGTTTTGAAAAGCAAAGAGAAATTAAAAGAGCCCAAGGCTATCGAGCAAGTTGAATCATGAGCCACAAAAGCTAACCCAAGGCATACTTAGGGTTATAAGCTTGCATCAAAGCTTGGCATAAGGTTTTTGTTGTTTCATTTTTATTTCAAAGCCCACATTAGGGCACGAGAGGAAAAATGTCACATGGAAGGTGTGGCGGCTAGGATTTGCAATGATAAACTGAAATGGTATCAAATTGAAGTGACAAAGCTTGGTAGTAAAGTGAAGTGGAAAAAATTGACTATGGAGGTTCTCAGCTGGGTAGTTATGGATCGCTTCAACCAATTTTTCTGGTATTTGTTTGATTCTCTTCCATTGTAAATAGGTAATACAAAAATCATCTTTACTCTTACCGGCCTTGAGACACTTGGACGAGGAAAGGATTATTTTTAAGGGCATGAAATTGTTCATTTTATGCTAATATCATTTCTAAATATTTGGTAGTTATAGCAGTTGATTGTAACAATTTTTGTGAGTAAAATCTTTGGTAAATATGTTTAAACTTGTTAGGGTTTCTAGAGAACAAGATTCGCTTGTAACTGAATAATTTCTTGGTGGTGATATTTGTAAATTTTTTTGTTGCAAGGGTTTGTTTTTAAAGGACTATTTAGGGTTTTCCATTTAAACCCTAACCCGAGTTGATATACAGTTACACAAACTGCTTTCAGAGATTATTATTTTCAATTTCTTTAAAAGATGACTTTTAGGCATTTTTTCTATGTTACCTGAAAGTGGAATATGATGGTTCAGATATACTGTACAAAATTGGTATTACATTGAAAATATTTATATTGATTTCCAGATTATTGAAGGAAGATGTCATTCTCATACAACATTCTTCAATGTGCTTATTGAAAATATTTTATAGTCTTCTATTGAAATTCTAGGATTGCAATTTGCACTTCTAGGGTTCTGATAGAATATTGTATTATTTTTCATTGTAAAGGAGTTGGTGCTCCTGTATCTCATGAAGTTGGTGCTTCTAAATTTTTGTGGATTTGGTGCTCCTATACTTTGTGGAGTTGGTGCTCCTAAACTGTGAAGAGTTGGTGCTCTAAGTGAATAAAGAGATATATTTTTGAGTGGTTTTTATTCCCTAAGAGGGTTTTCCACTTAGGACAAAATGTTGTGTTATGTGATGATTTTGTGTGTGATTTTTCTTATTTGTTTGATCTCAATATGTCATCAATTGCATTAAATGTTGTTATGTTTTAGTCTTGCATCTCTGTCGATGTTTAAGTCAACATATCATGCATAGAAGGTTCTATTGTGGGCTCTGATACATCTGAATGTGTAAAACATCTTGATTTTAGTCTTTATTGATGATATGTCTATTTGATTCATGGTTACTGCAAATACAAGACTGTTTAGCACTAGTAAAATATGCTATATAAACAATCATTTGGTCTTTTGGTTTTTCTTCACTTTTGCAAATGTTTATATCAAAATGTCATGCACAAATGTCATATTATTTTTTGTGAAATTTGATACAAGAGAAAGTATAAAAGTATTCATTTGGTTTAGTCTATGTTTCAATTCATGTCAATGCTTTATTCATATGCCTAATTTGTGATTAATGCACAAGTCAAGTTTGCTTCACGAACTGCCATTTGTCCTCTTGGTTCAAAAGAAAACATAAATTCTTGGTAACTTTGAAAAATATTGTGACTTTCCTAAATCATTGATTCACTCCCCCCTCTTAGTGATTTCAGTCTTCCAACAGAGACCTCTCTAATCATTCTCATCTTACTGAAGAACCATTATAGATGGAGTGGAAATAAATTCTAAAAAGAGAAGAAATTATGTGAAAACAAAAATCAAGGATACAATGGCTAAAGGAGAGAGACATGAGCTCAACATTCTTCCACAATTCTTATTAGAAAATGTGTGGATAGTGTGTTTTCATTGATATCAACCTTTGTTAGTGTTTTCATTGATGTCAACCATTGTAGATATCATATGCATTATGCATTATTCATGATTGTATGGTAAAATGATGTAATATTTTCCTATTTGTTGATGTTCATAATTGTATGTTTTCACTAGTACACCATTGTGAATCATCAGGGTGGGTGTAGAAAGATGGGGGGGTAGAAAGTGGCCACTCAACTTTCAAATTTCAAAAAATTTATAATGTGAGCATGTTATAACACGCTTCCATTATGGCTTGGTGTGACTGAGCCTTAGGGTTAGCCACACCAAGGGAAAAACGTGCTCGTGTTATAACATAAGCATGTTTTAGTTGATATAAACAAAAAAAAGAAAATTCATTTCATTCTATTCTTTACTATTTTCAATTTCCTCTATGGCCTGCAAACCCTCAAAAGCATGCTCACATTATAGGAAGGCTCAAACTATTCTGTTTCTTCACCAAATCTTTGTCAAAATGCCGCTACAACATTGGAGAGGTCAAAGGAGTAATTTTTTATTATTTTTTGTGTGAATTTGATATTAAATAGATAGATTTAATATGTTTTTTGCTGTAAATTTATTTAATTTTCAAGAAATGATAATGCACCTCCATACCCTGCTTAAATTTATCTTCAAAATCTTGATTCACCCCATGCCCAAATCCTTGTTGAAGAATAATCTGAACAAACATCACCAAATATTCCTCAAAATGCTCTAGGAACTCAATAAAATTTAATGGGACAAATGAAAAATAATAAAAAAACAAATTGAAGATATAATTGCAAGGTTGAAAGATCTTGCAAGCTCAACCTTGTAGAGAACCACGCTTGCTCAATCACTTGAATTGACAGTATCACATGTAGATTCAATTAGCAAGAAAATAATTTGTTGGTCAGATAAGAGACAAGAGTTTAGATAATTGTATGTAGATAAATTATCCTATAAACAAGTGAAAGATGAAAAAATTATAAAATTTGACTTGTATTCCCTATTCAAAAACCCTAGAACAAATCAACCTTTGCATCCTTCAAGCAAGAGGTTCCCTATCCATTGGTGCAACCACCAAGGGATAAAGAACAATTTTTAGAGGAGGTGGTGGATAGGTTTTGACCATCCTCTATATGTAACAACAATGAGGTGCTGCAATATTTTTTGAGGAAACTCTACTATGAGTTTTTCCTCAATAAAATCCCAAACTATTTTGATATGTGGGACTTCCAGGGTAGAGGTGGGGGCTTTGCATAAGACAGAGTGGGTGCATGTATCAATGGATTGTGACCAATGAGATGAGTACTCGCTAGACCAACATATGATCATGTGTCTATCCCTTCCATTATGAAGGAGAGTGTTGAGGTCAATACATTGTAGTTGATTAGTTCCATGACTTAGAGCCTCATACAACATACTATTCCTCTAGCACATGGTGAGCCAGGACAATCTTCGAGGAGTAGAGTTTGACCTCATATTTGTCAAGATTATGGGTCACCTTGTGGCTATGATCCCATAGATAGTTAGGATGCAGGCGCCCAAGGTACATCTATAGCTGATCAAATGACAATAATAGATGTCCTCCTTCATGAGGCATTCAACCTTGATAGTCAAGTAAATGTTAGCAAGTTCATTTAATTTAATTTATTAAATTTCATTTTTGAAATGCAAGATTAACTAAATTAGTTGAATGATTATAATGAAATTTTAGGGTCATAGAGTTCACTCTATTTTTATTGGTCCTCCACCTCCCTATTACGTGACCACATGTACTATAGAGGTATGTAACTTGTAAAGAATTATAAATATTACTTGTGAATAGCTAAACGTTATATGAATGGTATACTTATATCTCATTTTGGATGTTGAATAGGTTAATCTTGGAGCTTTGACGACAACACTTGCTAGTGGAGGTGGTCATCGAAGTTTCAGTTAGGTAATACAAAATATTTATAATTTTAAAATAAAAAATAGTATTTCGTAATTGAATAATATTTAATGACTTGAAGGTTCTACGTATTTTGTAAGTATGCTTTTTACTTTTTAATTAATTTGATTTTAGGTTGTTATACACTTCATGATCTATGAATTTCATTTGTTCAAGTTGTTGACCTTTATTCATCATTTATGCTATATCCTTCATTGTTCATTTGTCATCCTTTATGCATCATTTCTCCTTGTGATCATTACTTTTCCTATGTGAATATTACAAAGTCCACTATAATAAAGATATCTCACTCCATTTCTTAGCCATCTCTTCTTTGTGATTCACCCATGAATATGAATAGAATGTTGAGGTTTTATAAAAATCATGGAGTTTCTTTATAGGTGTGAATTTTTATCAAGATCTTATGACCACAATCCCTTCATTGCTCACTATCAGTACATCATTTTGTTCTTAGTTGATAGTGCTCATTATTTCTTCTTTTCATGCATCTCATTACCATGTTTTATATTATTTCCATAAATCTTATCCCCACTTCAAAAATTCTTCGCACTTCACATCAACAAAGGTTTTCATGAATTCTTTATGTAATCATGATATTGTCCCTTGCTTGTATGATATAATCGTCTATACGAATATCATCTTGTGACTATCCTTTAATTTGAAATTGTCCTTATGAAACATGAAAAATATTGAAGCAATATATAGTTCATAAGTACTCAAAATTTTGTTGACTATCTCACACATTATAAGCCATGACCTACATCACTATTCTAGTTTTTGTAATTGAATAATGTTGTTTTATTTTCAGATGATGCAAGTAGAGACTCCTCCCAATGTTGATAGGGAAATGGATCATGGTGTCTCTACTACAATAAACAACTTGATGCCTTTGATAGGGGTATGAGGCAAATTAGTAAATTTCAAAATTATATTTGTTGTTATAGTTGTTTATTATTGAAAAATCAAATGATTATTGACTTGTAGTTTAATTTCTATCTAGATGGTTTCTATAGGACTTTGGAATTCCACCACTTGAGCATGTAGTTGTTGTGAATGAGGAGAGAGATCATTTGGAAGAGGTTAGTGATTATTTTGATAAATATTTCATTTTTATAATGTAATTTATATATTTTAATTTTTATACATTTTATTGTAACAAGTAAATCTCCATGAAGAATTAAATCAGAGGAGCAACCTTCAAGTTCGAAGTAGACCACTGTCATACGCATCTCCATCCTTGATGATTAAAGGTCACCCATGATCTATTTTCTTCACCTAGAGGGGAATGACCTTTTATTGGGCTCCTTTGTTGTATGCCTATATGACATTTTTGGACATATGTTTTGTATTGCATATATGTGAAATTGTATTCCTATATGGCATTCTTGTAAGCCTATATGGCTAGTTTGTATATATTCTATATGTATATCAACATATATTGATGTATTCCTACATGACTATTTGGTTAATACACATATTTTCTATTGATGGTGCCCATATTTTCATTATAAATCCATGCTTCAATGGATATTTGTAGATGGTTTACTTCAAATATTTAAAGTTTGAAGATTATAAAGTAAATATGAACTATTGGGTGAATTGGAAACCTAGCCATGTCATCATTGACATCATTAATCATATGAATATAATAATTCATGATGCAATCTAACACCTAGGTCTCTCTACCACTACACATCTAATCCCATACTCTCGAGGATCATTGTAGCATGGTAATGAAATTCATGTAATTATACAATGCACTTTCAAGTATACAACTAAAACCGAGCAAGACATTATTACATGTGACCTCATACCTCTAGAAGTTTGTGATATAATTCTTGGAAGACATCTACCATTCCAAACCCCAATAGTCGATTCTATGAATCAAAAGATAATATTTTGACCTCAACAAGTCTAAATTATAAGAAAAAATAGCTTGGTCTCTAATAAATAATGTTATACAAAAATTCCTACTTCTTATTGTCTACTAAGAGATGTTGCATAGGAAAGCTCACAAGAAATAGCATTGCTCACTCATGCATCTTCTCTATCACAATAATAGATGCTTGAAAATGTACTATTATAGGATGAAGATGTCTTTATAAATTGCAAAAGTATTCCAAAAATAATTTATGGTAAAAAATCAAACCAATTGGTTATTGAATGCCCTTTCCCAAATAGATCATTGTATCATAGGTCTACTTAGGAGAAGGATGAAATTTAGCACAAAATCTATGAGATACTTGATCAAGGAAAGAGTTGACCTAGCTATTTTTCATGTGGCACCTTAGAAGCATGAAAAATTATGCAGGAGAACTTGCAATAAAACTAGAGTTCATATGGCATAATCTACAAGAATTATAGTTTATGAATTATAGATTAAGTTACAACATGTATTTATAAGTAAATTTATGTTTGTGTGTGCTACCGTGAGGAGGTAGTAGTGATGGCTATATTGGAAATGTGTACATGTATATAAAAATATTAAGGATATAACTATTTCTTCATAATGTGTGGTAGAAATTGTATATATAAGGTCATTATTCACATAGAGACATCATATTGTAATGGTGTGAATTTGAACCCTCTGCAAATTTCTCATTTATGCTACCTCCTACCTTAGATAATTAAACTCGATAATTCAATTCATATTTTTTCCAGCTTCCCCTATCCACTTGGTAGTTGTTTTACATGTTGGTGGGGGATATTCTATTGGGGACACTAGTGTGAGGTGAGGAAGTATACATGGTGTGCTTCCATCTTGACATGATTCTCACCTTTGGAATCCATAGAGGCATTACACTCCTCCATTGGATGTGATGTGTAACACCTCCTACCCTTTGGCCCTACTTTGAAAGACTCCTTCACCTCCATTTTTCTTTCAAATTGCTATCTCATTAATTCAACTCATCTTCTTGGAATTTCTCTTGATCATTCTCAGTTCTACACTCACTTCTAGCTCCTTCAAGCTCCACCACCTCCATTGAAGCTACAAGTTGATACTTTATTGGTTCATTCTCTTCGTTGTTATGAAAACGTTGATCTTTGAAATATTGAGAGCTCGCTCCTTCTACCATTTTCCTTGATTGCATGTGGTTGAAGGTGATATCACTCCATCTTCCTTTTACTTTTCATTATTGTTTTAATATCATAACACATTGTTGTCCAACATATTGCTTGGTATTTCTATTTTAATATATTTCTTTATCATATTTCTCCAACCATTGCTATCTTGGTTGTTCGTGGAGGTAGAAACACCAAAGTGGAGGACCGATTATGGTAGTCCTCTAAAAACAACACCAACATTTTTCCATCTTCCATGTGTAGGTTCTCCTTGAGGTGAAGATCTTGAAAATATCAACTTGTGGGTAGGAATGTGCACTTTTCTCAACCTTCTTTGTCATTTCATAATTAGATTAGTCATAATGTTCCTTTTGATTATTCTATCATTTAGTTAATTTTTGTTTCTATTATTCCATCAAACTATATCCAATAGGTCATTAGTAGGTTTTCCTTGGTTTTTTACTATACTTTACGCTTTCTATCCATACAGACGCTAGTGCCCCATTGAGACGCCAATGTGCTATGATGTCATCTGTGTCTCGTGTTATAGTTCTCTGGTAGTGTTGCCTAAGTCATTGTTTAGACTTTGGAAACTTTCTCACCTGACTTCCTGAAACATTCATGTTTTTCAAAGGACAACAACAACCTAGTTGTTCTTCCTTTCGACCTCTAAACTCTAAAATCTCTCAAAAAAATTCCATTAGCTTGAGGTAGATTAGGGAAGCCTATTGTTCTAGACCCTCTCATGACCTAGGGTTCTGAGGAGTCGATCCCCCTCCTTTACATTTTGGTGAACCCGACACATGTGAAATATTTTTGTTCTACTTCATACTATTGAAGGAATCTTCTCTTGTGTTCTAGGTGTGCTATAGGTGTGTGTGTTGCAAGGAACATAGCCTTGCAACCCAACCTATGAATCCTAGAAACATAGTTAGAAGAGTCCCTAAATGTCATGAAGAAAACACTAGAATAGGTCATTATCTTATTAGTAAACCTTTGGGGTCTTCTGAGAAAGTATTTTTTGGTGTACATAGAAGATGGCTTCTTTCATGCATCTTCCCATCCCATCAGTGTAGCCTAGGAATGGGTCTCCTATTATAACCTTTACATCGTAGGACTTTCCTATGAATGGAAATAGAGAACCCTCTCCTGTGTACATTCCCAATCGTATCAACAAGAATACCATGGCTGGAATTCTCATTGATCCTATGTGTTGAGTTAATATTTTTACAAAGGAGATTATGCTAATAAAATTTCTACATAAGGATGGGTATGATGAATTTATGAATATGATACATGTGCATGATGGGCTTTCCATCCCTCCCATTGGTTCAATCAACCTTTCAGTCCTAGTAGGGCCTAGGATGATGATTTTCCTTTTTGAAATCATCCTAGAGTTTGACTTGTTTAGGGTGAATCTAGGCATCCCTTGGCTAGTTTTCATGAATGCAATCCCTTTTGTGATCCATAAATTTTTGAAAATCTCTCATAAGGGATTCATGCATGACACTGGGTATAAACCCCTAGTGTCGTGTGGGGCCTATTCATTAGATCACTTCTAAACATCCCCTATTGGTATGCTCCCTCCAAGGACAAACCTATTATATCCAACTTATGTAAAATATAAGAATAGGTGCATAGCACCAAAAGTGACCTATCCTCCTTCCCCTTATGTTATTTTAGTTAAGGTATCTATGATCGTGCAACAACAGGCTACCTCTTCCTCCTCTTAAAAGGGGAAGGGAAAGTCTACTCACACTCAAGAGCATTCATCTTCTTCTTCTATTCCCTACTATGGTGCCTTTGACTTCTGCCTCCATGCATCTCATGGTGAGACTGATGGCTCCTGCTTGGTAGAAGACCAAGTGTCAAGTGTTCGACCTTCCCGTCTTACTCACGGTGCCTCATCCCATTGTCTAAGGTAAGGGGAAGGGTCCTTGTGGATTCACCTCTATGTATTGGCTTCTATGGTCTCTTGTTGCTCCTACCCCTAGGGTGGAAAATGGGAAGAGGACTGCCACTAAGGTGCTTGAGTCTCCTTCTCCATCAATTGTTTTTTCTGTTCTTGTATCTATTCCTTCTATTTCTATCTAGGAATTTTTCCCTTTGCCAACAATAGTTGTGATGGACACTCCCATGGTGAAACATGAGCCTTTTTCTCCTCAAGCCACCAATTCCAGATCTCGGAGCCAAAGACACCACCTTGCATGTGAGTGTAAGCATCATAGGAAGGCTCTAGCTGTTGAGAAAGCTACCTTGTAGAAGGTAGAAGGGGAGTTGAGAGCTCTTGTTTCAGTGTCTCCTATTGCCTCCTCCGCTTCTTCCCCTTCTACTTCGGTTCTCATTGCCTTGATCTTGCTTTTAGCTCCCCTTGTGAGCATAAATGATCCTCACCTTAAAAGGGTGCAAGTGTTCATCACTCCCTTGATTGATCCTCCTCTCTTGATGTCCCTTCTGGACATCATGCCTTTTCCTATGCTCATGGATATGTTGAATACTTAGGTGGTTTCCATTGCAGTTCTATCCTCTTCTTCCTCACCTTACACTTTTTTTTTGGGGGATCTTACATTCTTTGATGAAGCACAAGTTGGAGGACAACCTTGCTTCTAATGGGGGTTGGAGGAAAGGACCACCCTCTTTAGGAGAGGGTTTTTCTTTGGCTTGTACCATCCTAGGGATGAAGGCAGCCCCGATGTCCCCTGAGTTTGTCACTGCCCCAAGTATTTCGGTGAGGTCAGCAGTGTATCTTGGGTGCCTCCTTCCTTGCCTTCCTAGTTGACACATGGAACTCCTATCAAGTGTTTGCTCCACTCAGTGGACGATGTCTCAACTCTATCGGTAGCTTTTGCAAAATCATTGATGTTTACCTCATAGGAGTTGAGTGAAGACAATCTTGAAGGGCCCTCTTCCTTAGCTCTCGTCGCAAGAGAGTCAGAGGGTGTTCCCCTTGATGGGTGAAAAACATGTCCAATTCTTATGCCCTTTTTTCTTCATTTTATTTCCCTTCCCTAGGTTTTCATGCCATTAGTTATTATGAGAATGAAGGAATATTTAATATGTTTTGAAGAATAGAAGAGTACTTCTAAAATGCCAAATTGTTGAGATAATGGTCTAATCTAATTGATATGTGATAGGAACCAATCATGATGAAGGAACCAACCATGTGGGAAATAACCCTTGAGGAGTACAAGACATGAGGAGAGGCAAAGGATGGACCAAATGAACTTTGGAAGTATTCACTTCTATTTTTGCATTACATTTTGAAATTATTTTAATATTGTTTTGGGTTTTTGTCCTGTAGCCAAACCAAAGACTATTAATATTTGGTTTGTTGGCCATTGGCCATAACAAACTATAACCTATTTTAATCTTAGTTTGTAGTATTCGATGTGCTAGCCATAGGGCATTATAGTAAGAAGTCGCACACATAAATATGTTATGGTTCAGAATGTAGAGGACATATAGAGAAATAATAGGGAATAGACATACACATATTTTAGTTCTATGACTTGTTGAATTGGATGATCATGATATTGAGTTAGTGTAATAGATTTCTTCTCACTCACCTTGTGAACCAATGGAAGGGCCCACTCTTGGGACACTCGGTGAGATCATTTTATGTTTGAATTAGTTATAATTTATATGCTATGTGATTTATTTTCCATTTCTATAGGGTGTGAACAATTTATGATTTCCATTCCTTTTAAGTTCAAAAAGTTTTGATACTTGGCTAATGTGGTTAGTTCACTGTTAAATTCCAGTTTTATAATTGATGTGATCAATTCAATGTTTGATGAAATTGTTACTTAAAGAATAATTTTTTTTCAATAGTTTATTTATTGTTCAATTACATACACTACTTTTACAAGTTACTCTATTCTATGAACTTCATGTCGCACTAGGAAATCTCTATTATATTGTGAACCTCCTGTCACTTTGTAACTTCCTATCGCAATAGAAATTAGAACCCAAATTAAATATTTTCCAGAGTGTTAGTTGCATCCATCCCCACTTAATTAACTAGTTTCAACCCTTAGGTATACTGCTGCAACACCTTTCACAAGTTTATGATCCTTGGATTAACACTTAAGGAATAAATTGAGGAAACTGCCATAAAATTCCCAATGATTGACCTAAGTACATTTTCCAACTTGATATAATTACAAGGATAGTTTATCTTTAATATCAATCCACATTTTAACCCAATTATTTTGGCGTTGTTGTTTGGGAATGGTGTTAAAGTTGTGTTAGCCTAATGAACTAAGTTAGGACTAGTGCACTAAGGAAAACTTTTGCGTGATCATCGACCTCGCTTGGATAACTACCCTTAGTTTTCTCTATTATAAATCATATAGGTCCATGAATCATAGTAGAGATAGTAGAGGGAGATTTGTTAAAAAGGATAAGGTAAGTAGTTCACAACAAGAAAAAATGAAAAAAAAATTAAAGCCATTAGTTGTGCACACACCATCTAAGAAAAATTTAGTCAAACCAAATATCGATAAGTGTGTTATTGAGTATACCATTGTCAAGACTCCTAGTACCTGTCAAGAGTCTTTTGAATAATTATATCAAATGGTTTCTAAACTATTTTGTGAACCCCACGAAATCCAAAGTGGGAAGTCCCAAAGTGATCCTAAACCTCTTAGAATTGTCTACACTCCTTGGGAATTTATGGATAACGACAATAATAACAATAACAATAACAACAACAATATGAGATCCAACAACAATGAAAGGGAATTGGTAAAAAATAACCCAATTATTTTTTAATTCCCCACTACACATCCAGAAGAGGATACCCCTATGAAGAACATACCACACTTAGCTTTTCCCATATTTTGAGGTCTTTCTATGGAAGACCCTGATATGTTCCTTTTTGAATTTGACATTCTATGTCACACTAAAATTATCATACTAAGGCACAAAAGCTGAAATTGTTTCTGGCTACTCTAAAGGATGCAGTGTTGAGGTGGTTTATGGCACTAGGACAAGAAACCATTCATAGTTGGGATGATATGAAGAATAAGTTCTTGGAAAAATACTAATAATACTATAGGACTAAGGAAACAAGACATGAGATATTCTACATCATGCAACGTGAGGAAGAAACTTTAGAAGATTATTTGGAGCATTTTCTATTTAGTCTACAAAGAACTAGGCACATAGGGTTGACTCATTGCACTGTAAAAATGCTCTTCCTTAGGGGGGTTAGAGATGAATGTTTGGATACTTGAAATCTTATGGGTGGAGGTGATATTTCTAAAATGATGTTTGGTGGTATTTGTGATGTGTGAAAGAACTATTTAAGGTCTACCCGCTCATCTAGGGGGTATCTCGAGAAGAATTTTTCTCTTGGAGGGACATTAAGAATTAAAAAATGAGAATTGGGTACACTATTCAAGGACCTCAAGATTGACCTACTTAGTCATATGGGTAAACAGATCAATACTTTGTCTACACGAAGGAAGTAGGAGGAGGCTAAAAAATCCTTAACTATCATTTATCTTGTTTGTCATAAAATGCATAATGGTGAAGAATTTCCATACAACAGAACAAAAATCTCTTCTTTGGAAGGAGCTAGTAGAGACACCATTCTAAAACCTCTTCTTATAGGTATGACTGAGGTAGAATACATAGATGAGCTTGTTTTCTTTATGACCCAAAGGAGACCTTGGAAACTAAGAGGAATATCCCCAACCGATTATCAGGCAACACCGCAAAGTCCTTTTTAACAAAATTATTTCCCAAACCAACCTAGATGGTTTGGAGTTTGGAAAAAACCTCCATACTACCCCCAGTGGACACAACAATATCCCCATGCTCCACAATCATGGCAAGCATGGTGAGTGCCACCACTAGCATACCCACAATGCCAATCATTTCTTCCATATCCACCACATCCAACAATAAATCCCTATCAACAATCCCAAAAACTCCTACCACCTGTTCCATCACCATCTAATCAACCATCTAGTTCAACTCAACCTCTGAAAGCTATGCCTATGACCACACAACCATCATCCTATCCAAATAATAAGGTGGCTCAATTGGTTTATAACAATGAAGTGGCATGATTCCCAACTTATCCTATCAATGCAATAGAAATCGATGTTGTACACTTAATATCGGGAAAGAATCTTCAAGAGCCAACCATCACAAAAGTAGAGGATTATCCAGTTGAACCAAGAGAAGAAAAACCAAGGTTCCTGTTTCCTGAAAGGTTGCAAGAGAAACCAAAACCACCAAAAACATCTCAATCAAGTTTTGATTTTATGAATGAGTTACGTAATGTTAGCATTAAAATTCATTTGTTTCAGGCTATTTGAGATGTTCAGGTGTACACCAAAGTAGTTAAGGAAATCTGTGGGAGAAAAAAAATAGAATAAGCAAGATCCCAAGATGGTCCAAGTCATTGGACAACTTGCAAATTTAATGTTGGGGAGGATCTCTATCTCTAAGTATGCAAATCTTGGGAGCCGAATGATAAAGGTATGTATTGGTGATGTAGTCATTCCAAATACACTTGTGGATTTAGGAGCATCCATAAATGTAATGACTAATGAGATTAAGGAGAGACTAGTCCTTTAAGGACTAAGGCCTACTCCAACAGTCCTGCAAATGGTTGATCACTCCCTTGTAAAACCATAAGGTATGATTGAAGACATCATTATTTCTATTGAGTCTTGGGAGTATCCATAGATTTTATGATTTTGAAACCAAAGATTAAGCTGGGGGGTACCCCTTAATTTTAGGAAGACCTTGGTTACTAGCGTTGCTAATTATTTCATTAATTGTAGGTGTGGAAACATGGTGATTTCAAATGGGGAGAAAATGAAAAAACTAATGTTGTAGCCTCCAACACAACCATTGTTGGAAATGGAGGATCCATTATGGATCAATAATGATATAGAATAATCTTTACCTATTTTGACAATAGATCAAAGTAGGGAATTTGAGGATATATCAAAAGACACTATTATTAATAATTTCTTGCAAAATTATTATTTGGTTGATAATGTTTTAGAAACAATGATTTTCCCTTCAAGTATAAGTGATAATTCCCTGTTTAAAATTTTTCCACTAGTTAGTAATTCATAGTCTATGTAGCATTTTATTACTTTACATCAGTTATTACCACATACTTGTATATATAGTCTATTTTTAATATCTGGTAATTCTGATCCATCCTCATCTAATTCACAATTGCTTGTAAATACCTATGTCCAATCTCAAGCTATGAAATCTTACCTAGAAAAATGTCTAACATAAATCCCAACTTGAGTGCCTCACAATTGGAAGACCTCATTGCAATGTTGTGTTTCTACAAAGAGGCCTTTTCTTGGGATTACAAAGATATGATAGGTATTCATCCTACTACTTGCACACACCATATCTATATAGAGGAAGGTAGTAGACCTATGAGATAACCCGAAAGGAGATTGAACCCTGTCACGTGCATGAAATGTTTAGGGATGAACTTCAAAAGCTACTTAATGTAGGCTTTATCTATCCTATTTAAGATAGCCAATGGGTGTCCCCACTTGTGGTAGTTCGTAAAGAGAATGGAAAATGGTGAATATGCATTGATTATAGGGACCTTAAAAAGGCCACTAAGAAAGACCATTTCCCACTTCCCTTTATTGATTAGGTCTTAGACACCTTAGCTGGAAAAAAATTATTTTCCTTTCTCGATGAATTTAGTGGGTATAATAAAATTTGTATCGCCCTAGAAGATCAAGAGAAAACTACCTTTACTTTCCCACGGGGTACATTTTCCTATAATTTCTTACCTTTTGGATTGTGTAGTGCACCCACTACCTTCCAATGGGTTGTTCTAAGTATTTTTGTGGATATAATTCATGATTGTGTGGAAGTGTATATGGATTATTTTACTATTTATGGTGATACATATGATGAAGCTAAGGAAAATCTTGAAAAAGTTCTTACACGATGTATTGATACTAATCTTTCATTAAGTCATGAAAATTTTCATATTTTAATGATTGAAGGTATTTTTTTGGGACATTATATTTCTGCAAAAGGAATTGAAGTGGATCCCAAAAAGGAAAAAATCATTCAAGACTTTCATGTACCTACTTCTCCTAAGGATGTACATAGTTTTTTGGGACATGAAGGTTATTATAGAAGGTTTATCCAAAATTTAAGGAAGATTGCCTCATCTCTCTTTGTTTTGCTAGGTAAAGATGTTGATTTCTTGTGAACACTTGAATGCCAGCAAACCTTCAAAGAAATCAAAGGTAAACTTATAACTACATTTGTGCTATGAGGACCCAATTGGGAACTGCCATTTCATATACATACCAATGCATTAGACAATTCCATGGGAGCCGTACTTGGATAGAAGGAAGACTCTCTCTTTTACTCCATCTATTATATCAGTTAGAATTTTATTGGTGCAGAGGTAAATTATATGGTAACTAAGAAAGAATTCTTGGTTGTAGTCTATGCGATAAATAAATTTCGCCACTATATAACTAGGTACAAGGTTTTCATACATATGGATCACTTTGCTATTATATTTTTGATGAATAAACTAGTTGTTATAGGATGATTGATTCAGTGGTTGATTCTCTTGCAAGAATTTGACATTACTATTCTTGACAAACCAGGATGAGAGAACGTAGTGGTTGTTTTTCTATCTAGATTATAATGTGATAGTGAACCAATCCCTATGGATGATCTAATTTTCTGGATGAACATCTTTTTTCTATTTCTGTAAAGAGCCCACAGTTTTTTGATATTGCTAACTATCTTGTTACCTACAGATTTTCACCCCATTTTTCTCTAAGAGAGCAACACAAGATTATAGGACTTAGTGGGCAACATACTTGGATTAATGGTTTACTTTTTTGTACTAGAATTGATAATGTTACACATTGATGTGTTTTAGAAGAGGATGTTTTTTATATCCTCTATGCCTATCACTCTAAGCCTTGTGATGGCCATTTCATGGCACAATGAACTGCTAACAAAGTTTTAACTATAAGATATTATTGGTCAATGATCAACAAGGATTGTAAGAGGTTTGTTCAAGATTATGATAAGTGTCAATGTATGGGCCGACCTACACTCTCTGATGAGATTCATTTACACCCACAATTATCAATAGAACCATTTGAAAAATGGAGTTTAGATTTTGTAGGGCCCATTAATCTTCCTCAGAATAAAGAGTATATTTTGGTCTATATAGATTATTTCACTAAGTGGGTAGAAATAGTAGCTTTGAAACATGCTAGGGATACCAAAGTTTCTAACTTCTTGTATTTTTAGATTTTTACTAGGTACGGTGTACCTAGAGGAATTGTCACAAACCAAGGAGCACAATTCACCTTTGATTTGGTTGTTGCATTGGTGTGAGAGTATGAAATCAAGCATTGTAAATCTTCCCCGTACCATCCACAAGCCAATGGTCAAGTGGAAGTGACCAACCAAGAATTGGAGAATATTCTCATGAAGATAGTAGCATTGCACAATAAATATTGGGCAAACAAATATCATAAAGTAGTTTGGGCTTACCGCACAACTTGGAAGATGACCATTGAACTGACACCATATGAGTTTGTCTATGGTAAAAAGGTTATCTTTCCAATTGAATTTGAAGTGAAGACTCTTCACACTACTCTTCAACTTGGGACAAGTCTTAGTGAAGCCTAGAAAGACAAACTTTCTCAACTCCATTCTTTAGATGAGATGCATCAGGAGGCCATTCTTCATGCAGAGATAGTGCAAAAGCAAAGAGCATAATGACATGACCACTTCATTCAATCACAAACATTCCAACCTAGGGATTGGGTGTTGCTTTATGACTCTCGATTCTAGGATTTCAAAGAGAATTTTCACACTCGATGGCTTGGTCCCTATGAGATTGAGATTGTCTATGATAATGGTGTTGTTAAATTTTGTACCTTGGATTTAGAGTGCATGGCTCTTCTTGTTAATGGGCACCATTTGAAACTTTACAAACGGACCCATTCAAAAGAAACATTTGTTTGTGATATGGCTAAGGAACTCACTCTTGTTCCTATCACCTCTTCAAAATAATTTAATGTTTAAAAAAAATAAAAAAATAAAAAAATCCAACAACAAAAAACTTCGAGCGTTTTTGGGCAGTGAATACCCAAAAACTAGCTTCTAGTGAGTATTCACTATTAAATAAAACTGGGGTAAAAATCATGTTTTCTACTATTTCTAGGTGGTAGCATGGTGAAAACTGGGATATTGACAGTCTATTTTTGTTAAAAAAAGGAAGAGAAAAGAAGAGAAAAACACATAATACATGCAAAGGAGGACAAACACATGCATTCAATGGTTCTTCCTATTGCTACCTATTCTAAGGTGTGACAGGACCCTTTACTTTGTAGTTCCTATCACTTACCCCCTCTATTGCCTACTTTGCGGTCTCAATAATAGCTATTAGTGGGTCCCACTTTTCTGCCTAACTATCCTTTTCAGTTCCTTGGTGGACTTCTTCATTATTACTTAGTTTTGCGGGTTAACTTTTTCATCCTTTCATAGCCACAATCCTTTCACCACCTGCATTAGACACTCTATTTTCTCTGGTTGCTCCTTCCACATGTCAATCGATGCTCCTATTGTTCTCTCCACATCTACCTCACATCACCTCTTTTTTTTATCATTTATTCTTCCCTCATGTCACCTAATTATCACTTTTTGTGCCACACCTTCGAGAATCTGCTATGGGATTTTCTTCACTCATTCATGATGTCATCTTGTGTTATGGCTTGCATGCCTTCCACCCTCTAGCAGTCGCATCAACTCCACTTGTCTCATAGTTATTGGTATTAGGGAGTATTTTTTTCTTCTTTTAAAACTTGTTAAGTATTATATCCTTTTTCTTAATAATGACATGGCATGCCAAGATGACTCATCTTTACGCTAGGGGGAAGTACACAAGATTGATTCTCATGATGTTCATTATTAATTTTATTGGAAAAATTTAAATCTTGTAATCAAATCCCATAGTATTCCCCATTGTTATTCTCCAACTCACCTAGTTACATTACCTGCTACTCTCTGTAAATCACCTATTCATCATCTTCTCTAATTATCTCCATTTTTATCTTTTTCTCCACCACTGTAGCTAATGTGCAAGTTGGTAATGGAAGTTCCTAATACACTTTGAAACCATGAGAGGATATTATACTAGAAGGGAACCCATGTTGATGAAAAATCTTCTGGCTAGTGAGGAGGCATATAGAATCTTTCAACATGGTAGAGCTATTGAAAGTTTTTGAGAATTTGAGTTGAGTCTTGCCTTGTCTTTGGTTTTGATCTTTTGTGTCCATGGGTAGGATTTAGGGTTTAGGTTAGAATCCCTCTTTTCAATTTTTGCACATTAATAAACCCTAAATGTTCTAATCCTCTAATGACCTATCACACCTAAGTACCAGTCATCCAAGTTATAACTTGAGCCTTTTGAATCATGTTTCTACTGGCCCTTTGGTCTAGGTTCATCGGTTTCTATTTTTCTATCCATCAGCTTGCTACTTGATAAATTGGGCACAAATATTTCATGGTGAAATATTTAAGTCTTGAAATTTTATTCTTAAGGGTTTGAGTCTCATTGACCTAATGTGGCCCCTTTTCAAAACATCTTATTTGCATATGGAAATTCTCATTCACTTAAGTGGTCGTCCATCACTGAAGTTATATATCTTTGATGGAAGGCTCATTTCAATGACATGCAATGGGATATGGTTTCCCTTAGCATCGCCTATCACTAAATTTATTCAGACCTTCACTCTCACTTCAACGACAAGCAATGAGTGTTGTGGTGTACTATATCACACCATCGTTGAAGTGTTTCAAGATATTTCCTAATTTTAGCGATGAGTGATAGAAAGGAATGATGTGATCACCACATGTCATATTTTCATATCATTGTTTGATTGGATCATTGCCAAAGACATTTTCAACTTCAATATCATTATGGTAATATGCAATGGTTCAGGTTGTTCGGAGGCATCACCAAGAAGCTCCCCTCACTGAAAGGTTCAAGCATTTCAAACTCTTTTTTGCAAGGAGTAATAGGGTCCATGATGTCCTATGGCTAGTGGGTGGTTACGTGGAAAACTCTTGGGACTTCCTCATTGTTTTAAAGCATAATTGTAAAAGGTATGGGCAATGGTAAAGGAGGATCATTGATTATGTTTTAAAATCTAGAAGATTAATGGTCGGGATTTAAACCTGACTGGCTATTTCTTAGTTCACTCGTGGGAACAATCCATCAACCATTAATGGCGAATTCACTTCAATGTTGGGGTATTAAGGAGATTTTCTGGTATTTTCTTTCGCAATTATAGTTGACACGGGCATAGGAAATCATTAAGTAGAGAATCGAGAACAACAAGGCTCTAGATAAGGTGAATTCTAAAGAATAACCAGTTTTCTCCCAAGGAAGTTAATCTCTTGAACCTTGATCTAGTTTGTGTATTGGGTAATTTGGGAAATGGTATTTACGACTAGGGTTGTGTTTGGAATTATTATTCTAATCTACTAAGAGGGAATTGAAGTTGTTACTCATAGGGTTTGAGCTAAGGAAATTATTATTTTTTTCAAACCTTGTGCTTTTAAGAAGCTTAGGTTGTAATTTCTCTTAATCTGGAAAACCTTGGTTTTACTATAGAGTAATAATGAGTGATTCTAGTGGGTCTAGAGCTAAAAATCAAAGAAAACCCACTCAGAAATGAGTTAAGAAACCTAAACCTCAGAGTGACCAACCCCAGCCTGATGGAGCAAGTACACCCAAAAAGAAAAGGATTGTTAAGAAGGATCGTCCTAGGTTTATGGAGGAACCCCCTCAAGACCCAAATAAGGAAGTAAAGAAGAAGGTAGGAAAGAGAAAAACTAGTGAGGCATCTTGACTACTTATTTTGAGGATTGTACTTCTAGAATTTGTGATATTGCAGTGCCACAAAGTGGTTGGGATTTGTTTTAGTATGCTTTCAAACAAAGAGATACCAATTATCTTGCTTGAAATATATGGGCATGTGACATAAGAAAGTTGGTGTGCCCATATGTATTTGTGGAGGTAGATTTGATGTTAGCATGGGCCAAGTGTTATAATCCAAATGATAGAACAATCAAAAGGTTCCTTGACTTCTTTCCCATGCTAGAGATTTCTGTGAGCTAGATAATGGAGACTTTTTAGTTGAATCCATTTGCCTCTGAACCCATTAATTTTCGCAAGTTGTACAATGAGTGTGAGAAGAATAAAAATTGGTACAAAAAGGGTGTGTTTCCTATTCATAGAAGTGACTTCAAGAAAAATGGTGTTCCTTTTATTGCTTCTGAGGTGGAAATAGTTGATTGTGTGGACTTTGAAGACTACTTCAGGAATACCTATTATGCAATATGTCAAGTTTTTCATAAAGAGTATGATATTAAGATGGATATTTCCTTGATGAATTTGGAAATTAACATTCAACACAAGTATCAAAACAGGGTTTAGCATTATGCTACTTACATTGCTGAACACTTGCATGAGGACCTGGTGAGGTTGAAGGATGTCACTCATCCACTGTCCTATAGACATTATTCTTTATTGATTCAATTATTGTTGTGGAAGAGTAAGAAGGCGATGATAAATTATATAAGACTAAGAGATTTCGATGACAAGGATAATGAATTACTGGTGTAGATGTGGACATATATTTGGGATGTGCATTGTCTAGACTCTGATTATAACATGTTTTGTAATGTTTTTTAAATTCTTGGTACTTGAATAGCTGGGTTTGAAGCTTGTGCAAATAATTTCACAAGGTTTCAAGGAGATGCTAAGGTCATTAGAATATGAACATGACACCAAACACAAATTTAATTGGGGATATCGGTGTCTTCATACCAATTATACTATAATTAGGGTTTATGGAACCCTAGTGCCACATCATAAGTTGCTCATTTATGTGTTAGACAGACAAACTTTTATGGAAGTAATGTGGCAAATGGATGCCATGGATAGGGAGTATTTTAGGGGTCAAATAAAAGCTTCTCTTGTGAAAATTGACGTACAATTTTGCATACTTTAGTTGTACCTCAATGGAGGGTATTGAGAGGTTTGGCTCTCTTCTAAACAACTACATGATAAATCAAGAAGTTAGTAGGTTCAATGATCCTAAAGGGGTGATCTTGGCTCAAAGAAAAGCTAGTTGATTAGGAGGAAAACCAAATCATCTCTATTTCTAGGAAGATGTAATCAAGAATTTATCCACTGATGAGGAAGTCAATGAAAGAAAGGATACATGGAGAAAGATATGTGCAATAGAGGATAGGATGATAAAGGATAACCCTTTTTATGTCAGCCCTTACTCAGACTTGGAGGATAAGTTTGGAAGAAAAAAATTAATGCTTGGTGATTTCAGTGATAGAAGCTTCTTTGCGAAGGTAAAGCAAGCTGAGATTGACGCTAAATTTGTAAAGGAAAACCATGATGCTCAGGTAAAGAGCTAGCCAGTTACTCAATCTTCTACTCTAGGCATCCATGTGTGATCAAGTAAGATTGGTGGACAACCTGTTGTAGTCCCATTAGTGGCTCACTCAAAAAGTGAGAGATTGGTGAGCCTCAAGTCTAAGAGGAATTTGATGAGCACATCCCAATCGAGTAGGAAGTAGATCAATATTTCCCTAAAGAAGGAGATGATGCATTGAATATTGTGGTTCCCCCTAGTAGGGTTGTAAAGTGGGTATACAATGAGGATGAGAATGTTGATGTAAGAATAAAATACTGTGCTAAATTTATGTGTGATGATGCTTTTATCAAGTCCAAGGAATTTAGGGAGTTTTTCATCCATGTTAAAAGTGCTAACATTAAAAGGATTGAAGAAGTGAGGGAGAAAGTTAACCCTTCCTTTCAAGAAGAAGATGAGAAAGAAGAGGAGGATAAAATAAAACAAGAAATAGCTAGCATGTCATTAGAAGAGGCAAGGGAATTGGTGAAAGGAAGTGGTGCACTTTTGTTACCTGGATGTGATATATCATCTTTCATTGCATTAGATGAAGTTAGGAAGGACCCTGATGCCTTTGTTTCTAAGGAGGCTTTTGACAATAAAATCTTTGGTTCAGGTTTCAGTCCTAGATTGCATACACTGGTTTTTTGGTATATGGATCCCAACATAGGAAATCCTAATTTCATACAATTTGTAGATAAGGAGATTGAAATAGTAATTTTCAAGAGAGCAACAGAGATGACAACTACTATAGCTGCACAACTAACAATGCACGCTGCAATACTAACGATAGATACTACTTAGATTACAAAGTCCAACTATAGAAGTTGCTTGACATATATAAAAAGTTAATGGATGCAAATAATAAGGTATTGGCTATTGCACAAAGAGGTTTACCATCCGCAACTAGTTCTACTTTATATTTTTCTACACAAGAAATAAAGACCTTGGCCCTCAAAATTCAAGAGTTTTCCTAGGATCTAAAATTAGAAAAATGAAAATACGAAGAAGGCCAAATTGGAGACAGTTAAGGTGGCCAGTGACATTTTTGAAGATGTGCTGAAACATAGAGTGACCAAATTGGTCAATAAAGCTAATGATGCATGGGCAGCTTACAAGAATATCCATGAGGCCAATATAAAATATATGGAATTTTAGAGGGCTTTTCAAACTGAATGGAGTCAATGGAGCACTAGAGTGGTAGCCCTGAAAGAGATAATGTCTAAAGCAAATGAGTATCTTGAGGTCCCTACTCACATCCTTGAGATACTGTAGGCCATTGATATGATCAATGGGATAACAAGTTCTAATGGGAAGCTAGGGATGTAACTTGAAAACAAATTGAAATTTTTTAGGGACATGGAAGAGTATGGTCTACCAAAAATATTTGATGGTAAGGGTGAGTTGATGGAATTTTCCAAGTGGAAGCATGAATTGGAGGAATGGTTACCTCAAGCTAAAGATATGTTGACTGAGGTTGATTACTCCAGGCTGAACTCCCACATTGACAACATGGATGGAGTGAAGATGAGAATGGATATGTTTATTAGATAAGCTAGAGCATTAATTGATGCTAGGTACACTTAGCATAGTGCGAAGGTGTAAAATTTATTGAGTAAAAAGTGGCCTGCTAATGATGAATATAATTCATGGTTGGAAAAGTTCATTGAGTAAGCTTTTGTGTATAGATGATGAGGAATGTGGTGAATAATGGATAGAAGAGAAAAAATACATAGCTTGGAAAAAGTGTAGATTAGGCTTTGGTTGAGGTATTGCAGAATATTATTCTCTTCCTATCAGAAAGGTTGATGACACAAGTGATGATTTGGATGAATTGATCACTTTCTTTCTATTAATTTTTGTGCTTTTTGAATCTTTATTGACTAGGAATGGACATGGTTAACTTTTTTTTGATGAATAAGTTATAAATTTGTTATAACACATGAAAGTTCCTTTGGAAGGAAATCGTATTTCTTCAAAAAAATGAAAATAAATTTTGTCATATACATGTTTCCCTACATCTAAGAGTGCAAATGTAACTGTAAAGGGAATATGTGTTATAATGGTCAAATAAAAATAGAATAAGTGTACTTTTTAGCCTAAAGCTTGTTTTTCTCTCTTGTTCTTATAAAAGGGAATTCAGGGCCATTAGTATGGGCCTTTTGTTGACTTCTAGATCCAAACATGCAAATTGAGAACACAAAGATAATACATTTGAAGTCTATATCTTAAGTTTTGAGTCGAGTAAGTGAATTTTGTCAATTATATGGTTTCCAAGAATTTCCAAATAATAATTAAGATCTTTTGAGCCTATTGCCTCTCCATGTTTAATGTTGTATGTGAATTATTAATGAAAATTTGATCAATGATCATTTCATTAATCTTTGTGGTCATTTTACTTTGATGTATGTTTTGATTTTTGCTCTGATTTAATGAATTAGTCAAAATTCTTTGATTAAAACATAAATTCATATGCATATTGAGTGGATCTAATAAGTAGTCATAGAGTCTAAGTATTGATATGTGAATTGTAATGGAATTTCACAAAATCATGGTTGTTTAGGATTAAAGTGACCTTATAGTACAATTTACTATGTTTTGACTCCTTTCCCATAGATATGACATTGATATGAGGTTTTAAATGCATTTATATGGTTCTAGTCTTTCAATTTGAGAAAAAAATTCATAAATAAACTCTTAATTTATTTATCTTTGTTGAAGTTTAGTGTTGTATGGTATTCTTGGCTTTAGGTGTTTAATTATTTTAAGGAATTGCCAATTTCATGAAGGATTTCATCTACTTATCTTTTAATGGGAATACATCTACTTTGTTAAAGAATGTGTGAAATAATTGCCTAGAATAATTGTAGGGTACACATTGTGGGATCACCCTCCTATGTTTTGTAGAGCCCAAAGTGCAGGAGAAGAAGCATTCTGGCTTCATCTCGTTCATTGGCCAATCGTCTCCTAAGTATTCAAGAATTGAATTTGGAAAATTCATAGATACTTTGTGGGATTTGCTTGGTTCTTTAAAAAAAACCAATAGATTGGTGAATCCACTAGGGATATGTCTGATAAAGTTTATTCTCCAGAAAGCCTTGTCTATGATCACTATGAATTATAGTGATGTTTATTCATATAGTCAATCTATTTGAAGTTTTTGTTCACTATTGGTTAGGTCTATTTCAAAATTTTCGGCCAATTTTTGTGTTATAAAGTCATCGCTCAAAGTTCAATTAAAATAACTTCACATTTTTCAAACCTTTTTTGAGTTTGTAACGATCTTAATTTTTTTGCATAAATTGTAACACAATTGCTACAATTTTGTCCCAATCAATTTGGTTGGCGAATCTAAAATCTCTACACCAATGCGTGCCAATAGTTGAAGATATCAAAGAAGTGAAGAAGAAGAATAGAAGAAAATTGAAAAGGTTGATAAAGGAAAAGAAGATTCAAGCACAAATGTGAGGAATCCATGGCCACATGAAGAAATATTCAAATTAGAATCTGGAAGGAGAGTTGCAAAAGAACACTCATGGAAAATGGGTGAAAGCAAAGGATGCAAGAACAAGTAAGTCTACCCCTCATCCAACCCCTAAATGTGAAATTAATTCTAGTTCTGGTTCTAAACATGAAATAAAATTGTTAGTTTTTAGTGATAATACTTCTCCTGAAAGGGGGGAAGTTATAATGAAAAATGTTGTAAGTCAAGAATACTCTAGTCAAGCCTTAATGACTAAACAAAGAAGAGAGAGGGAAACGATCCAACAAGAAAATATAAATGCTAGTTGTGCTAGGGCTGCAGGGCTCTTTACCCAAGCTTCTAACACAAATACTCCTCTTCCTCAAGATTTGCTAACTAAATTTGATGAGTATGCCCATGAACATGCCCATAAAAATACTCCTGGCCATGCTAAAATTGTAGTAAAATCTGATGTTGATACCACTTTACCAAAAGAGGAAGAAGTTTTTAATGATATGCATTAGCTTAGAGAAAAAGCATTAATATGTGATGAAATTAGAAAAAAGGGATGAAGAGAAAGAAAAGAGGATAAGGGAAGCCATGATTGAGAGAGATATGTTATGAAGAAAAGTTGAGAAAATGGAGGAACGAGAAAGGTTAGCAACTAAATTGGACCAAACAATATGTCCTACTGTTGAAGAGATTGTAACAAGGTATCTTGTAGTTACTTTAGCTGATAATGCTTGTGTAAATTCATGGACCAATCCTACTGTAAAGGCCTCCATTCTAGTTAATCCTCCCCCTAGTAATACAAATGTTGCTTTGTAGAGTGATGATAAGGGAAAGAAACCCATAGGGGGGAATAAAGTTAAATGAGGGAGGTTCTTCTAAGAAGGAAACAAAAAGAATGATTCCATTTCATTGGCTAAGAGGTTGGTAAAATAAAATGAGGAGTTGTAGAAGAAAGTGTAAGAGATGGAACTACTAGCTGTGAATATAGAAATGAAAAAGAAACTAGAAAATAGGGCTAGGAAACCCTAGCAGTATGATCAATATGACCCCTAGTTAAGAGTATTTGGCATTGGAAGGCCTAAAAACAATCATGATAGGAGAAGGAATCATGACAATAAAAATGAGGAGGAGGGACCCTTTGGAAGAAGACTATTGCATATTGATAGATATAGGTAATTATGTTTTGATACAATCCTAGGGTACCCAAATCCTATTCCTGACAATGCAATAAAAAAATTGCCTAAGTTCATTGGTAATAATGCTCTTAGTGGTGAAGATCATCTGAAAGCCTTTCAAAGTTTTGTTGAGGACTTTGAGCTTTGGGATGATGATGTTGCAATAAAATACTTTATGCAATCATTAACTAAAGATGCTAGAGATTGGTACAAGAGCCTGCCGAATGCAAGCATTGATTTAAAAGATGCTTTCTATAGGATTTTTAGAGAACATTATGGAGATCAAACCGATCCTAGGTTTAGGATGAATTATTTTAACAATATCACAAAGGGACATAATGAAATGGAAACTAAATGTAATGCAAGGTTCTAGAAGGATATGAATAGAGTCCCTAGTTATTTAAGGCCTAATGAAAATAAATGCCTAGTGGTATAGTGTAATGCATATGATTCAAAGATGTGTTACATGCTTAGAGAAAAAAATCCATAGAATCTGAGAGAAGCCTACAAAATGGCAGTTTATATAGAGAACAACAAGAGAGCATCAACCAAGGTAGGAAGAAGAGATGATCTTAAATCCTTGAAGAATCCTAAAGTTCAAAATGAGAAAGCTGGTAAAGCTTGTTGGAATATGTGCCTCAATCCATACTGACATGGAGCTCCTGAAGGGAAAAGTCACTGTGACATTAATCATGTCTGGCTGACTAGTTGTTCTAAATTCTCTTGAAATGTTCATGTCACCGAGATAGAGTTGATGTCTTGCTAACAAGTCTATCGCTATGACCTTTTGTGTTCGATGTGACCTTTTGTCGAGTGGAGACCTCTGGTTGAAAAAATGATCTTATCAGGCATTGGGGAAACACAAGGGTCTTGGGGAGAAGTCCCAGCAACTAGAGAAAGTCTCACCGATAGCATTTGGCTATTGGGGTAACACAAGGGTCTCGGGGAGAAGTCCCAACGACAATGGAAGGTCTCACTGATAGGGATACACTTGGGGTCTTCATGATGACTCGAAGACTTCGGTATGAAGTCTTGGCGACCAATGGAGAGTCTCGTCGATAGTTGTATGGCTTTAGAGTAACATAAGAGATCTCAATGAAACCTCTTGGTGAAGGTCAAGTGTCTTGCCGACTCAAGAAGACATGGGTGCTCAATGTGAGGTCTTGGTGAAAGACAAAAGTCTTGCTGACTGGTGATTGGCACACTCGGTATGACTTAGGACCTCGGTATGAAGTCCTAGAAAAAGCGATGAGTCTTGCCGACTGGTGGATGCTTTGGAACAACATGAAGACTCAGTAGGAGGTCTTGGCGAGAGAAAAATGTCTTGTTGACTCGGTAAGACATGTTTTCTCAGAGTGAAGTCTTGGCAAACGACGAATGTCTTGGTGACTATCAGGTGCTTTGGTGAAACTTGAGTAGACTCAGCGATACCTCTTGGTGAACAGAAAATTCTTGCTAATGGAAAAGTTGAAATCGATGTGACTTGTGAAGCTCAGTAAAACATCTTGCCGATGGAGAAACTCTTGTCGATAGGAATGCAATGGATGTCGATGGATTCGGTATGATTCATGGCATTCACTATATCATCTTGCCAACTGTTGGAGTCTATGACGATATCGATAGTGAAGACTTTGTGGCATTGGGGAAACACTGTTAGTGTCTCACCAATATGCCAACAAAGTTTGAACGCCTTTGACCAAATTGTTCATCCTATGTGGAGCCTCGTGAACCAATCTGAGGAAGAAAATTTCAAATGGATGGTAGTTAAATTTTTGCAACAGTTGCGACGCTAGAGCTGAACTGCATGCAGGGAAAAATCAATGCTCAAGAGGAAACTTTCTATGATGGGGCAATGGCAGATAAGGATGAATAGAAGACAAAAAAATCTGAATGTGATAAGATTTAAGGAATCGTTTCTAAGTTTGAAATGTATCGGATTGTTGAGAGCATTTCTGTAAGAGATTGAATAGTGAATGAAGCTACTATGAACTGATACTAGAGAGTTGTATCTCTGCATTGTATGTAATTGTTGTTACTGTAATACAAAGATATTCAGCTTGGCATGGTTGGTTTTTTCCAAAAAGGGTTTCCCACGTAAATCTGTTGTTCATTGTCTTTGAGTATCTTCTCTATTTTTGTAAATCTTTCATGTGTGTGTTAATTAGATTGTAATTTGGAAATTAAAAGTATTGTATGCTTACTTCCCTATGGTTTTGACGTTAGGAAAGTTGCTTCCGCAATCAGTAGGGAGATCAAAGTCTCCTAGAAAGAAGTCCAAGGTGAAATGTTGGAATTGTGGGCAACCTGGTCATGTCTGAAAGGATTGCAAGGAGGAGAAAAAGAAGAACTCTTCTGGAAATGATTCTTCTCAAAGTGATGCAGATGCCTTCATTGCAACTTTGGCTACACAGGCATCAGATGATGTTTGACTGATTTATTTTGGAGCATCTTTCCACATGACATCTCATAGAGACTGGTTCACAAAGTATGAAAACTATGATGGTGGAAAGGTGTATTTAGAAAGTGATTCATCTTTGGAAATTGTTGGCTGTGGAAGAGTCAGAATTCAATTCCCTAATGGAAGAGTGAAGGGAATCAATGATGTGATGCATATACCACGTCTGGCTCAAAATCTACTTTCTATAAGTAAGTTGAATGATATTGGAGTGCATGTCACGTTCACTGGAAATGGATGCAAGATGATTAGAGGCTTTATGGTTCTGGCTAGGGGTGTTCGAATTGGTACCTTGTACAATCTGGATGCACAAGCTATTCAATGCAATAGTGTCTCTACAAAGTCACTAAAAGCTACTCATGGGGAAAGGAATGAAAATGTTCCTGATGGTGTAAACTCCATAAAGGTTAAACTTCTAGCAGAAAAGACTATGCTCTGGCATCATAGGCTAGGCCACATTGGTGAGAAAGGTTTAAAAACCTCAAAAAACAAAAACCTGGTAGAAGGGCTTGAAGATTGTAACCTTGAGTTTGAATTTTGTGAACATTGCATATATGGTAAACAATATCGTGTTTCATTTTATTCCAGTCCTCACAAATCTTTCGGTTTGCTTGATTATATACATTCTAATGTGTTTGATCCAGTAAATGTTTCTTCTTTATCTAAATCAAGATACTATGTGTCGTTTATTGATGAGTATTCAAGAAGAGCATTTGTATATTTTCTGAGAAGTAAATCAGAAGTGTTCAGTCAGTTTATGGAATTTAAAAACCTTGTTGAAAATTAAACTGGTAGGAAAATAAAATGTTTAAGGATTGACAATGGCGATGAGTTTTGTTCAGATGAATTCGAAAGGTACTATATAGATCATGGGATTAAAAGACAAGACGAAAATTTACACTCCACAACAAAATGGAGTTGTTGAAAGATTCAATAGGATAGTAATGGAAAGAGCACGAAGTATGCTGAGTAGTGGTGGCTTGGAGGAGAAGTTTTGGGCTGAAGCAGTCTCTACAACATGTTACTTGGTAAATCGTTCTCCTAACTCTACTCTTGTTGAGAAGAAGCCTTTGGAAGCGTGGTTTGGAAAGAAGCCCTCTCTGAGACATATTCGTGTCTTTGGCTATGAGGCACATGCATATGTGTCATTTGAAAAAAGATCTAAGTTGGAAAAAAAAGTTGTAAAGTGTATTTTTATTGGCTATAGCACTGGCATAAAAGGATACAAGCTTTGGAATCCTAAGACTAAGAAGGTTTTGTATAGCAGAAGTGTTATCTTTCATGAGCTAAAGCCTTTTACACTGGATCCATAGTCAGAGAAGAAATTAGAAAATGAAAAGGATGTAGCAGAAATTCCTCTGATACCAGATAAAGAGGAATTGAAAAATCAAAATGTACCTGATATTGAGGAAAGCTCAAGTAGCTCTGAAAATTATAAAGAAGATGAAGAACCACCTCAGCCTTAGCATGTGAGGAGGTCAACTCATGAAAGAAAGCAACCTGATAAGTATGGGTTTTCTTTGATAGAGTCTACTTGTGCCTATGCTTTAATTTCTAGCACTGATGAACCTAGGACTGTGAAAGAGGCATTTAAAATGTCTGATTCAAACTCTTGGTTGGAAGCCATGAATGAAGAAATGGCATCATTAGAAAAGAATGATACCTGAAGTTTGGTGCCATTGCCTAAAGGAAGAAAAGTTGTGGGTTGCAAATGGGTTTTTAAAAAGAAAATTGGTCTAGAAGGTAGTGTAGAAAAATATAAAGCGAGGCTAGTTGCAAAAGGTTATTCCCAAGTAGAGGGAATTGATTATGGAGAAATCTTTTCTCTTGTAACTAAGCTGACATCTATTAGATTTCTTTTGTCACTTGCATCAGCGTATGACTTAGAGATTGAATAGATGGATGTGAAGACAACATTTCTTCATGGTGATCTTGAAGAAGAAATTTATATGTCCCAACCAGAGCACTTTGTGGAAAAAGGTAAAGAAAGGCTCGTTTGCAAGTTGAAGAAATCTCTGTGTGGGTTAAAATAGTCTCCTAGAATGTGGTACCCAAAGTTTGACACATTTGTGTTTTCATTGGGATTTGTAAGATCGAAATCTAATCATTGTGTGTATTACAAAGCTAAAAGTGATCAAGTTCTTATTATTGCTCTCTATGTTGATGATACGTTGTTCATAGGCAATAGTAAGCTAATGATTTCTGATCTTAAGTCTCAGTTGTCTGAAAAGTTTGAAATGAAAGATCTTGGTGCAGCAAGGTATATTCTGGGAATGGAAATAACTAGGGAAAGGAAGAATAGAAAAATTTGTCTCAGGCAGAGTAAGTATATCATGACTGTTCTAGAGAGATTTTGTATGACTGATTGGAAGTAGCTAGTTGTTCTAGTTACGTAGGGAATGAAGCTATCTATTGAAGACTATCCAAAATCTCCTACTGAGATGGAGGACATGACCAGTGTGCCATATGCTAGTGCGGTTGGCAACCTTATGTATGCAATGGTCTGTACAAGGCTAGACATTGGCCAAGCAGTGGGAGTTCTTAGTCAATTTATGGCTAATCCTAGAAGGACACATTGGGATGCTATGAAGAGAGTGTTTAGATATCTGAAGGGCACTACAAACTATGCTTTGTGTTACCATGGGAACTTGGTTGAATCATAGAGGAATCTCAGTATTCGAGGTTATGTGGACTCTGATTGGGCAAGGGACATTGACAACAGAAGATCCACCAGTGGATACATTTTCATGATGAATGGTGGTGCAGTGAGTTGGATGAGCAAGCGGTAGGCTATAGTCACTTTGTCCACTATAGAGGCAGAATACATGGCAGCTACACATGCCTGTAAAGAAGCAATCTAGTTAAAACGTTTGTGTTCTAACATTGGTTTTGATGCAGGAAAAATTACAATTTACTGTGATAGTTAGAGTGCTATATGTTTGGCAAAAAATCCTACTTTCCATGCCAGGATGAAACATATAGATGTACAGTATCATTTTGTATGGGATATGGTGGAGGATGGGAAGGTCTCTTTGGAGAAAGTGGATATTCTAGAGAATGTTGCAGATGCATTGACAAAGCCTGTGAGCACAGAAAAATACAAGTGGTGTGCCAATTTGATGGGCCTCTTGGCCCATGAATTTCAGTAGTTTTATTATGCTATGGAGTTGTCAGTAAGGTCTTTGTCAAGTGGGATATTGTTGGAATATGTGCCTCAATCCATACTGACATGGAACTCCTGAAGGGAAAAGTCACTATGACATTAATCATGTCTGGCCGACTAGCTATTCTGAATTCTCTTGAAATGTTCATGTCGTCGAGACAGAGTTGATGTCTTGCTAAAAAGTCTATCGTTGTGACCTTTTGTGTTTGTTGTGACCTTTTGTCAAGTGGAGACCTTTGGCCAACATAATTCTCTTATCGGGCATCAGGGAAACACAAGGGTCTCGGGGAGAAATCCTAGCGACTGGAGAAAGTCTCACTGATAGCATTTGGCTATTGGGGTAACACAAAGGTCTTAGGGAGAAGTCCCAGTGACAATGGAAGGTCTCACCGACAGGGATACACTTGGGGTCTTCACGATGACTCAAAGACTTCGGTATGAAGTCTTGGCGACCAATGGAGAGTCTTGTCGATAGTTGTATGGCTTCGGAGTAACATAAGAGATCTCAGTGAAACCTCTTGGTGAAGGTCAAGTGTCTTGCCGACTCAGGAAGACATGGGTGCTTGATGTGAGGTCTTGGCAAAAGAAAAAAGTCTTGTCGACTGGTGATTGGGGTGCTCAGTATGACTTAGGACCTCGGTATGAAGTCCTGGTGAAAGCGATGAGTCTCGCCGACTGGTGGATGCTTCAGAACAACATGAAGACTCAATAGGTCTTGGTGAGAGCGAAATGTCTTTCTGACTCAGTAAGACATGTTTTCTTGAAGTGAAGTCTTGGTGAAAGATGAATTTCTTGTTGACTGTCAGGTGCTTCGGTGAAACTTGGGAGACTCGGCAATACCTCTTGGCGAACGGAAAAGTCTTGCTGATGGAAAAGTTGAAATCAATGTGACTTGTGAAGCTCGGTAAAACGTCTTGCTGATGGAGAAACTCTTGCTGATAGAAATGTAATGGATGTTGATGGATTAAGTATGACTCATAGCGTTCGCTATATCATCTTTCCAACTATTGGAGTCTATGACGATATCGATAGTGAAGACTTTGTGGCATTGGGGAGACACTATTAGTGTCTCACCAATATGCCAACAAAGTTTGAACGCCTTTGACCAAATTGATCATCCTATGTGGAGCCTCGTGAACTAATCAAAGGAAGCGAATTTCAAATGGATGGTAGTTATATTTTTGCAACAGTTATGACGCTCGAGCTAAATTGCATGCAGGGAAAAATCAACACTCAAGAGGAAACTTTCTATGATGGGGAAATGGTGGATAAGGATGAACAAAAGACAAAAAAATCATAATGTGATAAGACTTAAGGAATTGTTTTTGAGTTTGAAATGTATCGGATTGTTGAGAGCATTTCTGTAAGAGATTGAACATTGAAAGAAGCTACTGTGAACTGATACCAGAGAGTTGTATCTCTGCATTGTATGTAATTTTTGTTAGTGTAATACAAAGAGATTCAGCTTGGTGTGGTGGGTTTTTTCCCGAAAGGGTTTCCCACATAAATCTATTGTTCATTGTCTTTGAGTATTTTCTCTGTTTCTATAAATCTTTCATGTGTGTCTTGATTAGATTGTAATTTGGAAATTAAAAGTACTGCATGCTTACTTCCCTATGGTTTTGATGTTAGGAAAGTTGCTTCCACACCTCTACTTTCCTTACTGTAGCTCCTAAGGAGAAATTGGATTAGGTTCTTAGTTTGTTGCAAAAGGCAGCAAAGAATGAAAAACCATAGTTCCAAAGAAATGAAAGGCCACCAAGGTTACAAGATTACCCCTACCATACCAATTGGAACAACGGAAAGCCAGTTCACAACAACCAGAGAAATTTTCAAGCACAAGGCACAATTGACCCATTGCAGAAACACTCTAAAAATGTCACTGAAGATCTACCATGGTGCATGGTATGTCAATTACCTCATTCACCACAAAAATGTGCAGTGGCAAGATCCGTGGAGGAGTCACAAGATGATCAAGGATATTTTGAACCCCCTCAAGATCAGGATGAAATAGTAAATGTACTAATGACTACATCTGATCTTGCTTGTGATGATTATTCTTCTGATGATGAGCCTTGCAAAGGTGATGTTGATATGCAAAGGCAAGAAGTAGGTGCACATCATCAACAAGTATTCTATGATGAAGAGAGAGATAATGACTACCATGTCTATAATCTTGAAGCAGGTAATATTTGTCTGATAAGACCCTCAAATGAAGAAATTGTAAATATGAAAGCTACATTGGCTAATCAAGCAATGAGTACTTATCATTTGAGAAATAAATTTGTGAATGAAGATCAAGGCAAACACAATGTGTTCATTAAAGAGAAGAAAGTAGATGACAAAGGGACCATTATAGAAACCAAGAAAGATGAAACAAAACCCAAAGAGGGTAAAGGAGCTAGAATTTGGGCTAAGAAGGGGGGTAAAGCCAAGATATACAACGGAGTCATTTCCCTAGCTATGGAGGCCAAAGAGCAAGAGTATGTTGCTGAAAAGGGTGAGAAACAAACTGACAAAATGATGGATGAGGAAGTAGTTTTTGGAGATCAGGATTGCACCCTCAAACAAGTTGGGATTGTTTATCCTACCTCAACATGGAACACTCTAGACTTTTGGGTAAGTCTATGTAGTAGAGCGAATCTCCAGATCAGGGTTGGTTCCCTTTAGATGATCACCTAAACTATGGATTTTATGGGGGAAGGGAAGAGAGAAAAATATGAAAAATGCAACCTACAACTAAATGATGATAAACTAATACTCAATGACTTTGACATGATTTGATTCACAACAACCCCCTTTTAAGCAATAACTCCCACAATGTACCTTAGAGAAGCTAGCTCAACAATGTTTTGCACAAAGACTCAGGAACAGTTGAATACAATGGGAAACCTGAACTATCTACAATTCCTGTCTACAACCCATAATAATAAGACAAAAGAAGGATCCTCAAACTTGAATCACAAACAATCATCCAAATTATTATTGCAAGAACATGACAAGATAAAATGAAAGGGGAACTCTATTTCTTATATTGAAATTGAAGGAAACAATATAATCAAAATAAAATTTAGAAGTTTACAAGACTCTCTTAGCAATGCATATGAGAGCCAAAAATTGAAATCTGTGAACCTTGAGAAAATCAAGTTTTCTCCAATATATAACCAAAAGTGATTGTCAAGTGCAAAAATAGAAAAATCTAGCTCACTACCTCCCCAAAAAGCAAGCCAATCTGCATTTTCTATCTCAAGTAAAAGCTTAGAAAATTATGCTCCAAAACTGCTCCAAACTACCCCATGAAGATGGAAAATTTCCATTTCCAATGTGTCCATCCAAATAGACTCTCCAAAACAGGTGCAAACAACTAGAACCAAAAATAGAAACTTTTGTTTGCTACCTTCTCTCTAAATCCGCCCAAGAACTCAAAATAGAAAGTTTTGCTGCATCTTAATTGCATTTTAAAATAACAACTTAATCAAGCAATTTATAGAAACATTGCTTAATTAGTTGTTTTACAAATTGCAGTTTTCAAAAATTACAAAAATAGAAGGCTTGGTTGCCACATCTGATTTTCTAATTTTGCTTCCAAATCTCTTGATTCGCCTCTTTTGATCTTCAACTATATTGATTTTTTGCAAAAAATAAATACTTTACATATGCATTGCTCTCTTGCATGCTTGATTTTTATATAAAAAACATAAAATGTACTCCCTCACTCACTTAGGAATTTTGTTTTATGACCTAGAGTCATCATTTGATTTATGGAGGTGACAATGCATGAGGTTTTTCCTAAGGAAAAAAAAGAAGCTACCCTAGAAGGAGCCATATGCATTTTATGTGGTTTGATTTTCTACAAAAATCAAAGAAAAATTATAAGCCATAGGCTTATGTCAGCCTACACACATGAAATACCAACAAGGAAAAGCGTGGAAAACAAAAACAATGTGATAAAAATCACATCAGCCGACTTTATGGGGAAAACCCTAATACACAAAAGGATTTCAAAATGCTCATTCTACCCATCATTTGCATCGTGGTCTTTGGAGAAAATGTGGCTCTATTTGTATCACCATGGGGAGACTTAGGGTTTGGTCTTTTTAGCCACCACCGAGCTCTACCTCCTTCGAACCTGGGTGCATTTGTCCCTTCACATTCTATGGTAAGTCTTTGATTGTGCTTTTATGCTTTCCTTGGTTCTTTTGATGAAAAATATGGCCTTTGAGGCTGCGAATTCCATGGGTTTTTGATTCATTTCATTATGTTTTTGTGTGACATTCCTTTTCACTAGTCATATGGCCAACCATGGAGTTTTGTTTGGGCCACCTGTGAAGCTTCAGCCATGGCTTCTCATCAAAATTTTCTCTATAAAAATGAAGGTAAGCTCTACTATCCTCCATCTCTTTGTCTTTTAAGGGAATTTCCCTCTTAAATAAAGCTTTACCAAGCTTTCTTTTCCAAAAAAATGAAGATTATGGGTTTTTAAGCTCGACCATTCTGTGTAGGCCGTGGCCACTGTATGTTTCTCTCTTTCCTTTTTTAATAAACTTGATAGGGGTCAGCCCTCAACCATGTAAGCTTAGGCATTGTTATTGGATAGAAACATATTTTTAATATGAGCTTCTCCTTCAAGGGTTTATAAGCCTTTCATGGTCGCGGGCCTATTGTTTTATTTCTCCATTTGTTCTTTTGAAAATGAAGGCTTCAACATATGGGATACATCTAAAATGAATGCATTCCATTTGAAACCCTCTTTTGCACTATGAGTCTTCATCTTTGAGGCCATGGCCTGAATATTTCACTCCATAGTCTGAAGACACAAAACTAGGGCTCGAACCCTTGAATTTTTCCTTTCCATATGCATTTGTATTCAAAACCCTAAATGGGTATTATGACTTGTGAAGAAGAAATTTTGGCCCCCCCAAGGCTACGAGCATAAAACATGAATCTGGGCTTTCCCTATTCTGAACCTGAATATTCTTCCATTTATGCATCCTAGAAAACACTATGTGAGGCTTGTGTGGAGTTTGTTTTGAAATCCAATCTATACACCATTTCATTCCTACTCTTTATAACCATGGTTTAATATTTGCATTAACTTTCCATAGTATAAATACATTGTTCTGAAGGAACAAAATGGCTTCATGTTACTTCTGGAAGAGACTTTCTTGTTAAATGGAAAACATAGATTTCATTTTACCCATGGCCTTGTTGTTTAAATGATATCAAGCATATGTCAATAAATTGTTTGTCCATTTTTCACAATACATAGAACTCACTCTCATTTGATACCTTCTCAATGACTTATCAAGCAAAACCATTTTCATACCTTTATGTATCTTTTTATTGCATTGTTTACATGCCACTGTCATGCTATTTATATTCACTTGCACACAGAAATTTGTTTTCAAATGCATTTTACCTTGATATGCTTTTGGCTTCTTATCACGTAACACTTGCTTTCAGCCACTGTGACACTATTGTAGGTCACTTGATGGTCATTTTTTTCACTTGATGCCTTCATTATATGCATTTGAAAGTTTAAAAACATGTACATTTCCATTTTCCCAACATTCTTGTGCTTCATTTTGTATTTCAAATAAATACTAAACTATGCAATCCTATTTTCTCTTTCATACAAATGGTTCAAAACTTGCAAATTACCTCCATATATGATGTTGTCCTGAACCACACTTGAGCAACCTTTGGCATTATGAGGACACCTCTCCATGTATGTTGTTGTTCCACATTCCATTTAGCCTTCAAATACTTGATGCCTTGCATTTTGATTTAGCATCCCCTTTCTGTATTCATCCTTTGCCTTTAATAACTCACTTGTAGCCACTTGTTACTTAGTTTATGATGGAGTTAGCCTTTCCCTTGTACTCTTCATGCATTTTTATTTCTTGAACAACAACATGTTGATGTGAATGCAATGTTTGCATGAGAGACTTTGAAATATGAAGCACTCAATTTTGATATTCTGGGGCTTTCATTTGCTTCAATGGTGGTCAATGATTCATAACAAGGCATTATGTATGCTTGTTCACTATCACCTCCTGTGATGATGCACTTGATTGCAATTCACTTGAGCAATTGATCACCTATGATGTTCATTTCATTTCACTTGAATTGACTGTCCTAGGTGGTCACTTGCTTGAGTCCTCCTGGCACTTATGATGCATTCATTTGATGGATGTCTCTCCTTGGGCATTTTTGGATATATTTTTTCATTAGCCTCTCTTTGGATGCTTGGGGAATAGCATGCCGAGTCTCAACCCTTGTGGGATCCCATTTTACCCCACATGCTTTATGATATTCAATCTGGATCAACAACATGATTTGTCCTATACCTTCACATGGAAACAAACAATGTTAGATAAAGAAAAACAATATGATATTATGATGTTTCCTCTTTGGCTTTTGTCGCTTCTCTTGATCTTGCTCAGTTGTTTCAATGTATCATTAGCAATATTCTCCATTATTGTTGATAATTCACATAGGAATGTTCATAGTCAGAGCTCTAACAATATCTTTATCATCTCTTGTAGATTTATTTGGATCCCAAGGGCAAGGATGGTGCAAAATTCCAAAATCATCTCGGAGACTTACAGACAATGATGATTATGTTCACTCTTATGTGTCTTTTTTTTTCTCATCTTTAATAGTGTAGAATACTTTTGTTGCTAAATTGTCATAGCTACTCCCACGGCTTTTGTGGGACATTTGTTTCTTCATTACCTAATGAATATAAATTCAGCATTTGTAAATCACTTGTTCAATTTTGTATCTTTTCCTTTCATGTAAAACAATGTTTGAACACTGCAACTGAATATAGAATGAAAGATCTCTTTTACTTTATGCAACTCTTAATGCTCCAATTGAATGAGAAAACTCAAACACATTGCATCTTGGAACTCCAAAGTAATTTTAACACTTGCAATGTTCAAACATCTGCAAAGGTTAATTTTGAATTTTCACCTTAAAATAAAACTTGAACAAATCAACTCCATCAAATTGAGTTGTAGTGAATATTTGATAACAATAGTCTTGCTTGAATTACCAAAATACACTCCTATGGATATGTTTCAAGTGTTGTCTTAGGTCAAGGTTAGAGTCCCACTTTTGGAAATGATGAGGATTGATGAACATAAAAGTAAAATATTTTCCCTCATTAATAGTGTAGTTGTAACTTCTAGTGACAAATTGGTGGTTGATCCACCCAAAGTGATCAAGAATCAAGAAAAAAGGGATGAAATTGAAGGAGTGGTTAATGAAAATGTTGAGATATACTTGGGAACCTCAATTACTGCAAGCCCAAGTCAAATTAATCCATCTTTTCTAATTTTTATCATTGATGGGAAGTTGTTGAAAACATGCATGATTGATTTGGGGGCCTCAAACAATGTGATGCCAGTGAAAATCATGGAGGAAATGGGTTTGAAGATTGATATCACTTATGGAAAGTGTTTTCTATGGAATTGAGAGAAGTACCTGTCAATGAGTGATTAACAGAGTTCCATACAAGGTTGCAACATTCCCAGAGATAGAGTTGTACATGAGTATCATAGTGGTGGATATCCCACCAAATTATGGGATGTTGCTATCAAGATAGTGGAGTGTTTCTATGGGTGGAAGCATTCAATGTGATTTATCTTTTACTAAATTTTCGATTGATCAGAAGGATGTCAAAATTGCCAAGGAACCAAGATCTCATCACATGATTGAGTATGCAGAGGAGCCAGAAGAACCAATGATAATCAACTTTGTGGATATTGGGTTGGATACTTTTCAGGTTGGAGAATTGAAATAGGAGGAATAGGTTAAGCCTGCACCAATTGATAGAGAGGTCCTAGAGGAACCACAAGTAGATTATCTCTAGACTATATACTTTGATGGAGCTTTTTTTAAGGAGGGATCGGGTGCAGGAGTTGTCCTCATTTCCCCATAAGGTAAAACATTCAAATACTCTTTTTTGTTAGAATTTGCTTGCACAAATAATGTAGCCGAATATGAGGCTCTATTGCTTGGTATGAAATCAGCTTCAAAGCATGGTATTAAGATGTTAAAAGTGTTGGGAGATTGTGAGTTAGTAGTTTCCTAAGTTAGATCCAATTTTTTTTCCAAAAATAAAGGCTTAAGCAATATAGGAATGTAGTTTGGGATACCATTGAGGACTTTGATGCCTTTAACATAGGCTAGATAGAAAGGGGAATGAATGTTAGGGAAGACTTGTTAGCCAATATTGTTCTCAGATTAGATGATGTCACTTTTGATGGAATGTCAAAAATAGAAGTATAAACTCAGCCTGCAGTGGTTGAAAATATTTGCAATTGGCAAGTATTTGACAATGACAATGATATTTTGAAGTTTCTACACTATATTTATCAATACAAAAGCCAAGAAATTGACTTTGGTTCATTGGTAGTAGAAGTGGATGGTAAAGAAACACTATTTGGGAATGAAGTAATCCAACTGAAAACCAATAAAATTCACAAAGGATTGGTTGCATTGGAGAGTGTCTTTGATGGAACCGATAGAACAAATGTTAAGCAAAAATCTTCCCATAAGGAAGATCTGGAAGAGATCAATATAGGAACTGATAATTCTCCCAAGAAGGTTTACATAGGAAACAAGATGAAACCTCATGTCAGGACCATGTTGATTGCTTTGTTAAGGAAGTACAAACACGTGTTTCCTGGTCATATGATGACTTGAAGGCTTACAAGGAAGATCTATTTCAACATGAGATACCTCTGAAGCATGATGTAAAACCTTTTATGCAAAATAAAAGACCAATAAATCCCACATTACAACCAAAAATGATAGAACTCACGAAGTTAAGGGATGCTAGAATTATTAAGCCTATCAGGCACTCTTCATGGGTTTCCAACTTGGTTCTAGTCAAGAAAAAGAATGGTGACCTAAGGCTTTGTGTATATTTCAAGAATCTAAATGTAGCATCCTTGAAAGACAATCACCCTCTACCTAATATGGAGGCTATGTTACAAAAGGTGATGGGGTGTGAAATTCTCTCAATGATGGATGGGTTCTTAGGCTATAACCAGGTCATGGTGAAATAATATGAATAGTACAACACTGCATTCACTACACCATGGGGAGCCTATGTGTATGTGAGAATGTCATTTGGCCTAATTAATGTTGGTGCAACATTTTAAAGAGCCATGGATGTGGATTTTTCTAACTTTATTGATTTATTCCTAGCTATATACTAGGTTGACTTGACTATACACAACAAGAAGGAAGAAGATCATTGTTCTCACCTGGAGAAGATATTTGTTAGAGCTTTGGATTATGGAATTTCCTTGAATCCCAAGATATGTTCTTTGGGGTTAAGGAAGGTAAGTTGTTGGGGCATATTGTCTCAAAAGATGGGGTTAGAATTGACCCTGAACATGTAATAGCAATAAACAAGATCCCACTGCCTATAAATGTGAAGGGAATCCATTCTTTCTTTGGGAAAATTAATTTTGTGAGAAGATTTGTTACAAACTTTTCTGAAATTGTCAGGCCTATCTCTAAAATGCTGAAGAAAGGAGAAACGGTAGCATGGACTGAAGAACCTACCAAATATTTTCAATCCATAAAAGATGCCATCAAAGAGGCACCTGTGCTCAAGTCCCTTGATTATGCAAAGCCATTTCAACTATTCACTTTTTCTTCATTCCATACTATGGCAGGATTATTATTGTAGAAGAATGATGAAGGCTTTGAACATCCTAATTCTTTCTTTAACAAGTCTTTGTAGGCTGTTGAGCTTAAGTATGATGCCACAAAAGAGCAAGCCTATTCCTTGGTTAAGGTTGTAAAGAACTTTAGGACATATTTGATGGGAGCAACTGTTGTAGCATATGTTCCAAGTGTAGCAGTTAAAGATATATTTACTCAACATGAGACCACATGGAGAAGATGCAAATGGATTAATAGGATCCAAGAGTTCAACATTGATATCCAAATTACAAAGCTGGTAAGAGGTCAATGTCTGGATAAGTTGATGTCTAAGACCAACTTAGAAGAAAATCAGATAAATCATGTTGAACATGAAAATGTTGCGCCCATATGCGACATGCACACTTGTGGATGGTACATAAGGATTATGGAATACTTGTAGACTATGCAATGCCCTAAAGGAATTCCCAATAATGAAAGAACTCTCAAGTTGTAGGCTATCAAGTATATCATTATTGATGGTGAAATCTGGTGGAGAAGCCCATAAGGTGTGTTACTTAGATGTGTGGATGGAGATTAGGCAAAAGAACTTTTAATTGAAATGCACAAAGGAGCATGAGGAGGTCACTACATGGAAAAAAGAACTACTCACAAAATACTAAGAGTAGGTTTCTAGTGGCCAATTGTGTTTAAAGATGCTCATAGGTTCATTAAGAAATATGATGCATGCCAGAGGTTCACTAGTAAATTAAAGTTCTTAGTTAATCTGCCCCTTAGGCCAATCTTAGTTTAGGCTCCTTTTCAATAATAGGGCATTGATTTTATTGGCAAAATATCAAAGAAGTCAAGTGGGGGACACTCCCAGATCCTTGTTGCAACAAACTACTTTTCAAAGTGGGTAGAAGTCATTCCCACAAGGAAAGCAACAAGTAAAGTAGTAATTGATTTTTTAATGAATAATATATTGATCAGGTTTGGGATCCCAAAAAGAATCATTTATGACAATGCCATGTGCTTCAGATCTAAGGAATTTACTGACTTTTGTAGTAAACATGGTATATGTATCTCCTATGCATCTCCCTATCACCTTGAAGCGAATGGACAAGAAGAATCCAACAACAAAATTTTGATGAAGATCATCAAACGAATGATTGAGAAAAACAAGAAAGCATGAGATTCAAAATTGTAGTTTGCATTGTGGGTAGATAGAACTATAGTCAAGGTCATTGGGAAATCACCATTTAACCTTGTATATGGGATAGAAGAAAGGATACCTCATAACAACTTGTTAAAAATGTACAAGTTCATTCAAGAGTATGACACTAACATATGTGATGAGATGTAACATAGGATGGAGGAGCTAGTTTAGCTTGACGAAACTAGAAGAGAAGCTCATAAAAGAAATGAGAGGCTACAACTTCAAGTCAAACACCTATATGATAAGAAGGCCATTGAAATAAAATTTGAAGTAGGATGGATGGTCTTAATGTGGAATGCAAGGATGGAAGATAAAGGAAAAAATAGGAATTTTGATCCTTTGTGGCTTGGCCCCTATTTGATTGCAGATATACATGGAGAGGACTCATATTTCTTGCAATCCTTGACAGGTAAAATTCTAGAACTTCCAGTACATGAACAGTTCTTGTTTAGTCCTATATTTCTCTTGAAATAGGTTATTCTCCATGTACATTGTATAGCTTTGTAATTACTATATATAGGTTTGGTGTGTTTTCTTTTGGTTGTGTTTGCTTGCCTTGTCTGGGAAAGCTCCTTTGTTTTTTTCACTCTGTGTTGGTATGCTACACCCTAAGATTTGGATTCTTTCCATACCCACCAGGGGTATGCGTCCTCAAGCATGAGCCACTAGTAGAGCTATTGAATTTTTTTGAAAATTTGAGCTAAATCTTGCCTTGTCTTGGTTTTGAGCTTATGTTTCCATGGGTAGGATTTAGGGTTTAGATTAAAAGCCCTCTTTTCAATGTTCACATAGTCATAAACCTTGAATGTTCTAATCCTTTGTTGACCTGTCTTACCCAATTAATAGTCATCCAAGTTACAACTTGAGCCTTTTGAATCCTATTTCTACTATCCCCTTGGTCTAGGTTCATCGATTGCAATTTTTTTGTCCATTTCCTTGCTACTTCATAAGTTGGGCACAAATATTCCATGGTGAAAGATTTAAGTATTGAGTTTTATTCTTAAGGTTTTGAGTCTCATCGACCTCATATGGCCCCTTTTCAAAACATCTTATTTGCATAGGAAAATTCTCAATCACTTAAGTGGTCGTCCATCGCTGAAGTTCTCTTTAATGGCAGGTTCATTTCAGTAACTCACGATGGGCTATAGTTTCCCTTAGCATCACCTATCACTGAAGTTATTCAAACCTTTGTCTCACTTCAGTGAAAAGTGATGATTGTTTTGGTGTGTTGTATCACACCATCACCAAAATGTTTCAAGATCTTTCCTAGTTTTAGTGATGAGCAATGGAAAAGAACGATGTGATCGCCACGTGTCAAATTTTCATATCATTGCTTGATTGGATCATCGTTGAAAACATTTTCAACTTCAAGATCATTACAACAATATGTGATGGTTTAGGTTGTTCGGAGGCATTGCTAGGAAGATCCCCTCACTGAAACCTTCAAGCATTTCAAACTCTTTTCTACGAGGAGCGATAGGGTCCATGATGTGCTATGGGCTAGTGGGTGGTTACGTGGAAAAATCTTGGGACTTCCTCGCTATTTTAAAGCATCATTGTAAAAGGTATGGGTGATGGTAGAGGAGGATCATTTATTATGTTTTAAAATCCAAAAGATCAACGGTTAGGATTTAAACCTAAATGACTATTTGTCAGTTCACTCGCGTGAACAATCCATCAGCCATTAATGGTGAATTCACTTCAATGTTGGGGTATTAAGTAGATTGTCCAGTATTTTCTCTTACAATTGCAGTCGACACACACATAGGAAATCATTGAGTGGAGAAGTGACAACAACAAGGCTCCAGATAAGGTGAATTCTAAAGAATAACCAATTTTCTCTTGGGTAAGTTAATCTTTTGACCCTTGAGCTAGTTCGTGTATTGGGTAATTTGGGAAATGGTATATATGACTAGGGTTTTGTTTGGAATTGTTATTTTCAGCTGCTAAGAGGGAATTGAAGTTTTTACTCAGTTTTTGAGGTGAGGATATAATTTTTTATTTTTTTTCAAACCTTGTTCTTTTAAGAAGCTTAGGTTATAATTTCTCATAATCTTGAAAACCCTAGTTTTACTGCGAAGTAATAATGAGTGAACCTAGTGGGTCTAAAGCTAACAATGAAAGAAAACCCACCCAAAAATAGGTTAACAAACCTAAACCTTAGAGTGACCAACCCCAACCTGATGAAGCAAGTACACCAAAAAAGAAAAGGACTGTTAAGAAGGATCGTCCTAGGTTTATGGGGGAAACGCCTCAAGAACCAAATAAGGAAGTAAAGAAGAAGGTAGGAAATAGAAAAACTAGTGAGGGAATCCCGACTACTCATTTTGAGGACACTGCTTCTAGAATTTGTGATATTGCAATGCCACAAAGTGGTTGGGATTTTTTTTACTATGCTTTCAAATGAAGATATGCTAATCATCCTGCTTGCAGTATATGGGCATGTGACATAGGCAAGTTGTAGTGTTGAAATGTGTTTGTGGAGGTAGATTTGATGTTAGCATTGGCCAGGTGTTATGATCCAAATGAAAAACAATCAAAAGTTTCCTTGACTTCTTTCCCATGCTAGATATTTCTATGAGCCAAATAATGGAGGCTTTTTAGTTGAATCCATCTGCCTCTTAATCCATTAATTTCCGCAAGTTGTACAATGAGTATGAGAAGAATAAAATTTCGTACAGAAAGGGTGTGTTTCCTATTCATAGGAAGTGTGACTTGAAGAAAAAATTTGTTCCTTTTATTGCTTCTAAGGTGGAACCATTTGATTGTGTTGACTTTGAAGACTACTTGAAGAATACCTATTATCCAATATGTCAAGTTTTGCATAAAGAGTATGATATTAAGATGGTTATTGCTATGATGAATTTGGAAATTGAAATCAAGCACAAGTATCAAAACAAGGTTTGGCATTATGCTACTTACATTGTTGAACACTTGCATGAGGACCTCGTGAGGTTGAAGGATGCCACTCATCCACTATCCTGTAGACATTATTCTTTATTGATGCACTTAGTACTGCCCACAAGCTATACAATGAGTATGAGAAGAATACAATTTGGTACAAAAAGGGTGTGTTTCCTATTCATAGGAGGTGTGACTTGAAGAAAAAAGGTGTGCCTTTTATTGCTTCTAAGGTGAAACCATTTGATTGTGTTGACTTTGAAGACTACTTTAGGAATACCTATTATGCAATATGTCAAGTTTTGCATAAAGAGTGTGATATTAAGATGGTTATTGCCCTTATGACTTTGGAAATTGAAATTAAGCACAAGTATCAAAACAAGGTTTGGCATTATGCTACTTACATTGCTGAACACTTGCATGAGGACCTGGTGAGGTTGAATGATGCCACTCATCCACTATCGTGTAGACATTATTCTTTATTGATGCACTTACTACTATCTAGACTCTAATTATAACAAGTTTTGCAATGTTTTCAAATTCTTAGTACTCAAACAAATGGGTTTGAAGCATTTGCAAATAATTTCACAAGGTTTCAAGGAGATGCTAAGGCCATTAGAATATGAATAGGACAACAAACAAAAATTCAATTGGGGAGATTGGTATCTTCATAACAATTATACAACAATCAGGGTTTATGGAACCCTAGTGCCACCTCATAAGTTGTTTGTTTATTTTTCAAACAAACAAACTTTTATGGAAGTAATGTTGTAGATGGACACCATGGATAGGGAGTATTTTAGGGGTCAAAGAAAATCTTCTCTTGTGAACCCTGATGTACATTTTGCATACTTTAGATGTACCTCAAAGGAGGGTATTGAGAGGTTTGGCTCTCTTATGAACAACTACAAGATGGATCAAGAAGTTAGTAGGTTCAATGATCCTGAAGGGGTGATCTTGGCTCAAATAAAAGCTAAGGGATTTGGAGGAAAACCCAATCAGTTCTATTTCTAGGAAGATGTAATTAGGAATTAATCCACTAATAAGGAATTCAATACAAGAAAGGATGCATGGAGAAAGATGTGTGCAATAGAGGATAGGATGATAAAGGATAACCCTTTTTATGTTAGCCATTACTCAGACTTATAGGATAATTTTGTAAGAGAAAAATTAATGCTTGGTGATTTTAGTGATAGAAGCTTCTTTGAGAAGGTAAAGCAAGGTGAGATTGATGCTAAATTCACAAAATAAAACCATGATGCTCACATAAAGAGCCAGTTGGATCAATCTTTCACTCCAGGAATCCATGTGGAATTAAGTAAGACTGGTGCAAAGCCTGTTGTAGTCCCATTACTAGATTACTCAGAAAGTGAACAGATTGGTGAGGCTCAAGTCCTAGTGGAATTTTGTGAGCATGTCCCAATGGAGTAGGCAGTAGATGAGGATTTCTTTGAAGAACGAGATGATGCATTGAATATTGTGGTTCCTCCTAGTAGGGTTGTAAAGTGGGTATACAATGAGGCTAAGGATGATGATGTCAGAATAAAAACCTGTGATGAATTTATGTGTGATGATGCTATTATCAAGTCCAAGGAATTTAGGCAGTTTTTCATCCATGTTAAAAGTGTTGACATTAAAAGGATTGAAGAAGTGAGGGAGAAAGTTGACCCTTCCTTACAAGAAGAAGTTGAGAAAGAAGAGGAGGATAAAATAAAACAAGAAATAGCTAGCATGCTATTAGAGGAGGCAAGGGAATTAGTGAAAGGAAGTTGTGCACTTTTGTTACCTGGATGTGACATATCATCTTCCATTGCATTAGATGAAGTTAGGAAGGACCCTAATGCATCTATTTCTGAGGAGGCTTTTGACAATAAAATATTTGGTTTAGGTTTCAGTACTAGATTGCATACACTGGTTGTTTGGTCTATGGATCCCAACACAGGAAAGCCTAATGTCATACAATTTGTAGAGAAGGATATTGGAATATTAATTGTCAAGAGAGCAACATAGATGAAAACTACTACAAGTGCACAACTAACAATGCACATTGCAATGCTGACTATAGATACTGCTTAGATTACAGAGGCCAACTACAGGAAGTTTGTTGATAGATATAATAAGTTAATGGATGATCATAATAAGGTATTGGTTATTTCACAAAGAGGTTTACCATCCCCAACCAGTTCAACTTTATATTTTTCTACACAAGACAAAGAGACCTTGTCCCTCAAAATTCAAGAGTTGAACCAGGATCTAAAATTAGAAAAGGAAACTACCAAGAAGGCCAAATTGGAGATAATTAAGGTGGTCAGTGATATTTTTGAAGATGTGTTGAAACATAGAGTGGCCAAATTGATCAATAAAGCCGATGATGTTTGGGCATCTTACAAGAATATCCATGAGGCCAATATCAAATATTTGCAAGTTCAGAGGGATTTTCAAACTAAATAGAGTCAATAGAGCACTAGAGTGGTAATCCTACAAGAGATAACATGTCTAAAGCGAATGTGTATCTTGAGGCCCATACTCAAATTCCTGAGATACTATAGGCCATTTAAATGGTCAATGAAATAACAATTTTCCATGGGAAGCTAGGGATGCAACTTGGCAACGAATTGAAAATGTTTAGGGACATGGAAGAGCATGGTCTGCCAAAAATATTTGATGGTAAGGTTGAGTTGATGGATTTTTCCAAGTGGAAGCATGAATTGGAGGAATGCTTACCTTAGGCTAAAGATATGTTGACTAAATTTGATTACTCCAGGTTGAACTCCCACATTGACAACATGGCTAGAATGGAGATGAGAATGGATGTGTTTATTAGAGAAGTGAAAGCATTAATTGATGTTAGGTACACTCAGCATAGTGTGAAGGTGAACACTCTATTGAGTACAAAGTGGCCTATTGAAGATGGATATAATTCATGGCTGGAAAATTTTATTGAGTATGGATGATGAGGAATGTGGTGAATAATAGACAAAAGAGAAATAATACATAGCTTGGAAATAGTGCAAATTAGGCTTTGGTTGAGGTATTGTAGAATATTGTTCTCTTCTTATCATAAAGGTTGATGACACAAGTGATGATTTGGATGAATTAATCACTTTCTTTCTATTTTTTTTTGTGCTTTTTAAATCTTTACTGACTAGGCATGGACGTGGTTAGCTTTTGGTTGATGAAGAATAAGTTATAAAGTTGTTATTGTAGACACATAAAAATGGCCTCGACTTGCAAACCATATTTTCTATGACAACCATGCTTCTCCCTCACGTACAATTAAATAATTACCATTTATCTTTCAATTAAATAAAATTATTTATTTAATCCACTTTCCATCCCACCAAATAAATAATTAAAACAATGATTTATTGTCTTTTGTCTCATTCCCATTTATGAATTAAACTATTGTTTAATTCATAAGTCAACCATCCTCCATAAATCAAATAATTTCTATTATTATTTGATTTTCCAACTACCTTATTCTATCTTATTTATTTTCCACCATTGATTTAATTGGATAAATCTCAACCCTTCATTTGAAAGCTTTCCCTAACTCTGACCTAATTTTTCCCTAACCCTAATCCTCCTTATTGCATTGAATTTTGGCTTTTGATCTTAGGGATTCACCAAATTTTAATCTTGGCCATCCATTCTCAGTTTGGCATTCTTTAAAAGGCCCTCTTTCAAGTCATTTTAGACACACAAGTTATTTACAACATGCTTGAGAGCTTTTGAGTACTTGAGCACACATTACTTCAATATTTTTCTTGTCTAAGGCATAGATGATAGTTGCACTTAAAATCTAAGGGAAATCATACCATTTGTAGCAAGATGGAGAAGGCCAATGGAGGTCAATCAAGGGAGGCTTGAAAACCAGGTGATAGTGTTTCATATTTTCATGTTTCTTGCTTTCCATTGTTCTCTATTGTTATTGGGGATTTAATAGTTTATTCTACTTGAAATTAGCTTGATTTTTTTTTTTTGCATTACATTTGGTGAACCCGACATTGTTTTGGTATAATACATCTTTGGTAAATTTCCATAGTATATCCTTTGATTGCATTAGACTAGATTCAAGATATTCCTTCATCTTTTGCTTTTGGGTATTAAATATGATGGGAAAACCCTATCTCTAAAGGCTTTCTTTGAGACAACTAGATCTTTTTGTGCAGGTGGTTTTGAAATAATGGATTTAATATTATCTGTTTTGATTTGTTGAATTGGGTGTTAGTTTTGTTTTTCCGTATTTTGAATAAATTAATCAAGTATATTTTTGGCATATTGTTCTATTCGTGTGCATACTATAACATATTGTATCTAAATTAAAATATAAGACTTGCTCATAGTGTTTTATGAGAAAGTGCATATATATATTCTATTAAATGAGAATATATTTGATACAATCTAATATCAGAATATGCTCTCAAAGAAGAGATATGCACTTTTAAGTCTTCACACTTTCTTATAAATCTCAACCAAAGTAAATATTTCAAGAACGAGTATACAAATATCGATTAATTCAAAAATATGTTGTCAAAGGGAGTGCCTATTCTTATATACACATGAGAATATATTTGATACAATCTAATATTAGATTTAGATTAAGCAAGAAATATCCACTTTCTCAAATCTAAATCTAATTCTGTTCGCATGCATATTTTGAAATAAGAATATTCCTTATTGTAGGATATTCACCTGTCATTACTAAAAATCCATTAAGGATATTCCTTCAAAATGCAATCTTTTTATGCACCCTGCCATTATTGCATTCCATGAGATCATAATTATTTAAGACATTCTATCCAACAATTCATGTGCCTAGCAGTGAGGATGTTGGCAAAGGTTGTTGAATATGGATTTTTCGTGATAGCTGCATTTGCTTAAAAGTTTCCAAGGCTTTTTCAAAAAAATCCATTTTAAGCTTATCCTAATGTTGATCTAGTTGAGACACTTTTTCACGTAGTTCCTATTCCTTTCGTATGCTTCCACATTTTGCATCGAATTCTACCAGGCCACATGTAACTCCAAGATCTAATAAAAATCTTCTCTCAACTATGCTTTGATGAATCACCATACCCTGCTCCAAAGCCCTCACTTTTTGTGTAGGCAGAGGATGCTAAAAAAGGGTGCAAAAGTTGGCTTTGCAACTGACAATTTCATTTGCTTGAAAGTTTCTCAATCGTCTTTTTGATGGAAAATTGTTGTGCTCTCCGTTGCAAATAGAAGGAACTTCCAGCTTTGACAGTTTGGTTGTTCTTCCACAACGCTATTGGTTGTTGCTCCTCCAAACTCTTCTTTGTTGGTGTAGACATTTCACTTCTCCAATTTGGTGTGCTACAGTAGACCACATATCCAAAAGCACGTGAAAAGCAAACGAAGGATGGCGGTAAAAGTTTATGTTTTAAATGTTGTATTTAATTGGTGGTCCACAAAGAGTTGGAAGAAACTTCTATTTCTAATGCTAGTTTGATAAAAGCTCTCTCTTCTAAAGGCTTCCCACAACTGGCAGAACAAACAGAGTGCATTCATCAATTTTGACACTGCTAGGAGGGGAGCATGCTAGATTTTCTTGATAAGATTTTGCAAATCTTGTTTTTGATCTATTTTCGTCACACAACATTTAATGCAATATTGATAAGCTTTTGCATTCAAAAACCCGTGCGTGAAATGAGGGCTTGCCCGGCTAGCAATTGGGAAAAGCTTTCAAAAAAAATTAAGTTAGATTTGGGTAACTTTTGTTTTATTAGTTAGATTCTTTTTTAATTTAACTTTTAGTCTTTGTTAGTTTAGATTTTTTGAATTTTTTTTTTATATATATTAGATTAAATTTTAAATTTTTAGATTTTTAATTTAAATCTTAGTCCTTAATAATTTAGATTAAATCTTAATTTTGTCAAAAAAAAATGTAGATTAGATTAAATTTTATACTTTTAGATTTAAATTAAATTTAAATTTAGATTAGATTAATTTTAGCTTTTTCGATTTTTAATTTAATTTTTAGATTAAATTTTAATTTTGTTAGTTTTTAAAAAAATTTAGATTCATTAGATTTCTTTAAATTTTAGATTAAATTTTAACTTTGTTAGTTTTTTTAGATTTTTAGCTTAAATAGATTAGATCATTTCTAGATTTCTAGATATTTTAAGATTTTTAAATTAATTAACTTCGTAAATTTAGATGTCAATTTAGATTAGATTTAATTTAGAATTTAATTTAGTAACTTTAGATTATATTTACTTTTAGTAATTTAATTTAGTAAATTTGGATTAGCTTTACTTTTAGTAATTTAATTTAGTAATTTAGATTATATTTACTTTTAGTAATTTAATTTAGTAATTTAGATTAGATTTAACTTTAGTAATTTATTTTATTAATTTTGTTAACTTAGATTAAATCTTAGTTTTTACTAATTTAGTTAGATTAGATTATTTTAATTTTTTTTTTCTTTAGATTAATTAATTTAGTAAATTTAAATGTAAATTTAGATTAGATATAATTTAGTAATTTTGATTAGATTTAATTTAGTAGTTTAATTTAGAATAGATTTACTTTTACTAATTTAATTTAGCAATTGAGATTAGATTTCATTTGAGTAATTTAATTTAGTAATTTTGTTAACTTAGATTAAATCTTAATTTTTATTAATTTAGATCAAATATTAATTTTGTTAGTTTAGATTAGAAATATTTATTTTTTTTTTAGATTTTTAGATTAATTAATATAGAATTTTAGATTAGATTAATTTATGATTCTCATTAAATTTATTTTTTTTAGATTAGATTAATTTTGATTAATTTTTTTCTTTCTAATTTAATTTTAATTTTTTTTGGGTTAATCTTTGACCTTTTTGCAAGTTCGAATGTCTATGGTTTGAAATTTAAAACCTCAACTATCGTTTGTCAAAGATTGGAAGCCAAAACTACTAATCGTGCTTTGCAGGGCTCTGGCTTTACTTTCTTTTATCTTGAGTTCCTTTTTCACATAGAATTATTAGTGGACCTACAAAGAATGAGTACTTGAGTTGACATCATAAGCGGGTTTAAAATTTACAAGTGCTTGCATTGTCTTGTGGTCTACATTTTGTTTCTAGATGCATATGCTTTTCTCTCGTGCCATTTGGCGATCTTGAGAATCAGAAACACCTTTCAACATTTTGTATAACCACCCACACATTTGGATTTGGGCATTAAAATGAACATTCTTGTTTTCACTGTTGTGTAACCCCAATTCAATAATAGAAGTATCCTCTCCCCTTGTGCACTTGTGTGATCCTGGGTGCAAGAGAAATTGTTATTGAATCTAGGAATTGGGCCTTCCTTGGTGGGAAAAAGTACTCACCCCAAGGCGACTCAAACCAGCAATGAAGCTCTTTAGTCGAGCTACTCTTGACCGGTATACAAATGTGAATCCTAATGGAAAAATTAGGATTACAAGTGTGGATGTGTCACACAGACAAGTGAATTCCCCAAAACCCTATGGAGCATAACCTCTGCAGGCTAGAATTCCTCCTTATCAGAGTTAATCTTGCCTCATGTGTGGCCACTCGAATGGGTGCTTGAACTAAAAAAAATTGTGTAGAAGCCAAAAACCCTATCTATTCACTGGTGTAGCAACGGTCATTGCCAAGGCATCTACATTCTCGTAGTTCTTAGTAGAGGTGAAGAGCTTGCCATGGGAGATTTATGGGGGCTCAAATCTTGGTTGACGTAAGAAGTGAGTGCAATGTAAGGGGGAGCCTATGTGGCCAATCTTCTAAGTCACCCACTAAGAATAAGTGCGGCTGGAAAAACCCATGTGGAATCAAGAGAATATAGTCCTTGCCAACCCTAGGATTTTGCTTGTCTTCTTTGTGCTTAATTTCAAAACATTCAAAGACAATGTGTTTGCCAAGTGTTTTCTGAAACAATGAACAAATAAACATCCTTACCAATCTAGAAAAATACATTCAGACTAAAACAAGTTCAAAAATCAGCCAGAACTTGTACAAAAACTAGACATTGTTACAAACTGCAACACATCTACCCTGTTAAAACACATTTGACACTTAGAACAACACATTTTCCTATGTTGTACCACATTTGTTGTCCTCTACAACACATTCAACATTCTGAGCTGCATTCGAGACTCTGTGCAATGCAATCACCTGATAAACCACTTTTTCTATCGAAATCCACACATCTGACTATATTGCTCTACACTTACTTCCTTGCACAACACAATCGATCTGTTGAACTGCATCTGTGACCTAAAACAAGGGATTTTCTAAAACTACGATGCATTTGACAACCTAAAACACATTTGTCACTTGAAACGATGCAATTTCCTTTCAATTTGAAAAATCTCTGTCACTGTCAAAACCTGAGACCAAACATTTTCAAACTATTTTTAGACACCTTTTTTCTATAGTCTCTATTCAAAACTAGAAAAAAAATTTTGCCGAAATCCTCCTTCCATTTTTAGTTTGCATTTAGTTTTCCATTACACTTTTTAGTTACACCTTAGAATCCACCATCATTTTTTAGCATAAATAACCTCATAGGTCCTCATTTTACAAACTTTAGAATAGGTAAACTTTTCATTCTTTGTCAAACCTTTTCCTTCAAAATTAGATTATCTTTGGACTTGGTCAAAATCATCCCATTTTTAGTCTTTGTCCTTTTGTGAGATAATTCCAACTCATAAGTCTAGTTTGGAATCTCACCTTGTCATCTTATCATTTCCTTTAGTCCTACAAATAGTCCCTTGCCAATTCAAATTGAGGCATTGTCCACGCCTTGAGTGCTTAGGAAACCTTTCAAAAAGTCTACTAATATTTAGTGCACTTTGGTGTTCCTTGCATCTACATTAGAACACTCTAGTCTTCCACATCCTCATTTTAGTCCTCATTATCCCCATTGCATTTGACATCCTCATTTTATTCCTCATTACCCTCATTGCAATTGGAATCCTCTTTAGAAAATATCATCATTGTATCCCCTATTTCAAAAAAACACCAAAAACATAGTTGCATTGTTATTATTCCATTCCTTATAAAAATCCAAAAACATAGTGCCATATCATTTGCATACATAGGTTTGATAATCCTCTGTCATCCACCATTTGAGAAAGACTTATATGGTTGAAACAAGACTACAAAGAAAAAGTTGACAAATGGACCCTTTCAGAGAAGGCAATAATCCTTATAATCTTTCATATGACATGAACTCAAACACAGACATGGGGGCACCTTTCATGAACCTATTTAGTGGCATGAACATGCCATGTTCCTCACATAACCCATTTGAACCTTTCATACAAAGAGATGAAAATGGACAAGTATTTGTGGAAGACCTAGAAGTAGCTACAAAAAATCCTAACATGGCTTCCTTTGTGGAAGAATTAATCCTCCAAGACTTAGACAGATACCTATCCATGCTTCTAGATCAAGGGGGTAGGTTTCCATGAGGTTTTGACATTAACAGTTTTAGAGCAGACTCTCCTAACCATACCACTCAAACAAGTCAACCCCTATCCACACCACAACAGAATGCAAACAACACCCCCATTGGTTCCACCACACAAAGTACCACAAACACCATTAACACTATTCCCATTGGCACCACTACCGCCACTCAAAACACTTAAAATATGGTCAACACAACATCCATTGGGGGAACATCAATCCTATCCAATGTCACATCACATTCAATTCCACAAAAAATATCCACAATTCCATCACAAACTATTGGAGCAACATTTGGGACTTCAGCTAGTACAATGGGAACCAACACATCAAACCTCATATTTGGATCTTCATCTAGCACCATGGGAACAACATTGTCAAATCCTTTGATTGGGTCCTCAACTAATGCCATGGGAACAAATTCATTAAAACCCTTTGGGAGGAATAAGAGACGATTCAACATTCAAGGACCCCAACCAAATGTTAACACTTCATCACATATCAATACCAACACCCATATACCCTAAAGGAAAAATAAAAACATTCCAAATGGTCACATTCATCAACACATGAGCACATTTGGGCATCAAAACATTTCAGGTCAGCAAATTCCACAAATAAAAATGAACACCACTAGCACACACATCCCTACATATACATCTCACATCCATACACAACAAAATCAATACATTCCCATGCAAAACACCCAATATCAACAAAATCCAAATGTGCCCCACATGTCTCAACAAAAATATATCTCGAATCAGAACATCCCCGTACAACAAGTGGTAACTTGTGGGATACCTATCACTGGCATGTGTTATGCCACAAACAACCCCATAGTGGATGCACTCATAGATCAACTTGCAGCTTTGTAGAAACAAGTGGAAAACCTACAAATTTCCAAGAAAAGGCCCACATGTCATATGACCTATGTTCGTATCCATTTGACATGAACTTGTACATGCCACCATTCCCACTAGGATATGTGGTGCAAAATTTTTCTAAATACAAAGGAAAAATTAATCCTAGCGAACACAAAAGAGAATTCACAACCAACTATGTGGATGTTTCCTATGAACATACTTATCTGATGAGACTCTTTCCTAGGAGTCCCATGGGTCATGCACTTGAATGGTTCGCGCAATTACCTAAAGGAATAAAATCATGGGATGAATTAACCAACAAGTTTGTCAACAATTATGCATATCACATTGACATAGACATCGACATTTCCTCATTATGTAGAACTACTCAAGAAGAAATAGTCGAGACATTTATCCCATTTTTCCAAAGATGGAGAACTTTAGCAAGTTGATTCCCTATGGAGATACCAGAAAAAGAAAAGGTTACCATGTTTGTGCATAATCTTCTTGGACCACTGAGATACAACTTACAGGTCCATTGTTGCAACACTTTCACTTACCTTGTCAAAAAAGGAGTTCAACTCAAAAAATCCCTAATTGCCAAAGGAGAACTTGTATATGGCAACAAAAACACACACAACCAATGAACCTCTAATGAAAAAAGAAAGTTTTGGTCCCACAATAATAATGTAAGAAACAATGGAGTCATAGATGTGAAAGATGTAAATCGAATAGGTCCCACATTGACTCTCAAAGTACCCAACATGAACAAAAATACACCATATGTTTCCAACCAAGCAGCTAACGTGGTCCAACATACTCAAGAAGGAGGAACCTCAAGACAACCAAGGAAATACCCACAGAGACAATATACTCCTTGATCATAACCAATTGAAATTATCTTGAAAAAGCTAGTACAATCAAATGTCATACAACTCCAAGAGCCCAAACCATACGACCTAGGATAGTTCAAACCATCTTGGTGGGATGACAATGCCTTTTGTGACTACCACTACATCATAGGGCACAAGACCTCCTCAAATCATCAATTGAAGAACATAATCCAAGACCTAATTGAAAATGGTACCAAATAGGTTGAAGGACAACAACAAATTTCCAACCAAGACCATACAATTTTCAAAAATCCATTACAAGACCATGGTTTGGGAAATCCCTCCACCTCAGGTCGAAAGACAAACAATCAGGCCAATTATTCCAGGAATTCCTTTGATTACTCAATAATAGTTGATCACCTCAGTGTTGTTGATGAATATGTCAACACAATCACCATAAAAAAGGCTCCAGAATTTGTTGTCACGACTCACAAGGCTAAGATTATTTTATCTGGTCCTTCTTCAAAGCAGCCACAATCCAAAGACCAATACAATCTTGTCAACCAATTGGGAAAGACACGTGCACATATTTCCATCCTTGAGCTATTATGTATATCACCTAAACATAAAGTTATCCTTGATAAGGCTTTAAAGGAAACCTTTGTTCCTACTAACTTGGATGTCAACCAATTTGAAGCCATGGTTGGATACTTGGCTATTTCACTCAATATCTCATTTTTTGACAAAGAATACTCTACACAAAAGTCTAACCATAATGACCCATTGCACCTTGAAGTATTTGTCCATCAACACAAGGTCAGATGAGTCTTGGTAGATGGCGGAGCTGGACTGAACATTTGTACCTTAAAATTGGTTAAGACATTGGGCTATTCTGAAGTATGTGTAGACACAACCAAAAGCATTGTAATCAAGGCCTATGATGATGAAGAATGCTCTTCCAAGGGTGTTATCACACTCCTTATCGGAGTTGGACCCATAGTTATGGACACCACATTCCAGGTCTTGGATCTTAAACTTCCATACAACCTTCTCCTCGGTAAAACTGGATTCACACCATGAAAGTCGTGCCTTCCAATTATCATCAATTCTTGAAATTTCCATATAATGGCACCAAAGTCACAATCATTGGCGAACCTGATCCCTTCCAATATTGCACTAATTTAAGGGGAGTCCCTGAACACTAGGTTCCTATCAATCAAGAAGGTTCCACATCCACTTCTGCATCCAATTCATCTAGTTATATCAATCCCTCCACCCTCATTCAATTATCCACATACAAAACCCTATCTTCCAACCCTAAAAGAAAGATCCAAGACAAAGTTTGTGGCGAGTATAAACTAAATACTTCCTATTGCATCACAAAGCTACCTAAGTCTCCCCAGACATATGGTAGGCCTTGCTTCAAGATGGAACCTGAAGTTTTCTTTAAAGTTCCTCCCACGACCACCTTCACCAATTGGGGAGAGGTAAACAAAGAAGACATTGATGATATCTCAACATGGATTTACAAAGACAGGGAAGATTTGTAGCCACTACCAACAAAACAATATGGAAAAGGTTTTGAGCTCATGAAACAATAGGGTTATGATGGAATCAGTGGACTTGGTATACATAAAAATGGAATGAGAGAACCCTTGATGCCTCTCAAGCAGCCAAAGAACTCAAGGTTAGGGTTTGTACCAATTAAGATTGGTGCTCCAAGTACTAAGGTTCTTTCAAATAAAGATGTGAGTGATATGGAAGATGTCGAGACATGGATACTACCAACATCTATTATGGTGACATAGAGTCTAATGAATATGAGTGGGATTCCTATACCACGAGTGACTATGAGCTTGATCTTGTCTTTCAAGAGTTTGACATACCCCATCCATCCTTTACCAACCTCATGGATATCAATATTTGTGAATCTGACCCGCTAAAGACCACATACAGAAGAGTAGGGATATAATCCTTTTGGGACCCTGATAATACTTTTGTCTTTACCCTATTAGCTACTTCACCATCGTTCACTAACATCAATGATGGCATCTCCCTTGTTTACCGACAATTGATTAATTGGTATCAACAAGATCCACCTACCTTGGACATATTTGAAAATGATGAGGTCATTGCTGAATTTATGGGACTACAAGAGGGCATACCACATGGGGACCATAAGGTTGGCTTCACTATAGATATTGATGCTGCAACATATTTTTGGTGAGACTGTCCCACCCTCTAGCTGCAAAAAAGACAAAAAAGAAAAGAAAAGAACGGTCTTTAGGTGAAAATCGTCAAGCGCCTCTTGACCAAGAAAAAGTAAAAATAAAGGACATATCTGAGGGAAAAAACCTCTTTGAGGCACCTAAGGATGGAGAGTTGGAATTTCTCCCTGTCGATCAAGAGAGATCCTCGATGCTGATAAAAAATGTAATAGAAGTCAACATCGGTACTACATATAATCCTAAGACTGTTCTCTTTACAACATCCCTGACAAAAGAGGAAAAACCAGAGTTTCAAGCATTTTTCATAGAATGCCAAATCAATTTTGCATGGTCTTATGCTGATATGCCAGGGTTGGACCCTAAGTTGGTTCTGCATTATCTATAGTTGCATCCAAACACAAACCCAGTAAAAAAAAAGCTTAGAAAGATGCACCCTCAAATAGCTATGCTGGTCAAAGTTGAGCTTAAGAAATTATTGGATGTTGGTTTCATAAGACCTATTGACTATTTAGAATGGATCTCAAACCTTGTACCAGTGACCAAACCAAATGGACAAATCCGTATCTGCACAGATTTCTGAGACTTGAACAAAGCATGTCCAAAGGATGACTTCCCACTCCCAAATATCAACATCATAGTCAACCTTACAGTTGGCTATGTGATGTTGTCCCTCATGGATGGATTCTAGGGGTATAATCAGATTTGTATCACTCCTGAGGACCAACACAAGATGAAATTCAATTTCTCATGGGGTACATACTGTTGGAATTTCATTCCCTTTGGACTAAAAAATGCAGGTGCAACCTATCAATGAGCTATGACCACCATATTTCATGATCTCATGCACACATTGCTGGAAGACTATGTTGATGACCTTTTGAAAAAAATGTTGACACGTGGTGATCACTTAAGAGTCCTAGAAAATATTTTCAATTGGCTAGAAGAATATAAGGTCTACCTAAATCCCAAGAAATGTGTCTTCGGTGTGAAATAAGGAAAGATTTTGGGATACATTGTTTCTCGTCGATGCATTGAAGGAGACCCAACAAAAGTCAAAGCAATATTATACATGCCTCCACCTAAAGAAATCATTCAACTCCAAACACTACAAGGATGACTCCAGTCTATTAGGCACTTCATTGCACAGCTTGTAGATAAATGTCAACCTTTTTAGTATTTGTTACACAAGGGATTCCCTTTCATTTGGACAAACAAGTGTGAGGAAAATTTTTAGTAGATCAAAGAGTATCCCTTGATGCCTCCTGTTCTGATGCCACCTATTGATGGGAAACCCCTAATTCTATATATCTCAACTACTATAGCTACAATAGGGGCATTGCTGGCTCAAAATGACCATGAGGAAAAGGAACATGCAATCTATTACATTAGCCGCACTTTGGTGGGATACGAGCTTAACTACAGTCCAATTGATTGTGCTTGTATTGCAGTGGTTTTCTCCACTCAAAATTTGAGACACTACATGTTAAACCATCAGACTAAGCTTGTGGAAAAAATAGATCCCCTAAAATATCTACTTAGTAGGGTGGCATTAATAGGACAATTGGCTAAATGGGTCATGATACTCAGTGAATATGACATTCAGTATGTGGAACGTAAGGAAATAAAAGGAAAAATTATCGTAGACCAACTTGCTGATGCACCCACAAAAGCTGCTCACCCTTTGATTTATGATTTTCTAGATGAGTCAATATTTACATTAGACACTGGCGCAACATGGCAATTATATTTTGATGGATCATACACTAGCCATGGATCAGGTGCAAGAATACTATTCATCATCCCTCAAGGTGACACTATACCCAAATCATTCAGAATAGCCTTCCTGCGTACAAACAACATTGCAGAATATGAGGCCTTACTAATAGGATTGTGCATGGCTATAAAATGGAAAATTACAACTCTACAGGTCTTTGGTGATTCTCAATTGGTCATTTGATAGGTCAACGATGACTATCACACTAAAGATGAGAAATTGACCCCATACAAAAGAATGGTTGATAGTTTAAAGTTGTATTTTTCAGACATTAATTTTTGTGAAATACCACAAATTTAGAATAGAGAAGTTGATGCCATGGCCACTATTGGGTCTCTTTTGGATATTCCTAACAACATGTCACAATATGAGTTCTTAGTGGAATAGCTGTTGGTCCTCGCCTTTGATGTCCCAGAGTTTGAAATAGTCTGTGAACTTGTTGGCCCTAATTCCCCCTGGTACCAAGATATCTATGACTACTTACATTCCCAGACCCTACCACCCAAGTTTTCCAACAACTAGCGCAAGTCCTTCATCCAAAAATCTGCTCGCTATGCCATCATTGACAATACCTTATATAGACGTAGCTTTGACAAAACCTTACTCATATTTCTTGACACTAACAAAGCAAAAAATACCTTACACGAAGTACACAAAGGTATATGCAGAGCCCATTCTAGTGGTCAGACCCTAGCCAAAAAAATCATGTGATTGGGATACTACTAGCCTACAATGGAACATGATGCCTATCACTTTGTGCAGAAATGTCGACAATGCAAGATACATAGTGACCTCATTCATACCCCTGCTCAAAATTTGCAACCTATCACTTCACCTTGGCCCTTTGTCCAATGGGGACTTGACATCATAGGAAAAATTCATCCCACCTCATCAAATGGACATAAGTTCATCATCACTGCCACCAAAGACTTCACCAAATGGGTTGAAGCCATCCCTATGGCATACATTACCAATAAAAAAATATCCAAATTTATCCTCAATTACGTCATATGTCGGTATGGTTTCCCCAAAACCATCATGACTAACAACGGTCGTCCCTTCAAAAATTAGGATTTCCGTGAGTTATGTGAGACATTCCACATTCAACACCACTTTTCCATGCCATATTACCCACAAGGAAATGGTCAAGCTGAGGAATCCAATAAGACCATAACAAAAATTCTTAAAAGGACTATCAATGATGCTGGTCATGACTGGCACATTTAGGTTAACCCTGCCCTATGGGCGTATTCCATGAGCATCTACACACCCATTGGTGCCACTCTGTTTTCCCTAGTCTTTGGTTCAGAGGCTATCCTTCATATTGAGGTTGAAGTCCCCTCCCTACAGGTCTCCATGAAAGGGATTATTAATGATGAAGAATATAGTATCTCCCAGTTGCATGAGTTAGAATTAATTGATGAACACAGAAAGAGGGCCTTGACTCATCTACAGGCATATCAAAACCACCTTTTCCACAGTTAAAATAAAAGGGCTTTGATTAGAAACTTTGACATTGGTGACTTAGTGTTGATGGAGAATCCAAAAAATCAAGCAGAATGTGAGAAACCTAACAAATTTGAGCCTAACTAGTTAGGTCCATATGTCATAACAACATCTTTTGGTTCTGGTCCTTATCAGTTCTCCACACTTGAATGGGAACCTTTGTCAAAGCCTATCAACAGCTTGCACCTATGCAAATTCTATACATAGCTTTAGAGAGCCATGCTAAAACCATAAAAATACAAAAAATAAAATAAAAAATCAAGAAATGGTTATCATGATGAAAACCTAGCAAATAGGTGTCTTGGTGACAACAAAAAAAAAATAAAAAATTTCACTAAAATAGTAAAGAGAAATAATCTGTCCAATAGTGAAAACCACTTTGGTGGCACTTTGGATAAGTACTATGGTGAAAACCTGGCAAACAGGTGCCATGTGTATTCAACCTCTACTCCATCATCTACTATCACTCTACCTGGTCTTCCACCTTCATCCATCACAATGCCCTTACTCTTTATCATCTACCATTTGATATCCATCATAAGGCCTAGTCATCTTTATCATGAATTTAAAGCGGTTGATGTCTTGCATCCTTTCTCCCCCATCTTCCATCGATAATAAACCCTTGTCCCATCCCATCCCCGATGATTAGTCCTAGATCTGGTTGGGGGCACATTCCCTAACACTTGTTTTCATTGGATTCTACATTGATTATTGGAGGTTCAAAATTTCCCAAAAAGACAAAAAATCAAATATTCCCAAAAGATAGAAAAAAATCATAAAACTTCAAAAATCCAAAAAAATCAAAACATGCACAAAACAAAAAAACATCCATATAACTTTCAAAATCCCAAAAACAAAGTCAATTTAGTTAGGTCAGTCTTTGTCCTTGTTGAACTACATTGCCTCTATGACTGGATGTAGGAAAGGCCATTTGTCGATGTGCCCTTGAGGCATTAAGTTAGTCCTTTAGGAATTTTCAAATAAAATCATCATTTAGCACTTTTTCATTTCAAAAAACTCAAGAGTCGTATCAAACTACAAGGTCTCTGTGAATTTGCTATGTAGACAAGGCCATCATCAATGTGCCCCCAGGGCCCCCTAGGTTCAAATCCTTAGGGTTTGTCAGGTCAAGTCAAAACATGTTGGTTTGTCTTCAATATGTTTGTCTCATCCTTGTTGAACTATGAGGTATTTGAGTGCATGACGTAGGCAAGGCTATCTGCTGATGAGCCCCCAAGGCCACCTGGTTCAGTCCTCTAGGGTTTGTCATGTCAGTCAAATAATTTAGACATAGTCACACTTGGAAACAATACAGTCATTTGAACATCAACATTCAAATCGTGAACCAACAAATAACATAGTCCTGTTGGTCATCAAGTCAAACATTAGTCAAATTGCCAACAAAATGTCAACCTAGTCACTTTATGGTCCCCTTCAAGATGTGTCCTTCTTGGAATTGGGCCCCATCAAAATGTCATTTTCCTTTTCAGGATGTGCCTTTCCTAATGACAGGCTCCATCACATAGTCATTGGCCTTTTCAAGATGTGTCTTTCCTGACGACAGGCATTATCAAACCGTCAAAACTATCAAACTATCACATTGTCAAACTATCAAACCGTCAAGCATTCAACCTTCAACACACAAATATTGGCAAACATATTGAATGGATGTTGATTTTTTGGGTCTATTTTGTCTTATCTTTTGATTTTTTTGTCTCTTGGTCATGTTATTAGCTACCTTGAGGATGTACCATAAAGGATTTAGAGGTACGATGATGTCTCATGACCAATTTTTCCTTGATTGTTGTCTTTGGTGTGTATTGACAACAAGATTGGGGCAACTTGGCCCTTAGTATGAGTTGGGACACTCCTTGTTTGCCACTATCTATTTTTCGCAAGTGGATGACCTTGCACACCTTGGTCTATGTCATATCATGGTGTTTTTTGTCCATTTGTCTCATTTTCCCACCCAATGATGATTATGCAACACCTATGATGTTATTTGGAAAAATATTGAAGTATTCATTTTTCATCCAACATCCATGTCTTTCACGCTAACATTTCTTCTATTCCTTCATCCTCTCATCTTCTCATCCATTTCAAGAGTACATTCGTGTTCTTTGAACTCACTTGTCCTCTCGAGGGGGCATACCACTACATCCTCCTCATCCTTCCTCTCCCTACTATCACACTAGGGAATATTTTTGACTAGTTTTCTTTGACACAATGCAATAGACTACATTATGTCAAAGAGGGGCAAAATGTAGACACATAAAAATGGCCTCGACTTGCAAACCATATTTTCTATGACAACCATGCTTCTCCCTCACCTACAATTAAATAATTACCATTAATTATTTAATAACATTATCGTTTATCTTTCAATTAAATAAACTTATTTGTTTAATCCACTTTTCATCCCACCAAATAAATAATTAAAACAATTATTTATCATCTTTTGTCTCATTCCCATTTATGAATTAAACCATTATTTAATTCATAAGTCAACCATCCTCCATAAATCAAATAATTTCTATTATTATTTTATTTTCCAACTACATTATTCCATCTCATTTATTTTCCACCATTGATTTAATTGACTAAATCTCAACCCTTCATTTCAAAGCTTGCCCTAACTTTGAGCTAATTTTTCCCTAAATCCTCCTTATCACATTGAATCTTGGCCTTTGATCTTAGGGCTTCACCAAATTTTAATCCTGGCCATCCATTCTCAGTTTGGAATTCTTTAAAAGGCCCTCTTTCAAGTCATTTTAGACACACAAGTTATTTACAACATGCTTAAGAGCTTTTGAGTACTTGAGCACACATTACTTCAATATTTTTCTTTTCTAAGGCATAGGTGATAGTTGCACTTCAAATTTGAGGGCAATCATACCATTTGTAGCAAGATGGAGAAGGCCAATGGAGGTCAATCAAGGGAGGCTTGAAAACCAGGTGATAGTGTTTCATATTTTCATGTTTCTTGCTTTCCATTGTGCTCTATTGTTACTGGGGATTTAATAGTTTATGCTACTTGAAACTAGCTTGAAATTTTTTTCCGCATTACAGTTATAACATGTGAAAGTTCCTTTGGAAGGAAATTGTATCTTCTTAAAAAAATGGGAATGAATTTTGTCATATACATGTTTCCCTCCCTCTAAGAGTGCAAATGTAATTGTAAAGGGAATATGTGTTATAATAGTCAAATGAAAATAGGACAAGTGTACTTTTTGGCTTAAAGCTTTTTTTTCTCCCTTGTTCTTATAAAAGGGAATTCAGGGCCATTAGTATAGGTCTTTTATTGAATTTTGGATATGAACATGCAAATTGAGAACACAAAGAGAATACATTTGAAGTCTGTATCTTAAGTTTTGAGTCAAGCAAGTGAATTTTGTCATTTATATGGTTTCCAAGCATGTTTGAATAATAATGAAGATCTTTTGAGTCTATTGTCTCTCCAACTTTAATGTTGTATGTGAATTATTAATGAAAATTTGATCAATGATCATTTCATTAATCTTCATGGTCATTTTACTTTGATGTATGTTTTTATTTTTTCTCTAATTTAATGAATTAGTTAAAATGCTTTGATTAAAACATAAATTCATATACATATTGAGTGGATCTAATAAGTAGTCATAGATTGTGAGTATTGATATGTGAATTGTAATGTAATTTCACAAAGATCATGACTATTTAGGACTAAAGTGACCTTATAATTCAATTTATTGTGTTTTGACTCCTTTCCCAGAGATATGGCACTGATTCAAGGTGTTAAATGCATTTCTATGGTTCTAGTCTTTCAATTTGAGAACAAATTTCATAAATAAACTCTTAATTGATTTACCTTTGTTGAAGTTTAGTGTTGTATGGTATTCTTATCTTTAGGTGTTTAATTCTTTTAAGGAATTTCCAATTTCATGAAGGATTTCATCTACTTAGTTGTTGATGGGAATACATCTACTTTGTTATACAATGTGTGAAATAATTGTGTAGAAGAATTGTAGGGTACACATTGTGGGATCACCCTCTTGGGTTTTACAGAGCCTAAAGTTTAGGAGAAGAAGCATTTTGGCTTAATCTCATTCATTGGCCAATCATCTCCTAAGTATTTGAGAATTGAATTTGGTAAATTCATAAATACTTGGTGGGATTTGCTAGGTTCTTTAAAAACAACCAACATGATATCCCTCTTGGATAACATATTTCAAAAAGTTGTGTGGTTTTGATGATATGATTGCTTCTGAATTTTCCATGGGGTTTTGCAAGAACAATGTCAATTTGAGGGGGTTGCAATTTGCAGTAATAATGAAAACCATTGCTACAATCACTGGGCTTCCTCAAACCAATGACTCATTCTTTCCCTACACTTCCTCTCATGTCATTGACCTCAATTTTTAATGAAGGAAATTTCTACAAAGGGGGGAATCGTTTGAACTGGTACAGGGATAGGGAACTAAACATAAATCTCTTTTGCAACCTTGGGATGAATTTTCCAAGTTTTTGATTCAGTATATCACCTATGAGGTAAGATACATGATATCTATGCCCATCAATTTTGGCTTATGAAACATTTGTGGAATGTTGTTTTGGTTAACATTCTGTACTACTTGCATCATTCTCTCTAAAGTTCATGTAGTCAATTTTGTATGGGACATGAGAATTAAATTTCACACCATGGAATGATTAAATTAATTGTAATGCATGGGATTTGTTCTATACAACCTCCTCTAGAGTGGGATTCTTTTGTTAACCATGAAAGAGGAAGTGATGAAACCCCAGGGAATTCCAAAAAGAGGGTAATAGAGGTAAGCCTATTTGGTAAATCCTCCAAGAAGAAGAAAATAGAGGAAACCCTAGTTGGTGAATCTTCTAAAAAGGAGGGAATGAAGGAAACCCTAGCCGATGAAGCCCCTAAAAAAAGAGGGACAACTCAATGATTGATGACACAACCCCATAAAGGGATAAGAGGAAACCCCCAACTAAGTCAAGAAAATAGAAAACTCCCACTTCCACCAAGTTGGATAAACTTGTAGAAGTTGTCGATTCAATGACTAATTTGGAAATTATAGACTCAAACCTTGGCCAAAGAAAAGGAAAATTGGATAGAGAACTCCCTATTCAAAATCAACATAAGAAGAAGCAATAAGTTGAGAAGGAACAAAGTAAAATTTATATCCTTGAAGATTTGGCAAGCCTTGATCAAACAAATGTATGTGATGTTGATGAAGTATCAAGTTAGGAAACACACACTAAAAGGGAGGAAACTAAAGATAGACAAGAAACCGGATATTAAGATGATTTTAGACATGAAACCCTTGTGAAAAAAATGGGGGAAGTATATGAGGAAACTTTTCTTGAAAATGAAGAGTACAAATAAACCCTAAATAAGAGTTTGGAAACCCTAAGCTATGGAGAGCATATTGCAGGAGAGGAATATAATGAAGGAGGTAGGAGCCCTCATGAGCAAGAACACATTCTAGAAAATTTCCATCTTAAATAAAAGGAAGCTATTGGTTCTAAGGAAGCCTCAAAGGCCATTTTTTTCTTTACTATTGAAACTTCAAAATAAGTATGTGAAGACCCACTTATACCCTTTCAAAAATTGTGTCAAATAATTACATAGCTTCAGGTAGAAAATCAACAATTGAAGAATCAGCTACAAGAGCTCGCTGCATTGAACAAAAAAGAGGAGAAATAAATTGATAAAGTAAAAATAGGATTGGGTGAGGAGGCAAGGTCTCCTAAGGAACTAAGGGTTAGCATGATAGAAGCAACCACCAGCACAACTCAACCACTTTCTGCAGGAAAAAATGGTTTGTACTAATTTTTACATGAGGACATGTGAATTCCTTAAGTAAGGGGGAAAATGATGGACATGGAAAACATTTCCAATTCTTATGCCCTTTCTGCTTCATTTTATTTCTGTTTCCTAGTTTTTCATGCCATTAATTATTATGAGAATGAAGGAATATTTGATATGTTTTGAATAATAGAAGAATGCCTCTGAAATGAAAAATTATTGAGATAATGGTCAAATATGATTGATTTGTGATAGGAATTAATCATGATGAAGGAACCAACCATGTGGTTGATAACCCTTGAGGAGTACAAGGCATGAGGAGAGGAAAAGGATGGACTGAATGTGCTCTATAAATATTCATTTCTATTTTTGCATTATATTTTAAAACTATTTTAATATTGTTTTGGGTTTGTGGTCTGCAGCCAAACCAAAGACTATTAATATTCATTTTTTGGCCATTGGCTATAACAAACCGTAACCTCTTTTAATATTATTATTTAGTATTCGATGTGTTAGCCATAGGCCATAATAGTACAAAGTCACATTTATAAATATATTATGGTTCAGACTATAGAGGACATATAGAGAAATAATAGAGAATAGAAATACATATATGTTGGTTATACGACTGGTTGAATTGGATGATCATGATATTGAGTTAGCGTAACATATTTCTTCTCACTCACCTTGTGAACCAAAGGAAGTGCCCACTCTTGGGATACTCAGTGAGATCATTTTATGTTTGAATTAGTTAGAATTTATATGTTGTGTGATTTTTTTTCCATTTATGTAAGGTGTGAATAGTTTATGATTTCAATTCCTTTTAAGTTCAATTTTTTTTGATACTCGACTGATGTGGTTAGTTCACTGTTAACTTCTAGTTTTATAATTGATGTGATTAGCTCACTTTTAGATGAAATTGTTACTTGAAGAAAAAAAGGTTTTCAACAGTTTATTTATCATTCAATTACATGCACTACTTTTACAAGTTACTCTATTCTGTGAACTTCCTATCGCATTGGGAAATATTTATTGTACTATGAACCTCCTATTGCACTGTGAACTTCTTGTCACTCTATAAATTCCTATTACAATAGAAACCAAAAGTAAAATTAAATCTCTTCCAAAGTGTTAGTTGCATCCATCCCCACTTAATTCACTAGTTTCATCCCTTAGGTATATTGTCACAACACCTTTCGCAATTTAGCGATCCCTAGATTGACACTCAAGGAATTGATTGAGAAAGCTACCATGAACCTAAGTACATTTTCCAACTTGATAGAATTACAAGGATAGTTTATCTTTAATATCAATCCACAATTTAACCCAATCACCCCTTGCTATCCCACCCTTGCAAGCTCTTCCACCCTCTCCCTATAATGATCTAGATTGGGAGAATGATGAAATCTTGGTTGATGAGGACTAGAAGAGCACCTCTTCTTTATCTATAGATTAGATTTGTGTGTGTGTTGTGTTCCCCCCATGCTTGTTTTATGTGTTCCTAGAGGACCCTTTTCACCCTTGTAGGTGCTTGGATACATGAGTGTTTTTTGTTGTAAAATTCTTCTATTTGTCACATCATTCTTCTATTTATTGTGCCTTGATTTTCAACAATTTGGGAAGATACAAAGTGTTGGGGGAATTTAGGCCTCCCTTCCATGTCGACCCAATTTTTTTTTTGTTTTTTTTGTTTTCACATACCCTTCTTCACAATCTGATATAGTAGGGGATTAATGATAGTTCATATGTATATTATATTATATATATATCTATATCTATGAGAATTTTTGACCTTGAAATATCAAATCCCCCTGTCTCTTAGTTTCTTTGTCTTTTCTTTTCCTTTCTTTTTTACCTTTCTCTCTTCTTTGCTTGCTTCTTGACATTGTAGTTCCTATGTGTTGTCCCTTGCGTGTGTGACAACATTTCCACATGTACTTATCGTCATGTATTGTGGGCCATGATGTCTCTTCATTTCTTCCTTTCCTTAGGATGCCACGTGCTCCTTCAATTCACACACATCATTCAAAGGGGGCCCCTACCTCTCTGATTTTCAATAAGGTGTATTCAGTGGAAAATGAATCCCTTGCTAAAAATATTCACATTTTTTGAAAATTGCATCCTTTGAAAAGGATCCCCTTAGCAATATTTTCTTTTGAAATCAAATTCATGACAAAAAGAATTAAGAATTCACCTTTTAGGAGGCCATTCTTCTTTTTTTTTGGATTCCTTGATGATAGGATCATTTTTGAAAAATGTTGTTTCTTTTCAAACAGAGCAACCCTTAAGCAAACCCCTCTTTCTTTTGAAGGGTTCTTGAGGGACCCCTTTGAAATTTTCTCCTTCAATTGCTTGTTTTGAGATATAACTATTTGTCTGTCTACATGACTTGTTTTTTCCTTACATTTTTTTTGTGGATTAACATGTCTTGTAGGACCGAGCACCTATGAGGGTCAATCAAACTTTGTGAATCCTTTCACATATAGCCTCCCTCAAGACCAAGCACCTAGGGCGCATCCTTTGTAGGACCAAGCACCTGTGAAGAATTTTCATTTTGCAAGACCGAGCACTTATAGAACCCTATGTTCATCTTCTGTAGGACTAAGCACCCATGGAGCCAACTTTGTAGGACCGAGTACCTATAGAACCTTTTATTCACCTTCCACAGGACTGAGCACCTGTGATGGTTTGTTCAAATATCCATAGGAATGAGTACCTGTGGAGCCATCTCTCTCTCTCTTGCACCTGAGTTTTCCAGATTGTAGTTCGATTCCTCAATGGTTCAAGTATACATTCCTCAAATTTCACTCTACTTTACCATGCATTCGTTGACACTTATGCTAGCTAAAGTGGGGGGGAAATCTAATGGCATGAATTTTCACCCCCTTGCAAATTCCCCATTTAAACTACCTCTTACCTTAAAGAATTAAACCCAATAATGCAATTCATATTTCTTCCACCTTCCCCTATCCACTTGGTAGATGTTTTACTTGTCAGTGGGGGATATTTTGTCAGGGATGCTAGCACAATGCACTAACATCTACATGATCCACTACCATCCTAAGATGATTCTCACCTCTATAATCTGTAGAGGCATTACACTCCTCCATTGGATGCGAAGTGTAATGCCTCCTACCCTTTGGACCTACTTTGAATGGCTCCACCTCCATTTTTCTTTCAAATTGCTATCTCATTCATTATAATTATCTTCTTGGCATTCCTCTTGATCATTCTCACTTCTACACTCACTTCCAGCTCTTTCAAGCTCCACCACCTCCATTGAAGCTAGAAGTTGATACTTTGTTGGTTCATTCTCTTTGTTGTTATGACAATGTCGATCTTTGAAAGCTTGCAAGCTTGCTCCTTCTCCCATTTTCTTTGAGTGCATGTGGTTGAAGCTGATATCATTCCATACTCCTTTCAATTTGTATTATCATTTTAATATCATAGCATATTGTTTTTCAATGTATTGATTGGTATTTCTATTTCAATATCTTTCTTTATCATATTTCTTCAATCATTGCTATCTTGGTTGTCCATGGAGCTGGAAACACCAAAGTGGGGGATTTACTGCGGTAGTCCACTAAACAAAATCCCAACATTTTTCTATCTTCTATGTGTAGGTTCTCCTTGAAGTGAAGATCTTGAAGATATTAATGTGTGGGTAGGAAGGTGTGCTTTTCTCACCCTTCTTCACCATTTTGTAATTAGATTAGTCATAGTGTTCCTTTTGATTATTCTATTATTTAGTTACTTTCTATTTTTGTTATTCCATCAAACTATATCCATTAGGTTGTTAGTAGGTTTTCCTTGGTTTTTTATTGTACTTTACACTTTCTGTCTATATCAACACCAGTGCCCCATCGAGATGCTAACACACCACATTTTTGTCCATGTCTTGTGCTATAGTCCTTTGGCAGTGTGTTGCCTAAGTCATAGTTCAGAGTCTAGAAACTTGCTCACCTAACTTCCTAAAACATTCGGGCTTGTAAAAGGACAAAAACAACATGGTTTTTCTTCCTTTTAGCCTCTAAACTCTAAAATCTCCCAAAACAATTCTACTAGCTTGAGGCAGATTAGGGTAGCCTATTGTTCTAGACCCTCCTTTGACCTGGGGTGTTGAGCAGTCGGTCCCCCTCCTCTACACATACTTAGTGATATGTGTGGTATGTTGATGTCATATTAACTTCATAACTTATTTCACATTAATTTCACATATATTTGTTGTTTAATTATTAACTTTCCTACACCAATATGTGTTTGTGGTCTTCAATGACATATTTTTGGTATATAGCTATGGAATCAAGTTTTAATCAAGAAAAAATACAAACAATTTACACTACGTTTCCCATAATTTTATTTAATTATATTCAAGTAACCATCCATTCAAGTACCCGTCCTCTACTTGGTTGAATCTACACTTCAAATTTAGAGACACATTCTTCATGCCCACACCTTCCTTCATCTCAAAAAATGGTTTTCCTATATTGACCAAAATGTTTATGACTGCATTGAGTTCAAGAAATAGAGGAGACTTGTTCTTTGGTGTAGATTACAATGTCCACTATAGAAATTCTATTATTTCCTCCTTCCTATGTTGGCAAAGCAAAAAAGGTGGAAATTTGATGAAAAGTTGGTGGAATGTGTAAAAATTGCATGTGTTTTCCCCAATAGCATGAAAACACAATTTTTTATCAAATCACATGCACAAATAGGAGAATAATAGAGAATGCGGGCCTAGATCATGAGTGTCTTTCCCTTTTTACCATTTTTGGAGAAAGAAAAAAGTGCTTTGTCATAACACAAGGGTATTTTGTCTTGCTCTTTAAATGACCATATTTCAACTTTTCCAAAGCGTGCTTACATTTTGAAAAAGTTGTTTTTGTAAAGGATTTATAACTCTTATCATGTGTCAATAGGGGGTCAGGTTGAGGTACTTCAATGAGACCTTTCTTGTACCAATTATGACATCTTCTAAGTGTTATTTATGTATCATTTTCTGTGCAATATGAAGTTTCACCACAGTTCCATATATGCTCAAGCCTATACATTAACCCTCAACCCTATATCTTAAATCCTAAACACTATACCCTATACCCTACAACCTCGACCCTCTACCCTATACCTTAAACCCTAAACCCTACAACCTCAACCCTCAACCCTAATCCCTCAACCCTATACCCTAAACCCTAAACCCTCAATAGTAATCCATCAACCCTCAACCCTCAACCGTAATCCATCAACCCTCAACCCTTAAACTCTAATAACTCAACCCTCAACCCTCAACCCTCAACCCTATAAATTAAACCCTCAACCCTATACCTTAAACCCTTAATAAATTAATCCCTCAACCCTTACACCCTTAAACCCTCAACCCATGAACCCTAACCCATTAACACTCAACCCTAAACCCTATGCCTAAACCCTAAACCCTAAACCCTTAAACCTTAAACCCTAAACCCTATACCCTCAACCCTTAAAAACTTTAAACCCATCCCTCAACCCTCAACTATAAACCCTCAATCCTAATCCCTCAACCCCATACCCTAAAACCTTAACCCTAATCCCTCAACCCTAATCCATCAACCCTCAACCCTTAAAGCCTCAACCCTTAAACACTAATCCCTTAAACCCTCAACCCTTAAACCCTAAACCATCAACCCTAATCCCTCAACCCTAAATCCTATACCCTTGACCCTTAAACCCTCCATGCCTCAACCATTATCCCTTAAACCCTACCCCTCAACCCTTAAGCCCTCAACCTTAAACCCTTAATCCCTTAACCCTCTACCCTATACATTATACCCTTAACCCTAATCCCTCAACCCTATACCTTAAACCCTTAATACATTAATCCCTCAACCCTTAAACCATCAACCCTTAAACCTTTAAAACCTCAACCCATAAACCCTAATCCCTTAACCCTCAACTCTAAAACTTATCCCTAAACCCTAAACCCTAAACCCTTAAACCTTAAGCCCTAAACCCTATACCCTCAACCCTTAAACCCTTAAACCCTTAATCCCCAACGAATAAACCCTTAATCCCTCAACCATCAACTATAAACCCTCAAACCTTAATACCTTAACCCATAAACTCTTAATCTGTTAATAGTCAACCCAAACCCTTAACCCTTAAACCCTATACCCTCAACCCTTAAACCCTTAAACCCTATACGGTCCTCAACCACCAACCCTCAACCTCCAACCCTCAACCCTATACCCTCAACCCTCAACCCATAAACCCTTAATCCCTCAATCCTTAATCCTTAAACCTTAAAGCCTTGACCCTTAAACCCTAAACCCTTAAACCCTCAACCCTTAAATTCTAATCCCTAAACCCTAAATCCTTGACTCATTTAATTCCCTCCTAGGAATTAGATGGTTTTTGAATGCCAATGGAGTTTTCAACTCCTGCAAAGAGGATATATCATTTCTAATACATACAACATAATCCATATCCGCTAGGGAAAAACCCAAATGAAACATACATAAAAGACAAAAATTATGAGTATAATGACTCTAGCAATAAAAACATATATACCATTTTGAAGCTACCAAATGAAAATTTAGAAAATCCAAATTCAAAAGGAAAAATTAAAATTGAGAGTACAACATATAGCATAGATAGTGAGGAAGTGCTAGATTCTTGGATGTAGGAAGAACTAGAACTCCATTCTAGAAGAATTATCGGCTTCCATAAAATCTTTATGATTAGGAAATCATTGAAGAATGCTCCACATTCTACTATATTTAAAGAAAGATGATGAGGATATTAATGATATAGACATAGAAATTCAACAAGGGGATTTAAGAGAAATAGAATCTCCCATTGAGGCCAAGCAAAATTACTATAACCAACCCATTAAAATAAAAGAATAAAATATTACTAAAGAAGGGGATTCTAAATCAGACAAAATAGGAGATTATTGGGATGATAAACTAGTACCACAAGTTGGAGAAATGCTATCTGAATTTGAAGAAAATTTTCCCAAAAAATTACCGACTTAAAAGGCATAAAGGAGGAATTAAGAGTTATGAAAATTCAGTTAAAAGAAGTGACTAAACTAGTAAAAAATGACCCTACCACTCTATTCCCTATACTCTACCAACAAAATCCATTAATTTTTTTTTATAATTTTCTACTTTAAAAAAATTCAAGGATTATTAGATGGATGTTAAGTCTACCTTCCTTAATAGAAATATAGAAGAAGAAGTATATATTGAACAACCAAAAGGATTCTTATTGTCAAAAAACAAAGATTATGTGTCTAGATTGAAGAAATCTCTTTATAGACTAAAACAAGCCCTCAAAGCATGGTAATAAATAATTGATAAATATTTACAACATCAAGGATTCAAGAAAGGAATTGTGGATGGAAGCCCTTATATCAAGATTGTGGGTGAGGATCAATTGATACTAGTAGTGTATGTGGATGATATTATATTTTGAGGAAGTAGTGACAATATGTGTCAAGAGATTTCTATGGAGATGAAAAAATATTCAAATGTATATGCTTGGTGAGCTATATTTATTCCTTAGGTTATAGATTTCTCAATCAGACAAAGGGATATTTATTTCACAAACCAAGTATGTTAAGGAAATGTTGAAGAAGTTCAAAATGAAGGATTGTAATCTTGTGAGTACACACATGGTAAAATGTAAATAAGTAAGGATGATGAATCACCTGAGGTAAATCAAAATATTTATTGGTCAATGATTTGAAGCATGTTATATGTGATAGATTCAAGGCCTAACATTAAGCAAGTAGTTGGTATGGTTGCAAGGTTTTAGGGTGCACCTAAATAAAATCATGTACAAGCAATAAAAAAAATACTCAAATATTTAAGATTCAAGTTATATTTTGGTTTTTGATGCAGAGAAGGGGTAATAAAACTCAAAAAAACCTTAAACAAGTGTCTTTGTTCATCAAAAAGTGGGTTTTCCTTCACAAACCCTCATTCTTGCTTGTAACCTTTCGAAAAGGAAAATTGAACATATCTTTTGACCCAGACCTAATCTACAAAAAAGAAGACCAATTTAGGATACCCATTTGTCCATTCTTACACATATCCAAAAATAATGTAGGGTTTTTTTTGCACAGAGAGGCTCAAAATTTGATTGTCCTACTTCTAAGAGGGTTTTCTTTTGGACTGTCTACACCCAAATGCAAACAAACTTTCACTAGTAACTTTATCAAAATGGAAAACTATAAAATATCCTCTAAAGGGTTTTTAGATACCCTAAAAAAAGAACCTTTCACCAATTCTTATAGATTTTTTATGGAGGGAAGAAAATATATGGAATTTTCTTGTTCACTGGAAACCTTAGGGAAAATTGAAACCTGATGTTACAAAAAATGCTATAACTTTATCTAAACTTAATGAAATTTAACCAAACCAAAACCAAATGAAAGATAACTCAATTAAATTTACAAAAATACCATGTTTAGTTCATGCAAAATCCATACATATGTGTACCACATGAAATAACATGACTATTACAGGAAAAATGCACAAAAAATAAGGGTTTCATTTATCAAAACTTCAAATACACAATGTTTCCTCATCCTTTTATCATCGTAACCTTTATGTAGACCATACAAGAAATTTTTTAAAATTTACAACCATTTTTCAATGGTTCTCAACCAACTTTTCAACGTACAACCATTCATATTCCAACGAAACTTCAATTTGACAACAAAATGCAAAAGTTGCTTTTTACAACATTGTGCAACTTTGACATTTTTTTACATCTAGGCCCTAACTCACCCTTAATGACTCAAAACTGACTCAAACACATAATACATGGTCTTAGAAGACCTTATTACATTCAAACAACTCAAACAAAACAAAATATCAACTTTTGACCCTTTGGAGGCATGAAAGCACTGTGGGTGCCCCTGCATTAGTTTTACGACACCCAAGAGGTGAAGAATTCGCAAATAATAATGTATACAGATACAAATTAGGTTGGTAGTATTGATGATAGGAAGATTAAAAGTGGAGGTACATTATTTCTATAAGATAATCATATTTCATGGTTGAGTAAGAAACAAACATTAGTTTCTCTATCCACTATCGAGGTGGAGTACATTGCAGTAGCATCTTGTTACACTCGAGTTCTTTGGATGAGGAAAACATTGAAATATATTAAAGAATAATATGATCATCCTATATCTATATTCTATGATAATATGATTGCCATCAATATTTCAAAGAATGTAGTCATGCACTCTAGAAAAAAAGAATGTTCTCATAAAGTGTCATTCCTTAAGACACTAAATCCTTGAGAAAAAGCATGTGTTCAAGGGGAGCTATTCATTATTATATCTTTTAGACCTGGAAGGAATTTTCCATTGATGTCAAAGGGGGAGGAATAGAGTAAGGAGGAGTACTTAAATCAGCTAGAGATGTATGGTTTTGTTGTATTTATAGATTACTTCTTTATAGGGTTGACATCAATGATAAGGGAGGAGATTGTTGGAGATTGTTATGAATTATTGTCATTGGAGTCAAAGGTACTCAAAGAAAAATATTGGAGGTGCAATAAAGTAAAATAAAATGTATTGTTGCTAAGGGCCAACCCTTAGACTCTAGATGCCCTCATTAAATAAACAAAAATTGTAAATTATTTTTTAATAAAGAGGGCCGACCCTCCTAAGTGGTGTGCCCCTTTTTTGGAGATTTAATTTTGAATAAAAAATATTAAAAAAATATAGGGGTCGACCCCTATTGGAGTACCCAAAGGAGAAGTGAAAGGTTGCATCCATTTTGAATAGACATATTTCTTGATCAATCAACCCCCTTAATGAAAATATTTAAGGAGATTGTGGAGTCCATTTGGAATTTAGAAATTTAGAATTTCATTGAATATCATTCATATAAAGAGAAGATTTAAAAGGCATATAAGTGTAGATTTTTGAAGACATATGAGAAGAATTATGAGAAAATTTATTAGAGGTTTATGATAGAATTTATGAAGAATTTTTAGGAAATTCTAAGGGAATATTTTGGTAAAGTAGTGAGCATATTTATGAAGGTGATTTAGGGTAGATCTAAGAAGAAGTTTCAAATAAATTATTATATTGTTCATTTGGAGGTTGGTACCTCTCTTTAGAAGAGATTGATGTCTCTTGCTAAGTTGGTGCTCAGCTGTGGGGATTGATGCCTCATGTGGGTTGGTGCCTATGAAAAAAGATTTGTAAACAAAGTAGGTTGGTGCCTACAAGAAGATCTATATAAACAACATTCTTTTGTTGTGTTTTTCTCCTATAAAGGTTTCCATGTAAGTCATGTGTTTACATTGTGTTCCTTATTTATAGATCTTGCATGTGAGTTATTGTTGTGGATGATCAAATTGTGAAGTATTACTATTGTGGATTTTTAATATTTGAAAAGTAAAAGATTGTTGTTATACTGATTCACCCCCCTCTCAATATAACTGAGTGATCTTCAAGCATTACTACTAATTTCAATATAATCAAAGTGTGAATCCAACATACTATAAATATTTCACAAACATTCAAAATTTTGATTACCAATTAGGAGAATATGGGTGGGTATAATGTAGTTATTGATATATATGAATACTTTATAACTTAAATTTTACAAGTTATAGTGATGTTTCAATAGAAGACTTAAATTTTCATGATGTGTTCATGTCAACATATTTTCCCAATCCATGAAAATATGTATGACATGCACCATTATAGTATAAACTCTTAAGGGATTTAAAATTCCATAAACAAAGAATTTGTTAGAATTATAAAAGAGAGCACACCTAATTATGTTCATAAACGAAATAAAATGGATGGTAGAATTTCAGACAATCCTTGTTTCTTAAGATGTATCCTACAAATAATAAATAAAACCAACCAACCTAGGAGAAGAAAATATTTTAAATTCAAGAGTTACTCAGGTGTCTAGCTAAAGGTTAATGAAACAACTGTTGGATGTTGTGGTTGTGGGGCTGATATGTGGTTGTCATTGATGTCAACACTATTAGCATTTCATGTATTGAAGGTTGTATATGTCAAGGATATTGAGAAAATTGTAAAAGAAAGCGTTTTACGTTCCTAGTGGAACTATGAAGGTCATGAAGGTGTCTTGTTCTATAAGTTGAAGATAAATTTCTATGGACTAAAGGGTTTATGGTTGAGTGTATCTAGTCCATCCTCCAAAAGTTTCAAAGGTCCACGTGAAGATTTGTTCAAATTATGAAGATATGTGTTCTGATAGTGTTTTTGTAGTCTCTGACAGTGTTCTTGATTAAAGTTGGTATAATTCTGGTAATCTAGTTGTTGCAGATGTTTCTCTATTATTTCTTGGTGTTCTTGAATGTTTCTAGATCATCCTCTATCTTTGTGGTGTGTCCACATTGATTGGTGTGCTTGTGGTTGAATATTTTTCTCTGTGTTTGGTTTTTCATATTCTTGGCCGACATGATGGGTGTAATGTTTGGTGGATCTTCAAGGTGAAATTAATTGAAGTATTCTTGTGTTGGATTTGTTAATTTGGGTCTCCACTATATTTTGGTTGACCTTGGTGGATATGTATTGAAAATTTATTTGTAAATTTGGGCCGACATTGAAAATATGTTTTATATCTCTAGCCAACTTAGTTGTTGATGTAATCACATGTTGTAGATATATAAAAGTGATTGTTTCATTAGTGTAAAATGTGTTGGGTGTGCTCCTATGTGTGTATGTGTGAATATCATTCAATTGTAGAGAAAAGTGTGAAGAAGACCGAGCGAAGTGTGAAGAAGTTTGAGCGAAGAGTGAAAAAGGTTTTTTTGTGCTTAACTGGAACTATAATTAGGCTTGTGTAGAAGCTATTTTCTCAGTTCAAAACTTGGATGGTTTTAATCCAAACTTTTCTTTGAAAATGAGTCCTCTTTTTTGTTTGAGCAGTGAGCTCTAGGGAGTGTGCCTGAATGCATGTGCATTCCCATTATTTCTCATTATACTTTTAATAGGGTATAATATTTTGGACTAACCTCCATCGTGGTTTTTCCCCTAACAGGCTTTCCACGTAAAAATATCATGGTGTTCTCTATGTTTCTGGTGTGTTAAATATTTTTGGTTTATTGTTTATTCATCAAATCTAAGATTGAGTTAAATAAAGTTTGAAAAGATTTAAGTATTCTGTGACAACTGATTCACCCCCCCTCTCAGTTGTATGTCCTTGTTTTTTCCAGCAAATGGTATCAGAGCAGATTCCTCTAAAGAAGTTTAAAAGCTTGAGGTGATTCGAGATGGCATCATACAAGAAGGATAGTCCTAGATTCGATGGAAAAAATTACTCATTGTGGAAAGCTCAGATGGAGTTTCATTTGAAATTTATTGGTGAACCCTTCTGGAAAATTACAAAGAATCAATATGTTATTCCTCATAATGGTCCTTCCATTGCTGATGAGATTAAAGAGGCTGAGAATAATGTTTGGGCTATGGAAGCTTTGTTGAGTGCTTTAACAGATTTAGAAATGATAAATGTGTTAGGTCTGAAGATAGCTCATGAGATGTGGATGAAGCTGGAAACTTTGTATGGAGATGTACATGTGAAGATGGCCAAGCTATAGAGTTTGAAAGGTAAGTATGAAAATATGAAGATTGGTGAAGATGAAAATATTTCTTCTTTTATGCAAAGAGTAAATGAACTAGTGATGGGAATTAGATGTGTCGGTGGTACCCTGGAAGAGGAAGAAATTATGGCTAAGGTGCTCAGATCATTACCTCCATCCTAAAAAGCAAAGGCTAATGCTGTTGAAGAAACCAGATCATTGATGAATGTGACAAGGGACACATTGATTGGTAAGCTTGTTTCCTTCGAGTTGAGTAAATTTGGTGATTTTGTTCCTAAGACTGAAACTGCATTCAAGGCTATTGTATCTAGAAGAAACAAGTAAAGATATGATCTAGGAGAGAGTTCTAGAAAGACATCCAAATATGATGAAGAATTGAAACAACTTGAAGATAAAGAAAGAGAGGTAGAAGAATTTGAAGCACTGATTGTAAAGAAAGAAGGTAGAGGAAAAGATAAGTATGAAGGAGTGTTGCCTATTAAATTTTTTTCTTGCAGAAAAATAGGTCATTTTGCATCAAGGTGCCCTAAAAGAGTTCCTAGATCCAAGCCTAAAAAATCTAGATTCCAAAAGAAATGCTACTTTTTTGAAGAAGGTGTGACTGATGATGAGTTTGATAAAGATAATGGAAATGAAGATGATTGGGTTTTCATTACTATCAAGGAAAATAATCATGTGGCCATTAAATCTGCTAAATTTGAGAAAGCTCTTGTATCTCAAATTGAAGAAAAGGATGAGTGGGTCATTGAAAACAGATGCTCACATCATATGACTAGTGAAAAAAGAAAATTTTTAAGTCTAGATAAGTATGATGATGGGGTTGCAATATTTGGAGATAACAATGCTTGTGTGATTCATGGAAGAGGATCTATTTGTATTGGTGGTAAGCATAACATTGATGATGTTCTTTACGTTGAAGGCTTGAAGCACAACCTATTGAGTGTTGGACAGATGGTGGACAAAGGTTATGATCTTCAGTTCAAAGATGGAAGATGCAAGATATATGGAAGCTATGGAAATGAAATTGCCTCAGGTAAACAGACAAAAGGTAATATTTTTCACCTAAATGCTACTAGTGAAAGTTGTTTAATTGATTGAGTAGATGAAAGCTAGTTATGGCATAAAAGGCTATGTCATGTGAATTTTGATAACATTGTCAGAATAATTTACACTCAAGTAGTAAGAGATCTACCTAAGATAGTGAAGCCTTCTAGCACAATTTGCAAAGAGTGTTAGATGGGAAAACAAACTAGATTTTTTTTTCAGAGCAAACAACATCATTCAAATGGATTACTGGAGCTTGTGCATATTGATCTATGTGGTCCTTCCAGAGTTAGAAGTCTCCATGGTGAAAGGTACTTCATGTTTCTTATTGATGATTACTCTAGAATGATATGGGTTGCTTTCTTAAGAGAAAAATGTGAAGCATTAAAAAAGTTCAAAAGCTTCAAAGCTATTGAAAAAAATGAGAAAGGTCTGAAAATCAAATGCCTAAGGTCAGACAGAGGTGGTGAGTTCACCTCCAAGGAATTTAATTATTTTTGTGAAGAGCATAGAATCATAAGAAAATTATCTGCTCCCCGAACCCCTCAACAAAATGGTGTTGCTGAGAGGAAGAACGAAACAATTCTAGATGTTGCTAGAACAATGATGATTGAAGGAAATGTGCTGCACATCTATTGGAGTGAAGCAGTAAGCAATGTTGTGTATACTTTGAACTAGGTAAATGTAAATGGTAATTCTGGTAAGACTCCTTTTGAATTATGGTTTGATTATAAGCCTACTATTAAATATTTCAAGATCTTTGGAAGAAAATGCTACATTAAGAGAGATGATGATATAGGAAAGTTTGATGCAAGAAGCGATGAAGGAATCTTTCTAGGTTACTCTATTAGAAGCAAGGCCTACCAATGCTATAACAGAAGACTAAGGAAAATGGTTGAGTGAAAATGTTAGAGTTGATAATAATTCTACTAAATCATCCAGATATTGTGGATATGATTCAGATGAAGAAAATACAAACAAAGGGAAGAATGTTCAGACACAAAATCAACTTCAAATTGTGCCATTTGTTCTGGTAAGACAACTTCAATTCGTTCCAATAAATCAAGTTAGTCAGGAAGCAGAGACAAGTGTAAGTGCAGAAGAAAGAATAGAAGAATCAAAAGTTCAAGAAAATCCCAAAACTCTAAGGTATGTAAAGCTAAATCATTATGAAAATCAAATTATATGAGATAAGAATAAAGGAGTGCAAACTAGAAGAAAGACTGCAGAAGAGTATTGCCTGATTTCCAAGATTGAACCTAAAGATTTCAAAGAAGCATGCAACAATGAACACTGGATGAAAGCTATGAAAGAAGAACTGATGCAAATTGAAAAGAATGATACATGGACACTAGTTCCTAGAACAAAAGATAAAAATGTAATTGGTACCAAATGGGTCTTTCATAATAAGCTAAATGAACAAGGTGAAGTGGTCCAGAATAAAGAAAGACTAGTATGTAAAGGATATTCATAAATGGAAGGTATTGATTTTGAAGAAACCTTTGCTCTTGTTGCTAGAATTGAAGCCGTAAGGTTATTTCTTGCTTATGCTGCATACAAGAACTATAAAGTCTATCAAATGGATGTGAAGTCAGCTTTTCTAAATGGTGAGCTAGAAGAAGTATATATTGAACAACCTAATGGATTTCAATTGACTGATAAGGAAGACATGGTTTTCCAATTGAAGAAAGCTTTGTATGGACTCAAGCAAGCCCCTAAAGCTTGGTATGCTAGATTAGACAAATACTTACTGAAGCTTGGATTCAATAAAGGTATTGCTGACAACTTATACTTCAAATTGGATCATGATAATGAATTAATTATTGAAGTCTTTGTTGATGACATTTTTTTTCGAGGAGATGATAATCTATGTATGAGGTTTGCTAATGAAATGAAGAGTTAATTTGAGATGAGTATGATTGGAGAAATGAAGTTTTTTCTGGGATTGAAAGTTACTTAGTTAGACAAGGGGATCTTCATATCTCATTCCAAATATGTGAGAGAATTGTTGAAAAAGTTTGTCATGGATGATTCAAAACCTATTGGTACTCCCATGATAATTGGATGTAAGTTGACATAGAATGATGATTCTCCTAAGGAAAATCAAACAAGATATAAATCAATGATTGGTGGATTGCTCTACTTAACTCAGACTAGACTAGACATTATGAATGTTGTATGTATGGTTGCTAAGTTCTAGGCTGATCCAAAAGAATCTCATGTGACTGGTGTTAAGAGAATCTTCAGGTATCTGAAAGGGACAACTAACTTTGGGCTTTGGTACCCTAAGGATGATGATCTTACTTTAAATGCATATAATGATGTGGATTGGGAAGGATATGTAGATGACAAAAAGAGTACTAGTGGTGGTGCTTTCTTCCTAGGGAAGAATCTAGTGTCTTGGTTGAGCAAAAAGCACAATTATATTTCTCTATCTACTACTGAAGTAGAGTATATTGATACTACAAATAACTGTAATCAAGTGATGTGGATGAAACAAATGTTGAAAGACATCAGAGTAGTATATGATGAACCTATTTCCATATACTATGATAACTCAAGTGCAATTAACATATCAAAGAATCTGGTGCTACACTCTAAGACCAAACATATATCAATCAAGTTTCACTTTCTGAGGGAGAAAGTGAGTGAAAAAGAAGTCAGACTAGAGTATGTCCCTACTAAAGAATAGATTGCAAATATTTTTACTAAGCCATTTCTGAAGGATAATTTTGAGTATCTCAGAGGGATGCTAGGGGTGATTAACCCTTTTGATATGAACTAGGATGCATTAATTTGCATCAATCCATACATTTAATGATCATATTATGATCTAGATTGATGTTTATGTGGCTACTACTCAGGGGGAGTAGTCAGATGTGTAGATATGTGGCTCAGAGCTTGTACATGGAAAGACAATGTTTATCTTTTCCATTGATGTCAAAACCTAGGGAGAAGAGCAATTGAGGAGAAGAGTCAGAACCAAAGAGAAAGTAAGTGTAGTTGTGTTGATGGTATTTTCACATCATGTGTTGCCATCAATGCCAAAGGGGGAGATTGTTGGATGTTGTGGTTGTGTTGCTGATATGTGGTTGTCATTGATGTCAACACTATTAGCATTTGATGTATTGAAGGTTGTATATGTTGAGGATATTGAGAAAATTGTAAAAGAAAGTGTTTAAGGTTCCCAGTGGAACTGTGAAGGTCATGAACATGTCTTGTTTTGTATGTTGAATATCAATTGTTGTGGACTAAAGGGTTTATGGTTGAGTGTGTCTAGTCCATCCTTTAGAAGTTTCAGAGGTCCACATGAAGATTTGTTCAAATTATGAAGATTTGTGTTCTGACAGTGTTTATGTGGTCTCTATTAGTGTTCTTGATTAAATTTGGTATAACTCTAGTTGTTGTGGATGTTTCTCTATTGTTTCTTGGTTTTCTTGGATGTTTCTAGATTGTGCTCTATCTTTGTGGTATGTCCACATTGATCGTTGTGCTCATGGTCAAATATTTTTCTCTGTATGTTCAATTTTTCATATTCTTGGCCGACATGATGGGTGTAACATGTGGTGGATCTTCGAGGTGAAATTAATTGAAGTCTTTTTGTGTTGGAGTTGTTAATTTGGGTCTCCACTATGTTGTGGCTGACTTTGGTGGATATGCATTGAAAATTTATTTGTAAATTTGGGCCGACATTGAAAATATGTTTTACATCTCTAGTCGACTAAGTTGTTGATGTAATCACATGTTGCAGATATATAAGAGTGATTGTTTCATCAGTGTAAAATGTGCTAGGTTTGCTCCTATGTGTGTATGTGTGAATATCATTCAATTGCAGACCAGATTGTGAAGAAGATTGAGTGAAGTGTGAAGAAGTTTGAGCGAAGAGTGAAGAAGGTTTTTCTATGCTTAACTAGAATTGCAATCAGGCTTGTGTAGAATCTATTTTCTCAGTTCACAACTTGGATGGTTTTAATCCAAAATTTTCTTTGGAAAGTGAGTCCTCTTTTGTATTTGAGTAGTGAACTCTAGGGAGTGTGCTTGAATGCATGTGCATTCCCATTATTTCTCGTTATACTTTTAACAGGGTGTAATATTGTGGACTAACCTCCACCATGGTTTTTCCCCTAATAGGGTTTCCACGTAAGAAAATCTTGGTGTTCTCTTTGTTTTTGATGTGTTGAATGTTTGTGGTTTATTGTTTATTCATTAGATCTAAGATTGAGTTAAATAAAGTTTGAAAAGATTTAAGTATTTTGTGACAACTAATTCACCCCCCCTCTCAATTGTATGTCCTTGTTTTTGCCAACAACAACCATTCAACTTAACGATGTAGTAGCCATTATTATATCTTTCAAGATAATTTCTAGTGAATCCAAATTCACCATTTATTTCACAAATATTGAAACATCTGATAACCTCTTAGAGATTTCAATAGAATAAATAGAAACTTTTGGAAATGGCTAGCTAGGTGCAACTAAGCATTTCCATCACAAACAATAAACAACACATAAGAGTAGACTAAAAAATACACAACACACAACAAAAAAAAATACCATAAACTAAATCAAATGGGTCATTACCTTAGTGAGGTATGAGAATATCAGCTTCTCTTTAAATCTAGAAAAATGGATTTATTGAATATTACCATAAAATAGACCTCCATATTCTCTCCACACGTCTCATAAGTCCTTTTATGTCAACATCAAGCAACAAGTTTATGCCATAGTTTACACTCTACATTGTAACCCTCTTTGTCACCCCTTTCTTCCATCAGCTGGGTAGGATTATCCAAGTAAATCATTGCAAGACACAACATATATAAGTAAGCCATGAAACAACCATAATAAAAGTGAAACACATCCAATCCCAAATGTATTATGAGTTAGGGAAGAATAGAATCATTGATAATCCTTTTCACATTTCTTAATGTAATATAAAACACTATTAAAGGTGCTATTATTTCATATATCCACTCCATTTGATACATGCAAGTATGGAGGTGCACTAAGTAAATGTGGTCCTATTGAAGTTGAGTTTGGATTCATGCTACTTAAATGAGAAGACATTTGATTAAAATGTGTAGATATACATGATCAAAACAAATCAATGTGAACACATAAAAGATAAATATTATTCAAGAATATGAAGTCCATGCGCACCACATCTATTCAATCATTTTATTGACTCCAAAAAAAGTATTTGAAAAAACTACACAATCGGCATATTTTATAAATCAAAACAATACAAACTAAAAACATTTAAACTGTCCACATCCCTACCTTTATGATGACATAAATTTTAATCTTTTCTCTTATTCATACAAACAATAATTATAATACAAACTAAAAAAATTTATACTGTTCACATCCTACCTTTACAATGACATATTTTTAATCTTTTCTCTTATTCATACAAACAATGATTATAATACAAACTAAAAACATTTATACTGTTCATAAAGACATAATCTTTAATCTTTTCTCTTATTCATACAAACAATAATTATAATACAAACTAAAAACATTTATGCTCTCCACATCCCTACCTTCCCTACCTTTATAATGACATAATTTTTAATCTTTTCTTTTATTCATACATAAAATAATTATAATACAAACTAAAAGCATTTATACTGTCCACATCCAACTTTTCTTCTTACTCATGCAAACAATGAAACACATATAACTTCCTTATCATCAGTATCTGATAAGAAAAGCGAAACTAATTACAGCCACTCACACAGCTCTCAAAAAAATGTCATTTCTTTACAGAAAATCGTTAGTTCATTCATTGATTGAGGTTGTATTTTCTCATTCTTTAAGATTCTATTGTCAAGAAACATAGAAAGCTTCCCTGATGTCCACGTAAAGGAAGGGCTGAAAATATCCAGCGAAAACTTCGGAAGACCACACAATCAATACCTGATAGCATTAGCCAAACTACTTATTATTTGATACCAAATATGTTGTGTATGAATAAGAGAAAAGGCCCAAGAATATAAGGCACCGATGTGATGTGGGAAGCAGAGGTAGCTTTCCCGGTTTTAATCCATCAACTTTGCCGTGTTCTTGCAGAATGTTCATAATTCAAGAATGATATTTCAAACTTAAATATTGTGATTGAAAACTATAAAATTTATGTTTAAATTTTATGGAATATAATCTATGTTTATTAAATTCTAAAAGTTAATAGAACAAAGTTATATAATAAATCTAATAGGAATGTATTATAATATGATGTGGATAGGCTTATGTTAATAACTTGGATCGGGGTCTATAATTTGTCAAAGGAATATTGGTCATTGGGTGGGTTTTCACATATAGTTAATAGTTTTAGACAATTTTCTTCTACTAATGAAGAGGTGCTTGATGGCGACATATATCTTATCTATATCAAATGGGTACTCAAGAATATAATTTTGGAACCTGAAGAAGGATAATAATATCAAACAATGGAGGTTAAAGAAACAAAACAAAAAATGTCTACACAAGACAATCACATAGTGAATTAGAGTTTAAATCTAAAAATAAGAGAACATGGGTCTAGAAATGGCCAACGAAGGTCAAGACAATAGTTTCTATAAAGACAAGTGTGTCATCTTTGTCCTCACCAAATCAAAATGCTATGGCTATGGATGAACCAATTAATTCCTCCTCATATTTTCAATTTATTTGATTGGATTTAGACATGAGTGCTACCTCACCCACAAAAGATATCATTATGGAAGAAAAGTAGATTGTGGGTCTCAACAATATAGATCTAGTGTCATGTGAAAGAAAAAATTAATATTTAGATACTGAGGAGGTAAGGGAGATGGAATATTTTAATTTTTGGTGTGGGTCAAAGAATGAAGATGAAGATAAACTTGAAATTATTGAACATAGACGTGTTATCGAATTTAATCCAAATATTCTAAAAGAAAACATTATCTTAGAAAAGAAAGAATGGAAAACTAATAAATAGAAAAGGGAAAGAATTCCCCATGAAGAGGTCAATCCTCCATAACTCAAGTAGATCCTAAATAACCTGCTTATCTAGAACAATGAAGATTGCCACATGGAATGTTAGGGGGTTAAATTCCCCTAACATGTCACATAGTTTAATCAAGTGTTGAATTGAGACTCTATAGGTTGATATTACCATGTAGCAAGAAATAAATTTGTGTTTAGAAGATGAATTTTTTTTGTTTCTTTCCTTTTGATCTAAAAAGTGGTGGTGTGCCACTTATATTTATAAATAAGAAAAAACTTTAATATTTACAAAAACCTTGGCTTATCAAATTGATAAAAATAAAAAATAAAAGAAAAAGGATATATCAAACCATTAGACTAATATGTTTTAGTAATATGAACTCTAGCCAAAGGAAAAATAATTGAGATCCATAATTATTTGATGTAGGAGCATCGGGTGCATGGGCAATCTTGCACACCAAAAAAAAATATTTATATGTTTTTTTCCTTAATTTTCCTTGTTGATTGGGTTTTGTTGTTTTGTCTTGCAAGCATGAATCTCATTTAATTTTATTTCCCCTCTAGCTCCTCAAAGTTGAAGTCATTTGGGTAAAAATTTAATTTGATTTAAATTTGGAGACAAAATTGCTAAAATTTATTTTTTATGGGAAATTGGGGAGTTTTACGAAACCCCATGCCCAGGCCTGAGGAGGCCATTTTTGGAACTTGTAACTCATTAAATTTTATCATTTGTATTAGATGGGAGTGGTGGAATTCGGATGCCTAGTGGAGGAGGTTGTGCACTAAATTAGTGAAAGGGTCAAATTTATAAATGGATTAAAATTTGTTGGAAAAAATGAATGAGGGGGAAAATGGCCACATCTGGAAAAGGAGAGAGGAAAGTTGATTATGGCTAGATTTTCAAGGAATTTTCAATGCCCAAGATTGGAAATGGGAAAAGGGAAGGAAAAATGAAGAAAATGATAGAGGAATGAAAAGGAAAAAGAACTAGGGAGTAGAGAGGATGGAGTATCAGAAACTAGAGAAGTATTTACTTATGCATGTAGTTATTTAAGAATCCTTTGGACCTGATGTGTAATGGTTATGTGATTAATCTTTCCTATAGAAAAGTTTGATTGTGGCTAGTGGGCTTCCAACAACTTCTTGTTATAGACAATGCAAGCTTGAATATAAGGAAAATTTGAAATATCTCTAAAATTTTGTATTATGTGTGATTCTTATTTCTTTGGAATGACTCTCAATAGTTTGAATTCATAATTTAAAACCAAATTCCTTGTTTGAGTGATTTGGGTGTTGATGCAATTGTTTTATGTTTCCTAAAGCTAATTGTTGAAAGTGGGGATTTGTGGGTTTTTTGAATTTTTAGCTATGAATTTAGAAGGGTATTGTTGGGGTAGAAATTTTGATCTTCTTACTTTCATGAATATGAATGTGGGGGATTTCATATCTAAGTTTTTAGATGGAAAGAAAATCTTTTGATGGCCATATAAAATAGTTTTTGAAAGGAGGTCCGCCAAGAGTTTTGGGTGCAGTTTTAGAGTTGTTTAAATTTTAGTTTGTATTGTTATTTCCACACATTTTTTAGGAGTCTTTATTTATGTCTTACATCAAATGGTATTAGAGCCAGTGTTTCTGAGTGTATAGACAAAGTGTTGAATGTGAGGCAGTCTGGCACCGGGATCTGTGTGTAGCGTGTGAGTTCATTGTTGTTCTCCAATAGAGGGTAAAGATGTGTAGAAAGTGCACAGAGAGAGGTGTCTTCCAAAAAAAGTTGTTGGATAGAGGATAACTATTGAAATTGAGTGATTTTGTTGTAGGGAGGACCTGTGATTGTAGAGGGTTGATACCCTAGAGAGAGAGAGAGAGAGAGAGAGAGATTGTTGCAAGGAGGACTTGTAACTACAAAGGGACTTGTGAGTCTCTAAAGATGTCTTTGAAGAAGAAGACAAGGTGAGTCATGAGAAGGTCTATGAGGATTTTACCTATAGAAGAGTGGAAATAAAAGAGGTTTGCAAAATGGCTTATTGGAGAATTAAAGAAGATTGAGGTTAAATTGAATGTGATAGAGATGGAGCAGAGAAGAGAACTTGATGAGGCTAAAAGAAAGTGTGAAATGGGTAAATGGAAATGTGAAAATAAATTATGTGATAGTGGTAAAGTGATAGATGAAAGGTATGAAGAAGAGATGATGGAATGATACCCAGAAGAAGGAGAGGAACTGGATATCTTTTATGGAATAGAGAGATTTGGCAAAGAGGACAACAAGAGTAAAGATAAGAAAATGCATTATTTCAACCCTATGATGGGAAGGTTATGGAAATAATAACATGTTGGGGCAGCCCACACAATTTAAATTGAAAGAAAACAAGAAAAGAAGAGAAGCATAAGCAAATAATGGATAAAGAAAGAGGATAAAGAAGACAATGGGAAAAGAAAGAAGTAGTGGCTGATATATGTCTTGTTGAAGGCATAAAAGAGAAGAAAAATGAAGTTGCATGCTCAAGAAAAAAAGTTGAAACAACGATAAAAAGGTATTATCTCATTCGTATGCGTTGCTCAAATAAAATATTGATGTTGATTTCCATGTAGAAGAAGAAAAGAAAAATATTGTAGTAGATAATCAAGAAGAAAAGATTGGGACAACAGTAGAGGAACAAGATATTACAAAGGTAATGAATCATTTTTCTAATATTTGTTAAAGTGAATTTGATGTTAAGTTATTTGAAAAGGATATAAATGCATTTATGGATGTGGAAAAGGATGAAATGGATAGTATTGATGTAGAAGATAACAATGAAGTTGTAGCAAGGTTTGGTCTATTAAAGGACACAACATTAGTGATAAGTTTCAAAAACAAATATACAAAAGAACACATGGAGAAGATGAAAAGTGAGAAGAATAAAGGGATAAAAAAATATATGAAGAAGATGAAATTGTTAGAAACACAAAACAACTAAGAGGGGGGTGAATCAGTTGTTCATTAAAACCTTCAAAACCTTATTAAGTATTAGTATGAATGTAGACAAATGAAACAACAACACATCCACAATCATTCACAATAGAACACCAGATTCTATGTGGAAAACCCAATAAGGGAAAAAACACAATGAGGATTAACTCACTAGATGAAAACCAAAACTGATTACAAGAGGCTCACTACTTGAAAGGATCACTGCCCAAAGGACTCACTATCCAAACTCTTATCTCCTCCTTTGTTTTCAAGGATTTTTCTCTCTTCTCCTAGAGTGTAAAAATTATGTTGCAAGTGTTGGTGGTTTTTAATGGAGCAACCAGGTTGGTCTCCTATTCTACCTATGGAGTAGCCAACTCCAATCAAGGGCAGCTTGAAGGACCTAGACCAACTGACAAGATTCAGTCAAAGACTGAGATCTTTTGCACTTTAGGCTCTGCAGAACCAAGGTGGGTATACCCACACAATGCCTCAATGAAGACCAGACATTGCTTTTTATAGCAAATAACTCCTGATGTCAAGCGTTGAGGACCTCAAATGGGGCTAGATTCTCAGTAGGTCAACCTTGAAGCAACCAGGAGGCAAGACACAAGCTAAACAAAAGATATTCTATGATTTATAAATTGTTTTCTGAGAGGAACCAAGCTGCAAATAGATCAGTGCCTAATCTGGGGTCATGGAGTCACACACAAAAGATGGAATTCATCTACAAACATGACTCAATCAGTGGATTTTGTTTTGCTAATGCCTTACATCAGCTATCAGTGCCTTACATTGACAAGCTGACTCTTGTATCAACTAGACTCTTCTTACCAAATCCAACCTGCAAACAAGTAATCACTGCTATCTATTCAAAGGATTTAACTGCTTCCTTGAAGAAGACCTATCAACAAATAACACAGTCCCATGAAGTATGAGAAGATGAACAAAAACACCTTATGCATTTATTCAAATGATTAAAAGCCTACAAATGTGGAGACAATATGATGATATGCATGAAAGATAAGCATCTTCATGTATTCCTGCTTAACTGATTGCACTTATAGAGGAATTCAACATTACAGTTTACAGACTCAAAAATGACCTAAGACCAAACCCTAGTCTATCCCAAGCTAATCCCAGAACTTAGAAAAATGGAACTAAACCAAGGGAACCAAACCCAAGGGACTGAACCCAAGGGACCGAACCCATGGAGCCAAAACCTTCACACTGGCCATGAAATCTCCCTTTATAGGAATAGGGAGAGCAACAAGCAATCGACTAGGGTGACTTTGCATGTCATCAGGTGACTAGGAAAAACCCTAAACAACACGCAGGCCAAGTCATCTGATCCACCAGCAACATCAGGACTACATTGAATTTTCACACCAAGTGAATCCATGAGAAAGCTCGATGTAGATCCGATCAGGTCAAATCAGGCGGGACAGACATGGGCGACCCTGGTGACTAGAACAAGTCTATCAACCAACAGCAAATCAGCCCAAGAATCCACGCGCCCATACCTCAAGCCATGCCGTCCATGTCCCAGAGTTGCATCACCATGAATGCTAGTTCGGTGGATCTAACAACCTTCCATCTATTGCCATGAATGCTCTAGGCTTCTAGTCTTCGTGCGCAAACACCCTCCAAACCCTAACCGCGTGCATGTTTGAATCTTCGCCGTCAATCACTAAGATTGAATGGCTATCGTTTAAATACCATTGGACCATTGAAGCAAGCTACCACATATGACTCCCACGCCCATCATTGATCATCCGAGATCGGACGACCATCGCAATCCTTGTAGGATGTACTGATCAATCACTTTGTATCAGCGAACCGAACGAGAGCCCCTGATCTCTATCATCAGCCACTGCGGGCCATTGATCTATGTGGTCCTTTGCATGGCATACCTGACATTCGGCCATTGATAACCATCGAGCACTTGTATTGTTCTGATTAAAACATCACCATTCACATTTGGCACATGCACACTTGCAGCCTTTAAGTTGCTTGGGGGTGAGGGAGGAGAAGTCGCGGAGAGATGGCTGTGTCGACAAGAGATCATGATGAGGAAAACACACCACATCGAAAGCACACTGGGTTCGGGGAGACAAAATGAAGTCGAGGAGACATCTGGCCGAAGAATGGATGCCAGACCGAACACACATCATAGTCGGCAAGAGATCACTATGTTGGCGAGACATCTTGTAGATGATGCTTCGTTATACCAAAAGACATCCTTTCATTATGTGTCACCAAGACATAACACCTTCGGGGAGACACCACATAGATTGTCCCATGTTTTGCCGAAACATCCCGAGCTCACAATAGATCGCCAAGACATCAATGATCTCACACCAATTGAAACCTTTTCTCCTTTTGTGCATCTCTATAACAATTAGATATTGGGAAGACCTCCAGTAGAGCACACCATGTCTTTTCAAAAGTCTTCATTCACTAGTGTGTCGCTAAAACAACTCAAAGCCTATGCTGACGAAGACCCTTTATGTTCCATCGGCGAGACCGAAGGTCACTCACCGAGACCTCTCAAATTCGGCAAGACGTTATATCGATAGCCGCAACTCACACTGAGAGACATTCGCATGCCATCGGTGAGACCAAGAGAAGTTCACCAAGATGTCACCCCGAGAACCAAAAGTCACGCCGAAGAGAAAGACAGGTGAAAAGGGAACCAGACCAAGGTGGAGTCGGAGCCAGAGCGGGGAACAAAACGGAACAAAAGAGACCGGGACTGAAAACCATCCCACCCCCGCCTCCTCAAAAGACCACGGAGGTGGAGCCGGAACCAAAACAAAACCAAAAAGCCATGGGGGCGGAGACAAAAAGGAAAACTGGCGCAAGTAGAGCCGGGGCCAGAACGAAACCAGAAAGTGAAACACGAGCAAGGTTCCAAAACCAGTTTCCATTCCGATCCCGCCTCTGCTAGAGGAAACAAAATCCGAAAGGAAAAGCAAAGGCATGGAACCGGAGGCGGAATGAAACCCGAAAGAGGAGCGAAAGGCAAAATCCTGATCCTGATTTCACTCTGATCCTGCCTCCGCCAAACAAGGAAAAACACAAGGCAAGGAAGAAAAGGAAAAACTGGCCACTAGAGACATGAAGACATGGCACACTAAGCTCAACCCTTGTGGGAGCCCACTTAACCCACGTGCCAGAATGAAACACACCCCATAGCTAAAGTTTTTTTAGGAAAATCAAAGGAAAACAACTAGAAAATGAGAGAACCATAAAAGGTGCTAACAACAAGTATGAGCAGATTGGTGTTGTCATTGATGTCAACTGTATGAGAAGGAGTTTGTTGCAAGGATGTACAATTGGTATTGATTTGGTGTTGTCTTTGATGATTCCTTGATTAGTTGCATTATGTTGTCATTAGTAAGCTACTGGTGTCAACCTCTAGTGTTGCTTTCAGAAGCTTTTGTCTATGGATGTATGGTTGAGTTTCTATGTTTCAGTTGGCTTGGTGATGATGAGGAAGTGTTGAAGATGTTGATGATATGTTTTTGGTGCTTGGTTTCCAAGTGCTTTTTAGAAAATTGAATAAAAAGAGGAAACAATATATTGTAGTGGTGTTTTGTGTTGCAGAATAGCATTTTGGTTTGGCTCCACATTTCTTCTAGGTTGAAGATCTAATTGTGTGGTCCAAATATGTTGATCATAGGTGTTTAGAGGTGTTGCATTCAAAATTTGGTGTGTTGGATCAATGTGTAGAGGAAGGTGTGTTCACTAGTGTGTGAACTATATATTATAGAGGTTTATGGCAGAAATGATTTTGCTCTATATTTCTCTGTAGAGTGGTCTCAGGTCTTGCAGATCTGGAAGGGTGTTGATAGTTTCTATACCTTTCTTTAGATGAATTTGTTTGAGGTTTGGTGCTTCAAAAGTCAGTTTCTTGAGTTGCAATGTATGACAGAGTTATTTGAGTGTACTGGGTGTGTACATTCTTCAAGTGAAAGATGTTGCGAAGGAATTTATTGGATTTCAAATTGTTCATGGAATATGCTAGATCATGTTCAAGTGTTATGTGGTCTATGTGAGTCATCTTTGGATTTGAGGAAGCATGTATGTAAATGTTTAATGGTGTTAACACACGGTCGACCGACCTCGGGTGTTTACATTAATTGCAAAGATGCTTTGATGTTTGAGGAAGCATGTCATGGAATGTATGAGTGGATTTAGGTCCTAGCTAAGGTTTTTTGTGGTCTACCTTCATTTATTTCCATCACAAGAATGTTTTGGTGATAGCCTAATTTTAATTTGCATGGCTAAGGTGCATAGCCGACCTTGGAAAATGTTTTCAAGGTTGAAGATGATATATATATGAGTTGAGTTCTTGAGGGATGATAAGATAGATGAGTATAATGTGAGTTATGTGAATTGCAGAGTTTTAGGGTACGAATTTGTGAAGTGCAATACGAGATTTCATGTTATTAAATACAATGAGCAGAAGGTGTGATTCTTTAGAAATATTGTGAAGGTATTGGTGATGTTACATAGTGGATTTTTATGTTGCTTTGAGATGGATTTCTCATTGTAACACTCTTCTCTATCTTCTTTTCTATTCTAGTAGTAAGCCTTTCTTTCTTCTAGCCAGTGAGCTCTTCAATAGTAAGCTCTATTGTATTCAGTGTTGATATTACTTTATATTGTGAGCTAATCCTCATTGTGGTTTTTCCCATCTTGGGTTTTCCATGTAAATCTGGTGTTTCCTTGTGTATGGTGTTGATTTGGTTGTGTTTCTGTTATTTTCTTTCATGATAAATCATTCTAACAAATTAAGGGTTAATTGGATTAATGTGAATTTGAATGTTTGTGAGGGTTTCGAAGTTTTAAGGTACAACTTATTCACTCGCCCCTCTCAATTGTCTTATGCATTCAACAAATTATTGGCTTAAAAAATCCTTTGATTACTTTGTCTAGGATCTTGTTAAATCTCCTTATATACTTTACTAAGTATTGTATTATTCTTTCCTTATTTTCCTCATCTATTTCTCCATACATAGTTAAAAATTGTGGTAACATACCATAGTAGATGATGGTGTTTGTTGTGGCCATGACATTGATTGTTGACTTTGGTTCCTTCAGAGCCTCTGGTTGTTTTATTCCCACTACATCCTCATTCTTCTACTTCTTTTGTAGAAGTTTTTTTACATATTTAACTTCTTCTTCCCCCTCTCCTCCAAAAATTTGTACTATCCTCCTCTTCACTACTTAAGACCTTGATTTGTATTTTTTCTTCTCCACACTCATCCATAACAAGGATTTTGATACTTCTTGCACATTTGGTGTGGTTACTATTTGTGAGGAGGAGGTGGGACACTCAAATTATGCACTTGCTATTCCATGTGACTTTCCAAACCTTCTTATTGTTGGTGTTCTAGTTTTCAAAAGTGTTGTGGAGGAGGAAGGTTGTGTTGTCCCTTTTGGTGGGATTCCCCATTGCTTCTATAAATGTTCCTTGTTCTTCTCAAACTTCTCCTCTACCTTCTTCTTATGGGTTTGGTCCATAATTTATTTGTATGTACCAAATATTTCCACATTTGGGTCCATTGGTTTACTGAGGATATTTGTGGCATATGTGTTTACTTCCCTTTGTAATACCTCATAGGGGAGCTTGAGAATCCATGATTTCCTTGGCTCCACCACTAAGCCATATATGTATAGTCTTTATCTACTAAGAAAGTGATGGTATTGGGTGAAATCACAATAATGTGTCTCAATTTTTGGCCAAGATGGACATTTATATCAACACTTTTAACTGAATCTTCATCTTTTAAGACCTATAACAGATAAACCGTTAAGAATTTGAAGACAATGCAAACTAGTGATTTGTGGCAATTTTTGTGTAGATTCTAAATTTAAAAAAAAAAATCAAAAAAAATCATGAATCTTTCAAAATATCCTTTAATAAATAGTTTTAAATAGAAAACAACATTTTCATAAAGTAACGTTTGTGTCGTCCAACATAATTTTTTTTTCTATAAAAGGATAAAATTCCAATTTTTGAAACATAGATTCTCAACATCAATATCTAGAGCAAGGATATTTTTTCATAATTTTTGTGTTAGATATATATTTTTAATTAATTTACAAAGTCATTGTAACCATTATTTGGACATACATGTGTGTCGTCCAACATAAATTTTGTTGTGTATATATCAAAATCTATTTTTTTTCTGGTGAAACAAGGACATCAATACCTAGGGCAAGGGTATTTTTTGAAAAAAAATTACAATGTTTTACTATTTTTCCACCTCTATAGAACAAAGAGCTTGATGTTCAAAGAAAAACCTATTTTCAATAAGAATTGAAAAATAAATGCATGATAAAATGAAAAAATATCAAAACTATACTTGTTGGAAATCTCATTTTGAGGGATACGATCTTACAAAATATCTTTTCAAGTTAAGTTCATCTCAAGGTCCAACCTGGGGTTTGAAACAAATTTTTTTGAGGAAATTTTGATGCAGAAGAAAAACATGTCATACTTAACCCCTTCATTCAAAGGACCTTCAAATGAAGGTACCTTCATTCAAAGGTCCCACCTTTTCTCGAACGATCCTTTGAGCAAAGTTTACCATGCAAAAAAGTCATTTTATAGCATAAAACATTATTTTATGCTAAAAACCTTCAAGCGAAGGTCAGCCTTTGAGTGAAGGTTTTTAGTTGTATACCTTCACTTGAAGATCCTTCGAGTAAAGATTTTACTTCGCTTAAAGGTCCTTACTAAAAATGTTCCACCTAGCTCAGAATATTTCATTGTCCCAAAAGTGGGATACAGTATTGTGATTTCACCCTATTGATATATTACTTGATAGATTCATATGGTATTCACTCCCTCACTTGTAGTTGTTGCTAGATGCTCTTGAAGAAGCCCTAATATGTAGTGGTGTATACCAATTTATCCTTGTACTGTAGAGTGTTCAACTTTATTTGTACCACTACCAGTAGGTTCTTTTCCATACTTTTCCTTTGAATGTAGGTAATTCATTCAAGAAGTAGAATATTGGGCAAATAATTAGTGTGATAGTGTCCCATATAAAAATTTATACTAAGAAATTTGAATTTTTTGTAGATTCTCTATGATTTGTTCTCTCATCACCTTACATAGGTCAAAATCCTTCCCCTATACCACCATTTGAAATGTGGTGTGGATTGGAAAATTACTATTGTGGAGTCTTTGAGCTATTTCCACAGTAATTGCCCAAATGATCAAGCTTTTCAAATGTCTAGTGTGGCTCCCATAAGCTTTATTACTTTATCATTAGTGATGGATTTATTGGCTAGAATTTCTCCTATCATGCTCAACCCAGTTACTACATGAATAGCCTCCTTTGGGATTCAGTAGGGTTTATCAAGGTAGATGAATTCATCATGCACTCTGCTCAATGCTAGCCTAACCAAGTCATGCTCATCATAGAAGTCTGGGTAGTCTTTCCATACATCCAAATGATTTTGTCCAACATCCTAATACTTTTGTTTGTATGCTCTCTGATCTATAGTTAGTAGGGTTTGTCGAAGCTCCTCAAACTTTGTTTGATCTATTTTGTAAATGGTCTTGCATATGTATTTTCTTACATCTTTTGTATACACTACATATATTTGAATTCTTGAGAAAGCCCCATCTTTTTCTACCTCCATTTCCTTGAATGGGTATTTCTTATATTTTGGGTGTGGCTTCTCCATGACATTTACTAGAGTCGATGTTTGCATTTTCAAGTGTGTTTGCTTGTATGAATAACATAACTCAATTTAATATTGTTCATTAATGTGTTTGAGTGCAAAGTGATAATGGAGTGAGTGTAGTGGAATTTAAATATGTTTGGGGCTAGTTTATGGAATTAATGTCTTTTTCTCATTGATTTTCATGAGCTTTTATAGCTATTTGTATCCCTTGGCTTCTAAAAAGTTAATTTTGTTGTTTATTAGTTATAATACATAATTTACAACTTATATGCCTTTTCTACCTTTATGATTTTCATCCTTCTAGTTGGTGGTAGTGTTTAAGTCTTGCGTCATTCATATATCATGTGATGTGATATCCTTCTAGCTTCCTTAGTCTTACTACTCTAAATTGTGAAATTTCATGTATATGGTAGGGTCCTAGCCACCTTACTTTTTACTTTCCTTTCTTTTTAAACTTGTCATATAGTAGGACTAAATCTCCTATTTGGAAATTTTTATTCTAGAGGTTTCTATCATGCAAAGATCTTTTTCTTTTACACTTCACTTGTTGGTTCTATAGAATTATGAGCATGTTTTCATTTAATTTATATATTTATTCTATTCATTATGCTAGATATTCATCATCATCCAACCATAATTTCAGTGCAGTACGTAGGTTAGGAGCTATAAATTTTATGGGAACTATCACATAAGTTTCATATAAATATTGGAATGGTGTAAATTTGTTCATTATTTTGTAGGATGCATGTAGAACCAGAGTACCACATCTATTTTTATATCCCATTCTAACCTATTTCCATCACACATCTTATTGAGTGTTGTCCCAATTATCTTATTGAGAGCTTCACTTGCTATGTTTGCTTGGGGATGACAGGGTGAGCTCTTATTATGTGTAATCATAAAATTATTTAATATCTCTATAATTACTTTATTATAAAGTGTTTTCTTTAATCACTTGCAATACATAATGGTAAAACATACCTAGTGATAATATTCTCATATAAAAATATTGTGGTAGTATTTGTGGTACAATCGTTAGTGGGTTCTACTTCTACCCACTTTGTTAGATATTCTACCCTTGTTATTATAAATCATGCTCTAGAATGTTTGGTGGGAGGATTAATGGGTCCAATGAAGTCTATTGTCCTCTTTTGAAATGGGATCTATGATAGTACTAGTTTTAGGGGAATTTCATCTCTTGCATTGGGTTTCTCTACCCATTGAAAGATGTCAAAATTCTTTGCATAATATTTCACATCTCTATGAAGGGTTTGCTACCAAAGTCTAGATAACTTAACTCTTTTGGTTGTTGTGTCACTACAATTGTGTCCTCTTACTATTCCCTCACGTGCTTATCTCAAAATAGATTATTTTCATGTTCATAAACAACTCTTCTTGTGATTTCATCTCATCCAATGTGGTTTAGTTTTCCTTCTATTAGTGTGTAAGGCATGTAATTCCACATTAGAGATTCTTTACCTTGTGGTGAAGGATATATAGGAAATTCTCTTGTTGATAGAAGTGTGGCAATATCATGTGGCTCTTTTGGTATCACTTTTACCCTAAACAAGTGTGCACCAGGTAGATCTTTTGGATGATCCTCTAGTTCTTCCCATGTTTCTATTGGGTAAAAACACAAAGTTGTGTCACACTTTATAAAGGAAACTTCCAACGCTGATCCAATTTTTAAACTTGAATCACTAAAACGTGGCATATATGTTTTGAATTTTGAAATGATGTAAACTAGTAAAATATGTATTTTTTAGTATATTTTATGTTTGTATTTTTAAAAAAAATATTTTAAACTAGTTTTTAATAAATTAAAACTATAATTTAGTTGCTGATAAAATGTTGAAAAATGAAGTTGCATGGGACGTCAAACTTTTTATAGTAAATTTTAGTTTTTTTATTTCAATTTTTTTGTGTGTATTTATAACTTGAAATTTTAGTGCATGGATATATTTTTTTCCAATTTTGATAAATATATATTTTTCAATAAATATTAAAATGTGCATGAATTAAAAAATAACTATTTTCATTGGACGTCAACTTTCATATGAAATATTTATCTAAAATGGAAAAAAAATTATACCATCTTAAAATAGATTCTTTTATCTAGTGCATCATATTTTTTTCAATTTTTTTTAATAAGTTTTAGTATTTTTCCTTGGCATAGTAATTAACCTAATATTTTGTGTTGATAACCTACTTTTAGTAAAAATAAAAAATAGTTAAACTATTGAAATAAATATATTTTTGAAAACTACACTTATGGATCTACAAAAGGGTATTTTTATAATTTAAAAAAAATGTTATTTACATTAGTAGGAGTTATTGAAACTTCAAGTTTTTCAAAATAATTTTATTTTTTTGGTAAATTGGACTCAAAGTGGTGCTCCATATATTTTTAGCCAACAATTTTAGTTGAAAAAGTTGTGGAAGTATCTAACTTAGCTAGAATGAATCTTACTAGATCATATGTTTGACGAAAATTGATTTTTAGTTAGAAATACTTAAATTTAGTTGTGCTAATAAGTTGGCTGAAAGTGTGACACAACTTTGTGCTTTTACCCTATTGTGGATAGGTAATTAGGTTCTTTATTTCCCTTCCCCAATTTCACCATTATATCAAATTCTTGAAATAGCAGTAACCCTATACATATTTGGCCTTGTATCATAGGTTTCTTTAGTAAGTATTTTAATGGCTCATGGTCTATAAGGAAAGTGAAGGGTGTTGAAAAAAAATAGTGTTTAAATTTTTGGAGTGCATAGATCATAGCTAGTGCCTCTCATTCGGTGATCATATAATTTTTATTTTCTTTGGATAATTTCATGCTTGCAAATATTATGGGGTGATCTTTGTTTCTTTTGGGTTGAGCCGATACTACTCTTATTGCAATTCTAGATGCATCAATATGGACATGAAATGGTTTACTCTAGTTTGGGAGGATTAAGATGAGTTTCTTCATAATTTTATGTTTAATTGTGTCAAATATGGTTTGATATTCTTCATTTCATTTGATATTTCTATTATTGTTCTTTTTTAATAGCTCCTCCAATGTTGCAACTATCCTTGCATAGCCTTTTATAAATTTTTGGTGATAACTAGTGTATCCTAAGAATTTTTTAACTTTCAAGGCTTTCTTAGAGTAGTATTGTCATAATTTGGGTAACCTTCATAGGATCTACCATCAACCCTTATTTATAGATAATATTCCCTAATAGTGTTCCATAAGGTATTGCAAGCGTGCATCTCTTTAAGTTTAATGTTATCTACATACTCTAACATCTATTTAACATTATTAATAGTACTTGTACATGGTATTTACTAGTCCATATACTAGCAATCATCTAATTATACTTCCAAGAAGTCATGTACAAAGTATATAAATGCATTTATCATTATCCTACTCAATACAACATGTCCATTATTTAAGACAAATGGTAGTACTACAAACATATAAAAACACCATTCTATTACAAATATAGTTTTAGGTTGATCTTCTTCCATTATTTTTAGTTGGTGGTAGCCAAAGAAACCATCAGTGAATGATTAAGTCTCTCTTCTAGCCACTAATTCCAATATTTCATCAATGAAAGGTGTAGGAAAAGGTTCATGAATGCAAGATTTATTAAGTTCCTTGAAATAAAAACATATTCTTACCTCGCCTATTTTCTTGTTTTGTACAAAAATAGGGATTATCCATTCCACATATTCTATTGGTTTAATTATACTTGCTTCAAGAATTTTATGTAACTTTTCTTTAACTTTCTTTTCCATGTTTGGATTAAGTTTGTATGGCCTCTTTCATACTAGTTTACTTCCTTCTTTTAGTTGAATTTTCATGACTCCTACTTATTATTTTATCCCTTTTAGGTTTGTGAATGTTCAAGGGAATAACCCTTCAAAATTTGATAGGATTTTTATAACTTGTGCAGCTACTTTATCATCCCAATAACCTCCTATTTTTATGAGTTCAAGATCCCCCTCTTTGGTAACATTTTCTTATTTTAGGTTGATTGGTTGATCTTGTAATATGTTTTTCTAGCATCTCTTATAGAATATAATTCCATTTCTCCTTGGTTTAATTCTATATTCATATTGTGTGTATCACCATCTTCTTGTTGTGTCAAACGACATCTTTTCCTAAGGAATGTTGATTCTTTATCTAACCATTCAATACATTTACCTATCCCTTCTAATTGTGGGGGTAGTGTAGGAGGTTGCAATATTGTTGCTTTGTTATTTATGCCTAGGTTGAATATTATTTATTTTATTTTAAGTAGTATAGTATGTATATTCTTATTGTCGTTGAAAAAATAAAAAGTTTGTATAAAATCCTTCTTAATTTTTATCCAACATTTAGTTTCTCCTCACCATTCTTGGTTTATATATCAAGTATAGGAAACTAATATTAGTTTCCAATAAAATAATTAGATGTATAATCATTCATTTTACCCATTCTTTTCTTCCCACATTGTGATAAAGTGGTTAAATGATCCTTTGATAAGATATACCCATTGTATTTTGGTATATCCATGTATTCTCCCTCTTCCAATAGGTATCTTGTTTTTATTAGGATTTTAAATATTTCACATTTGGTTAGTTGGTTCTTGTGTGTTTTGTGCAAACTTGTGGCTTTGTAAATAAGTATGTATTCTAGTATGTTGTTTCTCATCTCCTCATTATTGAAGATTTATTTTATTCATGTAATAAATGTTAAGAGATCTCCTACCATTAAATACTTGGGGAGTTTGATATGTGAGATTTTGTGGGAGATGTGATTTATCTAGCAACATATCTCAATTGTGTTATCTCTATTGTCTTCCAAGTTTTTGCAAATATTTTACGATATGTTATTTGAATCTATAGTAGAATAAAAAACATCCTTTTGTGTCCTCCTAATCAAAAATATTTTGTGGAATCTGGTGATCTTCTAGGAGTGAAGTTTTTGTTCTTCCTACATCCATGCATCTAATACTTCTTCAATATATGTGCTATAAGAAATACTTTCTATTTTGATTTCCCCTTCTAAATTTGGTTCTTCAAGAGCTTTATTTAGTGGTAGTCTTGAGATTATGTACATGTTTTTACTATCACAATTATGATATTCTTTTTTGTTTACTTCTTCTATATATGATTCATTTGGGTTTTCCCTAGTAGAATGTGGACTATTTTGTTTTCATTGGAAAATGATATTTCTTCCTTCCTTGAGCCTATTTTTTTTTTTGTGTTGATAAACCATCTTAGTCTTAGTAATTGGTGTAGGAGCACCCATGTGTGTTTTCATGCCTCAAGTGGCAATTTTTGTTTTATGTTGAGTTGTCTTGATGTAATAGGGTCTTCTTAGACCATTTTATGTTTGTAAGAGTCTTGGTAGGGTCCTAGAGGTGAAAGTGTTAAGAGTTTGTAAATATTGCAAAAAATTCCAAATGTTGTCAAAGCAACTTTTGTATTTTTGGTTTTTGGCAAGTAAAATGGTGTTTTATTGAGTTTTAAACTTGAAAGTTAGTTGTGAAATGTTGGGAGATGAATTGTCATGTATTTTAAACCTTGTTACATTGAACCAAAGTGTGGGTTGAAGTTTCTTTGGAGAATAATCAATAGAAATCTCTATTTTTTCTAAATTTTCAATGTTTTCCTTGTTGAACTGGTGAACAGTATAGTCGTATATGACCATTTCATGGCATGAAACTTGTTGGATATTGTGAAGCTATGAATCCTATAAATTATAATTTTTGTAGCACCTAATTTCATTAAGTTTGAAGCAAATTAGAGTATTTTTACCACAAACTGCATAAAACCCTAGGTAGGGTGAGCCCTGAGTGAATACAATGGTTTTCTTCCCATTACATTACTGAAAAATGCTCAAAATTGGTCGAATGGCTTGGAATAGGGTAATTTTTTTTTCCTAAAGTTGTAGGAGCAGAGAAGAAGGTTAGCACGTGCTAGGGTGGATTGAAGGTCTAATATTGTCATGTATTAGACCAAGAAACCATAAAAGAAGTTGCAAATTGAATTGGAAGCATTGAGGAATGCATGGTTGGCAAGTGGAATAGGTTATTGGTTGTGTGAGGAACCTATCAGAGTGAGAGAGTGGTTGGAAACCTTATGGAGATATTCTTGTGTGAAAGCCCTAGTGAAAATAAGCTTAAATTAGCCTTTTTAGGCCTAGTTCAAGGTGGGACGGTCAAATTTTGATCCCTGTGTTCCAAAAAAAACATACCCCAATTATTGATATGTTGAAAAATGGCCAAATGGGTACTCAAATATTTCTTCAGGTTTTGAATACAAGATTTTCTCCACAAGTTATGGTAGAAAAGGCTAGTTTGGAGGGCTACTAGGTCTAGGGACAGTCTATTAAAGAAAACAATGAGGTTTGAAGTTCCCAGATTCTTGAGAAGCTTAATTGCATTTTAATAGCTATTTCCATCCTAGGTAGGGTCCTCTTGGTGTTGTACAAGATTTTTTTTGTGTTTTTTAGCTCTTATAGAGTTGTGGCCTAGTGTTCTCTTAAGACCAACCTTAAACATGGAAACTACAAACCTTATCTTGAAATGTTGAAATCCATTAATCCATCCCTACCTCTGCATCAAATTGGTATCAGAGCATAGGTTGGATTAGAACAAGGGAAAATTTGAATTGAGAAGAAGCAAAAATGCCTCCAAAAGGAAATCTAGCTACTAAAGAATTGAATGAATTGAAGGAGAAACATGCAAGAGAGATAAGAGAGATGAAAGAATTGATAGAAGCCCTTCAAGCTAGACTTGTTATAGTTGAAACCAATCAGAGGAGAGGTGTGGTCACAGGTGATATGAGTGACCAAGAAGAAAAGAAATATAGGGAAAAGAAAATTTCCCAAGGGTTCGAGGAAGAGATGGATCCTAAAGACTTGAGATTTGCAAGGCTATTGAGGGTAGTCAAAGGAGAAGGTCATAAAATCAAGATGGATTTACCAGTGTATAGGGGAAAATTAGATGGGGAAGAGCTCCTAAATTGGATAGGAGCAATGGATAACTACTTTGAGTATGAAGAGGTACCAGAGGAACAAAGGGTGAAATTGGCCAAGACAAAGTTAAAGGGCCATGCTTTGCTTTGGTGGGATTTTGTACAAGATGAAAGGAGAAAGAAAGGAAAGTTGAAGATCACCTCTTGGGATAGGATGGTGGCTAAACTCAAGAGTAAATTTCTACCTAATGACTAGTCCATCCAATTGTTCAAAAAGCTCCAAAACCTTAAGCAGAAGGATATGGATGTGCAAACATATACAAAGGAATTCTACAAATTGACTATAAGGGAAGGCCATGTAGAAGATGATGGGCATAGAGTGGCAAGATATCTCAATGGTCTGAGGTACAATATTCAAAATGAAATAAGCCTCACCACTCCAAGAATGGTGGAAGAGTGTTATCAATTGCCATCAAGGCTGAAGAAAAATTGAAGAGAAGACAAGAGAAATGAGGTAGAGGTAGGGGAAGGACAAACTTCAAAGGAAGAGGGACATTTGCAACAAGATGACAGTCTCAAAGATCACAAGGAGAATCAAGCAACAAGCAAGAACAAAATTCTAACTCAAGGGGTAGTTTTAGAGGAAGAAGACACAACAATAGGGGCAGATTTGGAGGTCAAGGAAGAGGATTAGGTGGATTCATAGGTAAATGTTATAAATGAAATAAATTTGTAGGCCATCAAGCATGGCAATGCACTAAAAATAAATCTACCACTTCACATGGAGGGGAAAGAAGAAATCAGTTTGTACAAGAAGAGGACAATGAGAATTTAAAATCTCCATCACAACATGTTGGTCTAGAAGTTGGTGAATATCTTATGATAAGGAGAACATTGATTAAAGTTCCTTCGGTGCAGGAACCTCCATAAAGGAAATCTCTCTTTAGAACTACATGTAAGTCTCAAGGTAAAGTTTGCAAAGTTGTTGATTTGGGTAGTATGGATAATTTGGTTTCCCTTGAGATGGTAGAGAAGTTGAAATTGAAAAGAATACCACATCCCACTCCTTACAAGGCCTCTTGGTTGAATAAAGGACAACAAGTCCTAGTAAATGAACAAATTTGGGTGGAATTTCACATAGGAGGGTACAATAATAAGATCTTGTGTGACATCATCCCTATGGATGTTTGTCATTTTCTTTTAGGGAGGCCTTGAAAATATGATAGGAAGGCCAAGAATGATGGGAGAAAGAACACTTATGTTATTGAAAAATATGGGATATCATTCACTCTCACACCATTGCAAGATGAGGACAAAGCTACGCATGAGGGCCCTAGTGTAATGTTGGTCAATGAATAGGAGTTCTTAAAGACCTTGGAAGAGGAGAAAGTGGGATTTTCTATCATAGTAAGGCCTAAATTTGTCATAACAACAAAAAAGAAAGAGTTGCCTTTGGAGGTGAAAACATTGTTGAAGAAGTATGAAGAAATAGTGGTTGATGAGATTCCTAATACCTTGCCACCTATGAGGGACATAAGCCACCAAATTGATTTGATTCTCGGGGCTAGTTTTCCCAACAAAGATACTTACAAAATGACTCCACAACAAAATGAGGAAATTAAGAGGCAAGTGCAAGAACTACTTGACAAGGGGTTGATTAGGGAGAGTTTGAGTCCTTTTGTTGTTCTCACAATTTTAGAACTAAAGAAAGGTGATGATTGGAGGATGTGAACTGATTCTAGGGCCATCAACAAGATTACAATAAGGTATAGATTTACTATTCCAAGAATTGAAGACCTAATGGATTGTTTGGGTGGTGCTTGCTACTTTTCCAAGATTGATCTCAAGAGTGGCTATCATCAAATCAGAATCAAACCTAGTGATGAATGGAAATCAACCTTCAAGACAAATGAAGGGTTGTATGAATGGATGGCAATGCCTTTTGGTTTGTCAAATGCCCCTAGTAATTTCATGCGCTTGATGAATGAGGTGCTTAAACCTTTCTTTGGTAAGTTTGTGGTAGTGTATCTTGATGATATTCTTGTTTTTAGAAAAAACTAAAGAGGAGCATTTGTAGCATTTAGATATGGTTTTGAGAAGGTTGCATGAAGAAAAGCTAATGATGAACTTGAAGAAGTTTGAGTTCTTGAAAATGGAATTGGTTTACCTTGGTTTTGTGGTCACTAATGGCACTTTGAAGATGGATCCAAGCAAGGTTTAGGCTATCCTAAGTTGGACTACTCCCAGATCAGTGGATGAGGTAAGGTGTTTTCATGGTCTATCCAACTTCTATAGGAAATTTATAAAAGGTTTTAGTAATGTGTGTGCTCCTATGATTGATACAATTAAGGGTGATAAAATGAAGAAATTTGTTTGGACTAATGATGCTAATAGGAGTTTTGCATACTTGAAAAAGAAAGTTGTTGAGCAGCCCTTATTGACTTTGCCTAGTTTTGATAAGGTATTTACCATTTAGTGTGATGCAAGTAGCCATGCCATAGGTGCTATCTTAATCCAAGAAAATAGACCTATTGCCTTTTTCAATGAAAAGTTGAATGAAGCCAAGCAAAGGTATTCATCTTATGACCTTGAAATGTATGCCATGGTACAAGCATTAAATAAATGGATACATTACTTGCTTCCTAAAGAATTTATAGTGTATAAGTTGATAATCATGCATTGCAATTTTTGAATAGTCATGAAAAGCTTAGCCATAGGCATACGAAATGGGTTGAGTATTTACAAGGTTTCACTTTTACCATTAAGCACAAGAAAGGGCAGTCAAATAAGGTGGCAGATGCATTAAGTAGAAGGGATTTGATGGCACATGAAATTCAATTACATAGTGTGGGAGTGGATCCCCTAAAATGTATTGTTGATGGTTTTTTTTGCATAGCAACAACTCAAACAGAATGTGATATTCTATCTCTCATGAAAGGTAAATCTCTATCAGCAAGCCTCAAAAGATAACCCCAAGGTCTCTAATTTCAGGTCTTGACAATGCATAAACAACTTAGTGATAATGTGAGATGTTGGTAATCACAAGGGGCCTTACAAATGAACAATGCTAGAAGTGTACTTTCATTAGATGCAACAATACGGTGATGCTTTCAATCCTAAAACTAACCCAAATTCAAAATAAACAACAAAAGAGATAAGGGTTTAGAGAAATTTCTAAGACTAAAATCTAAGATCAATCACAACAATGATGAATGTTGCAAATGGATAGATCCCCAATGAAACCAATCTTTGTTTGATCAAGGACAAGCCTACAACTCCACATAAAGGGTGCAATCTTTTAAGGAAACTAAACATTTCCAGACTATGAATATTCATCCACATACCCAATAACTGGCGCAATGTAAACAAGCATCCACAGTTGAACTTAGAACAAAATAAGGCCCAGACTAACTTTACACAACAAATTACAATCAACAAATTGCTAAAAATATGGACTAGAGATCGATCAACATTATTAACATTTCACCATTATTGCAAAAGAACTAAAAATTAACATCTAACATCTAAGAATCAAGAACAAGAAACCATAAACTATCAAAGTGTAACAAAAATCTTTCCAAATCAACAATCCAATTGCATTAACTTCTCCAGCATTACATAACAATTTCCAGTCTCTCCTCTCTCCTACAACTACTGACTTCTCTAACTTAGCTAATTCTGAATTTTATAGCCTCTAATCAACTATTCTAACCCCTAAATCTAACCCCTTAAAAATGAGAAGGCACTGGCCTTTTATAGAAAATTACATTTTTTAATCAAAGGCTAGGATTAAATCAATCCAATGGTTGCAATTGCACTTCTAGAAGCATCAAGTTGTTACATTTAATTTGGGAGCTCATGGTACATCATCATCCAATTGCATAAAAGTAGTTACATCATGGAACAATGAGAAAACAATATTATGCCAGCCTATCATTATTGAAAATTTTGATTGGATGATGAAATCAGCTTCACATGTCTTCTAGAAACTTCTTCCAACTGTAGACAGTTTTTGCACGGATTCTTATGTAAGTTCCACTTTTAAAATTTGAATTAAACTTTTCCATATTTCCCTTTTGGCATGAATCCACATGCAAGTTCTCCTTTTAATATTTATTTAGTCCTAAGAAATAGATATCATCATTAGTAACTCACATGTTAAAAATCCAAACCAAATTAAACTTAAATAAAATTTTGGCCTTTAAAAAAAACTTATATTTTTTAATGGGAACTTTCCATTTTTGGAAATTTTTATTTTCAAAATTTTTCTCCATCTCAATTTCATTTTCATGAACATTTCCATTTTGGAAAATATTGCATTCGGAAAAAAAATCCATTTTGGGAAAAAAGTCAATTTTTGAAAAGATTTCCATTTTGGAAGAAAAAAATCAATTTTTCCATTTTTGGAAAATTTTGGGTTTTTGAGGGGGTCTGAGAATTTTCCAAAAAATGGAAATTTCGGGATTTTCCATCAGGGATGAAAATTCTCGAATTCCTTGCAGGGTCAAAATCCTCCAAACCTCATAACTCTTTTTCTAGAAGGAATTTTCAAAAAGTTCAAAAGGCAACACTACCTAATTTTTCGTACTCTATCCATGGGTGCAAAAAAAAAAAAAATCCATTTTTGAAAATTTTAGGATTTGAGGGGTATTGGAATTTTCCAAAATGGGAAATTTTGAGATTTTCCATTAGGGACGGAAATTCCCAAATTCCCTGCAGGGTCAAAATCCCCTAAGCTCCATAACTTTTTTTCGAGAAGGAATTTTCAAAAAATTCAAAAAGCAACCCAGCCTAATTTTTCGTTCTCTATCCATGGGTGCAAATTTTTTTTACATATAACATTGAAAATTCACTTCAAAATCTCTATTTTCAAATTCCAACACCTACGAATTTCCCCTAAAGCCTCAAAATATTGCCCTCGTCAATCCCAGTCTGGACTTAATCCCAAAATAACCTCCTAAGAAGAGAAAAACCAAAATTTGACCAATTCAAGAGGTAGAGATGTAAAAGAAAAAAGAGGGTCCCTACCTTTGGTGGGGTGTGTGTGCAAAAATTGCACAATAGGTATGTATGTTGAAGATGAAAATTTTAAGGAAATTTATGAAAGTTGTGTGAATCCTTGTAACAGTAATAATGAGAAATGGTTAGATTTTCTGATCCAATATTGTTTTTTGTTTAAGGGGGCACAATTGTGTATTCCTAAGAGTTCTGTGAGGACTAATTTAATAAAAAAAAAGCATAGTGGTAGCCTTGCAGGTCACATTGGTTTGGATAAAACATTGGAGTAGCTGAAGAGGCACTACTATTGGCCAAAAATGAAAACTAATGTGAGAAACTTTATGGATTTAAGTGTACTATTTGTCAAAGAGCTAAAGGAACTAGCACTAATGCAGGGTTATATCAACCTCTTCCAATCCCTAATAGGCCTTGGGAATCATTAAGTATGGATTTTGTGATGGGGTTGCCTAGAACTCCAAGAGGTTTTGATTCAGTGTATGTTGTTGTGGATAGATTTTCCAAGATGGCACACTTTATACCTTTAAGAGCATAAATGATTCTTCATACATTGTAGGACTCTTCTTCAAGGAGCTGGTAAGAATCCATGGTTTTCCTCTTAGCATTGTTTCAGATAGGGATAGAAAGTTTGTTAGTCATTTTTGGAGAACCCTGTGGAAGAAACTTGGTACTAATTTATCTTTTAGCTCTTCCTATCACCCACAAACTGATGGAAAAACTGAAGTAGTGAACAGGAGCCTTGGAAACCTCCTGAGATGTCTAACCAAGGAGCACACAATGCAATGGGATATGATTTTTCCTCAAGCAGAGTTTGCTTACAATGATTTAGTGAATAGAAGTGTTGGGAAAATCCCTTTTGAGATTGTTTATGGGTTGCATCCTAGAGGTGTGTTTGAGCTGAGAGATGTTAGTGGTATGGAGAGAAGTGCTGAAGGAGAGAAATTTGTTGAAGCTATGCAAGAAATCCACCAATAGGTCAAGAGTAATCTTCAAAAGAGTGTGGACAAATACAAGAAAACTATTGATCACAAAATGAGAGAAGTTCACTTCAAGGTGGGAGATTTGGTTTTGGATCATTTAAGGAATAAAAGGTTTCCTAGATGACAATACTCTAAGCTTCACATGAAGAAGATAGGACCATGCAAGGTGCTGCACAAGTTTGGGGAGAATGCATATGAAATAGAACTACCTCCCAATGTTGCTATTTCTCCTATTTTCAATGTATTTGACCTCTACCCTTACAAAGTGGATGTTGTTGTAGGTGATAATACAATTTCATTAGTGTTTCTAGATGAGGATTGGATCAGGGACCTTCCACCAAGCCAACCTTTGGAGTTGGAGTGCATTTTGGACAAAAGAGAGCTCAAGAAGACTAGAAACAAAGTTTATTACCAATATCTCGTTAAGTGGAGATTTCTTCCAATGGAGGATGCATCTTGGATGACTGAAGATGATATTTTTAAGCATGGACACATAGTTATAGGTTTCTTCTCAATTGGAACTTGAGCTTCTTTTCCCTGGGAGTATGGTGCAGGAGCACCCATGTTTGTTTTCATGCCTCAAGTGGAAATTTTGGTTTTATGTTGAGTTGTATTTATGTAATAAGGTCTTCTTAGAAAATTTTATGTTTGTAATAGTCTTGGTAGGGTCCTATGGGTGAAAGTGTTAAGATTTTGTAAATATTGCAAAAAGTTGCAAATGTTGTTAAAGAAACTTTTGTATTTTTGGTCTTTGGCGGGTAAATTGGTGTTTTATTGAGTTTTAAACTTGAAATTTAGTTGTGAAACATTGGGAGGTGAATGGTCATGTATTTTAAACCTTGTGAAATTGACCGAAAGTGTGGGTTGAAGTTTCTTTGGATAATAATCAATAGAAAGCTCTATTTTTTCTGTATTTTCAATATTTTCCTTGTCGAACTAGTGAATAGTACAGTCATGTACAACCATTTAATGGCATGAAAATTGTTGGATATTTTGAAGTTGTGATTCCTATGAATTCTACTTTTTTTAGCACATTATTTCATTAAGTTTGAAGCAAATTAGAGCATTTTTACCACAAACCGCCTTAAACCTTAGGTAGGGTGAGCCTTGAGTGAATAAAATGGTTTCTTCCCATTTTGCTAATGAAAAATGCTCAAAATTGGTGGAATGGCTTGGAATAGGGTAGGTTTTAATTTTTTCTTAAATTTTCAGGAGTAGAGAAGAAGGTTAGTACGTGCTAGGGTGGATTAAAGGTCTAATATCATCATGTATTAGACCACGAATCCATAAAAGAAGTTGCAAATTGAATTGGAAGCATTGAGGAATACATTGTTGGCAAGTGGAATAAGTTATTGGTTGTGTGAGGACCCTACCATAGTGAGAGAGTGGTTGGAAACCTTCTGGAGATCTTCTTATCTGAAATCCCTAGTGAAAATAAGCTTAAATTAGCTTTTTTAGGCCTAGTTCAAGGTGGACAGTCAAAATTTGAGCCCTGTGTTCCAAAACAACCCTACCCAAATTCTTGATATGTTAAAAAATGGAAAAATGGGTACTCAAATATTCCCTCAGGTTTTAAATACAATATCTAATTCACATGTTATGGTAGAAAAGGTCAATTTGGAGGGCTACTAGGTCTAGGGGTAGTCTAGTAAAGAAAGCATTGAGGTTTGAAGTTCCCAATTTATTAAGAAGATTAATTTCATTGTACTATTTGTTTCCATCCTAGGTAGGGTCCTCCTAGTGTTGGACAGGGTGGTTGTGTTTTGTGCCTCTTATGGAGGTGTGGCCTAGTGTCCTCTTAAGAGCAACCTTGAACATGGAAACTACAAACCTTACCTTGAAATGTTGAAATCCATTAATCCTTCCCTACCTGTGCATCAATAATGCATTGAATGAATCAATAGTTTATTTTATGGAAAGTACCTCAAAGTCTACAATTTTCTTTACTCCTCTAAGCTTACTTCTACTTGTTTCCAAGTTCCCAAGGTTTTCATCCTGGTACCATCTACTAGGCTAATGTTTTAGGGTGTTTGTTTAATTTTAGGTTTCCATATTTGTTCCCTTACCCTTTTTGGGATCATATTTATGTCATCTCCTATTTTTACCATCACAATTGTTATTTTCTTATGATCTATGCTAACCATAATCATGATGGGTCCAGTTTTCCATTGTCTATCAATCCTTCTTATTATTCTTATTTTTGGCATTTTAGCTTGCTTTTTATTCCAATATTTTTATAATTATTGTAATTTGTATAATATATTAGAATTTTAGGAAATTTTTATTATTTGTTTTAGTATTCCTACTTATTTTTTAGAGAATTAGTCATTTTTTACCTCTTCACATTGTTCTTTGGTAACAATTTTCTTTGTTTGTTCCACTATTTGGTCATGATGTCTTTTGGTAGGGTGGAATTATTCTAATTTTTAGTGGTTTCTTCTTCTAATTTTATTTTATTTAAGTTTCTTGCTCTTATATAGGTTTAATATCCTTCTTTAGAGCTATTATCCTTGATAGTGTCAATGCCAATCCATTCTACTTTTTGGTATCTCCTATTTGTTTCATTTTATTCCTTTGGTATCTTCTTTAGGAGTCTTTCTCCTCTAGGTGTATTCAAGTTCTATAGATCATCGCTTTTGTATTACAGTGCCACATTCTTATAATAAGTTTGTGCTTTTTCATAATTTAATATATCATGCTTAGTGATTCCACAAAATCCACATTACTTTTTCTTATCACTCCAACATTTAGTTGTGAAGTGCCCTTGTTAACTGCAACTAAAGTAGGTGGCATATATTTTCCTTCTTCCTCTGTCTTAGCTTCTATCTCGTCTAAATTGACCTCTATCACTAAATGGTCCTTGATTTTGTTGGTTTTGTAAGGTGTTTATGTTCCTCTAATTTTTCCATTTTGGCATTGTATACCCATTGTTATGTAGGTCGAGTGGTCTTTCTACCAAACCTTTTTCATATGCCAACCCTCTTCTTCATTATGGTTTCCTAAGTTTGGATCCTATCTGATTTGAAATAGTTTTGATGGACATGAAAGTTTTCTATTGTGTCATCATTCCACTCTCCACAAACTCCAAAGTAGACTAAGTTCATCTTGTTAGGTAGTGCCATTAGATCTACCCTTAGTGAATTTTCTTTCTTTTCTCCTATTTTCCATGGCGCATTCATTTCCTAATTGAACTTCCTACCCACAATAGGTACACCAGATATTAGGTCTCTATGAGAAGGTATCTTGTTTTTCAATAATCTCCTACTAGAGTCTTAGTTGTTCCAATTACAATCTTAATTTTTTTATTTCTTTGTTTTCTTTTTCCTTCTCAAGTTTCCTCCATGATTGGTTTTCAATATGGCAAGCCAATGTTAATAGTTCTGAATATGTATTAAAACTTCTTCCATCTAGGGCTATTATGATTTCTTGTGTTACTTTGGATATAAACCATCAAATTTTCTACTTATTAGTTAGTGGTTCTTCCAACCTCCTAGTTATTTTCTTCAATATCTTATTAAATTCAATTATAGTTTCCTCTTCATTTTCGTAAGCTCTCTAAGTTTTCTTACCCCTTTGGTAGGTAGTTTTGGAGTTTCAAAATTTTCCAAAAACTTCTTGTTTTACTGCATCCCATTCCTTGTCATTCTCTGGATAATTTTTTTGGTACCATTTGAGAGAATCACTTCATAAGGAACCAATAAAATTGAGCAATTAATTATTGTCCCTAGTTAATTTTTTCTCGACCACATTGATTCTAGAATGAAGATATGTTATGTGGCCTCATTGGTGTTCTTTCCAAAAATGGGTAGCTCCCTAGAGGTATTCATGTCTACTTGTTCTTCACAGGAATTGTTTGTATCTCCTATGTTTTCATTGATGAACTATGTTCCTAGGGTTAATATGTTATTTTCTTCATCTTATTATTCTCTTGCGTCTTGATCACTTAAGACATGCTCTATTTATTTTTATTTTTTGAAATTCTTCTTGACTTTAATGACATTAAGGGTGACTCTTGTTCTAGGGGTTGTATCTATTCAAATTATCTTTTCATTATTGGAGATATTATTTTGCTATTAAATTTCATCTAATTAGGTAGTGGTGTTGCTTCACCATATATTATTAAACTCATAAGATCCAAAGAAATGTGGTCTTATTGTGATGGAATGGCATTCCATCACCATGAGACCACATTTCTTTGAGGAATTTTTTCAAACTACTCACTACCTTGTCTATGTCATTTATTACTATTATGCTTTGATAGATTATTTCCAAGTATCCATAGTTTGTTGGAAAGTGGCTATGTTAGTATTTTAGCCATAGCGGCAATGAAGTGAGTAGATTGATTATATGCTTTGGTATACATGTATGGAAAATGTGGTAGCATAGAAAAGGTGATGATCTGTTTGGAAAAATGTCTCAAGGAAATGTAGTCTCATGGTGATGGAATGACATTCAATGACATTCCATCACCATGAAACCACATTTCTTTGAGGCAGTTTTTAAAACTACTCATTGTCTTGCCTATGTTATTGCTTACTATTTTGCTTTGATATATTTTTTCCAAGCATCCATAGTTTGTTGGAAAGCACCTATTTTAGGCTTTTAGCCATAGCAACAAGGAAGTGAGTAGATTGATAAAATGCTTTGGTAGACATGTATGGAAAATGTGGTAGCATAGAAAAGGCAGTAAGCTATTTGAAAAAATGCCTCAAAGAAATGTGGTCTCATGGTGATGGAATGACATTCCATCACCATGAGACCATTTCTTTGAGACATTTTTTCAAAGTACTCACCTTGTCTATGCTTACTATTATTTTGTGATAGATTTTTCCAAGAATCCATGGTTTGTTGGAAAACACCTTTTTAGGCCCATAGCAGGAAGTGAATGTTTGATTTTTAGACATGTATGGAAAATGTGGTAGCATAGAAAAGGTGGTGAGCTATTTGAAAAAATTCCTCAAAGAAATTGGGTCTCATGGTGATGGACATCACCATGAGATCACATTTCTTTGAGGCATTTTTTCAAACAACTAATTGTCTTGTCTATGCTATTGCTTACTGCTATTATTCCAATTATTTCTTCCAAACATCCATAGCATAGACAAGGTAGTTGACTATTTGAAAACATGCCTCAATAGAAAGTGGTCTCATGGAATGCCATGACAAGAAAATGTAATTGGCAACTGCTCCTAGTTATTACTTATGCTATGTGAACTAATTGCATCACTACTTATGTTGACTTTCTAAACAACTATATTGTAGTTCAAATTTTTTCATCTATCAACATCTAGTTATTAGTTATGGATTGTGAAGTAATGCTTTGATTTTGAAAGATGTGCAATGCAATGTAATCAATGATATGAATATAAACTACACAAATATATGAAGTACAATTCATTAGTTAAATCTTTATTCTATTACCTACATGTAGGTTTGTCTAACTCCATTTACATTGGGAGGTGTTCCCATGAAACCTCTAATATTAGCCTATTCAACATCCAAAATCAAATATTAGAATACCATTCATCTAACAATGCTATTCATGTGTAATAAATTTATAATTGTTTACTAGTTACATACCTCAGTGGTAGATGCAGTGGAGTAATAAACTGGTGGAGGGCCGAAGTATCCAATATCAACACTATGAGCCTAAAATTTTATTACAATCATAAAACTAAATTAGTTAATCTTGCATTTCCAAAAAATAATTAATAAATTCAATTCAATGAACATGCTAATATTTCCTTGAGTATCGATGCCAAAAGCCTCATTCAAAATGTTAGATGCCCTCTCCATCTCTATAGTTGCAGATGTATCATGCATAACAACCTCCTAAGTTTTTATGGGGTCATATGTACAAGTCGCCCCACAAACCTAACGCGAATGGGGTGGAAGCCTACCACTTGAAGACTCCCCTAGATGGTGTTGTAATATAGGAATGGCATGTTGGAAAATACTCTAGGTCAAAGAGGTGATAGATTGCAAAGTGTCTACCCCAACACTCTCCTTCACGACGGAAGGGATAATGACATGCTCACGAGCTGGCCTAGTGAGAGCTCATATCACTTGATGCCAAGGATCCAGTCATGCACTAGGTCTATCTTGTGTCGATCCCCCACCTCTCCCATGAAAGTCCCTAATATCAGAATAATTGGGGACTTTGTTGAGGATGAACTCACAATAGAGTTTCCTCAAGAAATATTGGGGGAATTCTCAATTGTTGCATGGTGGATAGTCAAAAATCATGTACCACCTATCTGAAAAATGGTACCTAATCCCTTAGTAGTGGCACCAATAGATATGAAACCTCTTGGCATTAACTTTAAGATTTTGATTTGTGTGTGGGTTAGTGAATAGTGAGTACAAAGCATATTTTGTATTTTTTTCATCTTTTGCTTCTTTATATGATAATTTATCTGCGTAAAAACTCTTAGCCACCTACCTCCTATCTGTCCAACCATTTAATTGTTTGTTGATTGCATCTACATGTTTTAACATTTTTTTAAGTGAATTGGAAAGTGTTCTTCTTTCCATGGTTAAACTTACTAGATCATTCAACCTTGTGATTGACTCCTTAATCTATTTTTTATTGTTTTCAATTACCCCCATTCAATTTTGTTGAGTTCCAAGAGGATTTTGATGAATTGGTGGAGGGGATTGTTGTTGTGGTTGTTGAGGTTTTTTTTCATGTTCTTGTTGCTTTGGTTGTTGAGGATTTTCAAGTTCATTAACATTTCCTGCAAATAAAATAAATGAATATCAAACATTTGATCTAAGACTACCAATTTAACAATAAATTCACAACAAAAAATAAACAATCCTTACTTTTTTGACCACCCTATCAATGTGGCACATCTTGGTGATGAAATAACAACAAATTGACTAAAAAAATGCAAGATTACCTCCTTCCAAAATTCCAACACACAAGAGAATGGTTTTTGGTCGCATGCAACAAAAAAATAGTCACAATAAAAATGAATTTGTTTTTCTTTTAAAAACCTATAACGTGCTCACATTATAACAAGAGTGCATTATAAGCTCGATGTGGCCAAGCGTTATGCTCGGTCACACCAAGACATAACACAAGCACGTATGCACTCACGTTATAGCCTATCAAATAATTTTTTGAAATTTTTGCACTACAACAAATCCCTATGATTAGCTCCCTTTTTTGCTCTATTTTTGCTTCCACCCACTGTTTTAATGTATTTTTCTCTATTTTTTTGAAAAATTTAGTGTTATTTATTGGGATGGCACTATTTTTGGAATTTATTGCACCAATCAAACTAAACAGGTGCCAATTAGCGCCTAGATTAGCACCAAGTTTTGCATCGAGTTTAGCACCGAGTTTTTCTCCTAGCTTAGCACCTAGTTTTGTGCCAAGTTTAGTGCCGATATTTGCACCAATTTTTTCACCTAGTGTGGCTCCTAGTTTGGTGCCTAGTTTAGTGCCTAGTTTAGCACCTAGTCTAGCCTAGTTTTTGTCAAGTTTTTGCTAACATTAGCACCTAATTTAGAGCCTAATTTAGTGCCTAATTATTCTGATATAGTAGGGATTATGGGTGTTAGAACAAAAAATCCTTCCCCAATATTCATTGGCCTAAAATTTCTTGCCTACATTTCACTTGCATCAAAAGATCCCTCAAACCTCAACCCTCAACCCTAATCCCTCAACCCTCAACCCTCAACCTTAAACCCTAAACCCTCAACCCCTATATTTGTACCCTATACATTGCACCCTCAATCCTAATCCTTCAACCATATACCCTCAAACCTATACCCTAAACACTCTACCCTCAACCATTAACCACCAACCCTACACCATTAAACTCTAAACCCTTAAACCTTATACCCTCTACCCTCAACCCTAATCCCTCAACCCTAGTATACCCTCAACCCTATACCCTCAACCCAATACCCTAAACTATCAACCCTATACAATCTTCAACCCTAATCAATTGTCTATTAACAAGTACATCCACCAAGATGTTAGATTCCCTATAGCAATTCATAATTTGAAAGAACGAAAAATTGTGGAGAAGAGACAATATATGTCCCAAAAAATAATTCAAGTGCTAGTTTTCAACAGCCTTCCTTGATAGGGATTAACCACCATTAAAGAATCACCTCAATGAGGATATGAAAAATTTTATTCTTCAAAGCCATGTCTATTGTAAATATACTTCTATTGTGGCACTAAACTAACAATGTCAAAATTTCTAGGTGGGTAGGTTACTATTATTGGATGTGTATTTTCATCGCCCAAGTGTCTTAATCCTTCCAAGCTACATCGTACTAACAATGTCCCTTAAGAGAGATAAGACCAAAAAAATTCTAAAGTGATATTTTTGAATTTCTAGCCTCACATAGGCTCCCTCAACATTGTACATGTGTATACAAGCATTATTCAAACACTAAAATAATCAAAGGATTTTACTAGCTATAATATGGATATACAATGAAATAGAAAATAGTTAAATTGAGAGAAAAAGAGAGATGAATCCTTAAATGTATAGGTGCTATCAAAGAATCATATATATTTTTATCACTATCAACAAAAAAAATAATATTAAGTTTTTAGTTAGTGTTGAAACCATTTAAAAAATTTATTCTCACTCCTAACAAGTAATATTAAGCCTTATTATTCAAACCACTCAAATAATTTAAACCATTTAAGCCTTGAATACATGCAATATATATATAGATCTCAATAAGGCCATGATGGTATACATAATGTCTTGAAAATGTCATATAGTGTTATAAGGTCTACAATGTCATATATGCATTTGATGAATGTCTAAATAAATTCATATAGGAATACAATTGTACACATTGGTAAAATATAAATACATACATATAAATCCATATAAGTATATACAATGATATACATTTGAATAAAAATCTACATCTACATTTCATGAAGGCATACAATAAATGTGAAAATATATGTAATTATGGAGTGTCATTAAATGATCAATGAATCTTTCTTTGTTAATAACATGGAGAATCAATATCATAATTGGTATCTCTCCTTTTCCAATTAATAGACTTCCTAGGCTCAATAAATTTTTTAGCTTCACCTGTTAATGCAATTAAACCATATATACAATAGTATAGAAATATTGAATAAAATGAAATAAGTAAATAATCACTTGTCATAAATTAATGATCCTCTACTTCTCTTCATTTACCTAGATGGGCTAAGTTCACAAAGTGGAGTTGCCTCCTCTTATGGAAAGAATGAAGAAACAAATCAAACTAAAAATAAATATCATTTATTTACACTAAGTGGTGTTAGATAAAATAAAAATTACATAATGTTATTTATATTACTAACTCAATACCTATGTGAGAGCCTTAGGAGATAAAATTTCCATAGCAATTACCATATCCTAGAAGAGTATGTGTTGATGTCATTAACTAAAACTAGGAACAACGTTATTTGACCAAAATATTCATAACATTATTTACATACATAATGATTAAAATTAATAAAACTTATCCTTTAATGAAATTTGATAACTAAGTACCACTAATGTTTCATAATATTAAACGTCCAACATCCACTTCTTCATCATCAAATTATCATTTTAGGATTAACATTGATAAATGATACAAATTTACATATAGTAATTTTTCCATTTTATTACAAATTACATCTTGACTTGACATGCCTAGATAAGCAATATATGATGAATAGTTGGAATATGTAGGATGCATACTTTGATCTTATAATTTTATAATACATATAATTTTTTATATTGTTTTTTTTATAATTGATTAATATAGTTAATTATAAATTTCAATAGGAAATATACTAAATTGCATATACTGATTGAAAATTACCTATTTTTTTATACTAAAATTTGCATCTAGTAACTCATTTGTCAAGACCATACTATCCAATATATAAGAATGATGCACTCCATGTTGTATGGCATAATCCTTAGACTATGGTGCATCTTCTTCAACATATGTACATATTTTATGACCATGTATATTTTTTTCTACATACTTATCACATATAGACCCATAGGAATGGTGAATGTGTCATGAATCCATAATGGAATTCCTAATTCGATGATTATTTTATGATGCAATTATGACATGTGGAATTAATATGCCATTTTTATCCAATGAGCTCATCTTGGGATTTGGGTGTTTATTTTCTAACTAGGTTTTTAGGAGCCCCTTTTTTTGGTGGTTTTAGATCATGGTTTTGTAATCACTACTTATATTTATATGATGCTTGAGATTTAATTTTAAATAAATTAGTTTCTAGGTAATGATATGCTACTAGAATCACTCTAAATCTTTGGTTGGTGATACTCTTATAAACAAATTTCCCTTCAAGTTTATTATAAATATGTTTAGACTATTGAATAGTAAATTGAGCTCTTTTGAGTGTGATTTTTTCTCCTAAAAGGGTTTTTACAATGTACACTTGTGTTGTGCTATGTTTTTGTTTATGGTTAATATGTATTTCTCCTTTTTGTAAATGTAAATATATTAAATTTTCACAATAATCTCTACTAAGATTAGTTTATGAAGAATTTTTTTGTACCCTACTTTATTTCATGTTGGTAATATTCTTATCAACTTAAAATATAGGTTTTAGGTAGAGAATTTTGTTTACTAATATTCATTTAAATGTGATATTTCATAGAAGGGTTTGATATTATTATAGGAAGAGATGACAATCACATCTAGGGTAAAAATAGAGAACTTATTAGGTACAAAATTTAAGCTTTAGAAGCTTAAGATGAAGTATATTATTGTGGATAGAGACATATGGGTTATAGTAAATAGATAAAAACATATTGGAATGTCATAATAAGGCAGAAAAAATAGAAAAAAAGATAAGAGTCTCATTAGACTCTATTTGGATAATTCAATATTCTTGAATGTACATGAAGAGAGCATTATAGAACTTATTTTAAAGAAATTGGGAGATACATATCAAGCTAAATCTATAGTTAATAAAATATTTCTAATAAACAAGTTATATACCATCAAAATGGAGAGTGGTGGTTCTATAGTTTAACACTTGAATTAATATTACTAAAGCATTTCAAATTTTAGGCCATAAGAATCATCCTTTTTTAAACATGGATTGCAAATAGTTATAAAAATTTAGAAGTCTTGGTCATTAACATTATTGTCTACTACAATGTTCATATGTTCTTTCAAGTATTTAATATTATCACCATCCTCATCTTGACCTACATCATCCTCATCATCATTGGAATTTGACTGTAGATCATCTATATTGTTACCAAATTTATTTGGATCGTCATTTTCTATACCATCCATGTTGTTGTCTTCCATTACATCATCTAACTCTAGATTGTTGTCTTCTTGTGCCTGAACATAACCATCTTCAACATCATCATGGATGTCAATTTATTTGATGTTCTCTAATTCCTCTCTCATTTTGTTGGCCATCATTATTTTTCTTAGTATCCACTTTTTTTTCATCAAATACATGCATTAATCTTGGATCATAATGTATGACAAATATTCATTTCGAGTCCAAAATATATTCATATAAAAATACTTGCAGATGAACGACATACATATATTAGACATATGTTATAACAATTTTATTGATTAATAAACACATGTATATATTCACAATAAACTATGAATTAATAGATTAATGATCACTAGTGCTTCTTGTTTGATTTAAAGAAATACCTACTCACTATAAATTGGTAAAACATAAGGCTCCTTATCCTCTGGTAGTAAGCATGAGGAATCTATAGAAAACAATCCACTATGTGTATCATGTCTTCATTTCCTCTCAAATGCTTCATACCATCTACACTTAAAAAAACAACATTTAAAAGAATGGTAATCTAACTCAATAATTTCTTGTATTTTCCCAACAGGTTGTAGATTCCCTTCAATTATATTCTTATCTTTTGAGCTTGATTGACATGATTGCTTGAAGTCAACCATGACAGTTCAAGGACCGTCTCTTTACATCTACACTTTCTACACAATAATGTCGACCATATGCCCACATTGTTGGATATTCCTCACCTATGAAAGACCATTTATTTTGGTGAAAATAAATATAATGACAAACATTGAAACAGTTAATAGTGTCAAAACTATAAGGAAACACCATTTTATAAAATTCCAACTGTACCTTTTGTTAAAATAAAGATTCAAACAACTCCCTTTGGGTTTCTTTTGTAAATGTTCGTGCGTTGGCCTGTGCGTCGCCGAGTTTATTCGGCTTTCCGACAAGTTTTGATCTTCCCCTTTGCGTATTTCTCACTTTGTAGCTTCGAGTAAAGGCTTCCCTTTCGGGTCTAAAGAGGTTGCGCTAGGTGTCCACATGTCGCACTTATGGAGGATTTTATTTCTTTTTCCCTTGAGGTCTCTTCGGGTTGCGAAAGCCTTCCACAAGGGCAATCACTCCTAAGATTGTCAGAGGGGCCCACATCTTGGTACATGGCGGCGTATCGCAAACTTTTCTTGCAGGGATAAAATAAGTAGCTGCGAGCTGTGAAATGCTTCTGCAGGCCTTCTTTATTTTTTGGCGGGCCCTACCTTCTGCCAGGTGGCAACCTTTCACAGCCTTTTCAACACAGCAAGGAGGTGAACACCGCGGGCTGCGAAATGCTGCCATGCATCTTTCGCACCCGATTCATGCGGTTTTCTCCCCACTTCAAGAAGGACCTCAGCCCCTTGAACACGTGTTGCTTCTTCGCAATCTCTTGGTAGCAGTAAGAGGAATTCTCATTCGGGCAACGATGAGCTACCATGTGCCTTACACTGATCCTCGAAGTGGTGGATGGGCTGGCTGAGCAATACTATGCTTTCGGGTACTGCTCATCATGGTTCTCTGAAGCGGTAGATGGCACTTGTAGCCTCAAAGCTTGGCTGGGACCACTGCCATCATTACAAAGGGTGCGCTTGCACCTAAATATCCAGATGTCGTGTTTTAACTCATTGCCATTGTAACGGCATTGGAAATCTTTTGATTCTGGCATCATTGCAGGAGATTGTGGGATCTTTTCTGTTACAGCTTTCCAGAGCGGTGGGAGTTTTCTCTCCGGCTATATATATGCTCTCTGTATCAACCAAAAAAAAAAAAATGGTAGATAGATCCAAGAGTTTTAAGAAAAAGGATACTGGTTATAGTAAGAGACACCAGGCCTCTCTTATATGTTTATTTGCAAGAAACTTTCAGACTATGCCAACTGTTCGGCCTTTCTGTTTTTCATATATTGATTAAACTATAAACTGTGCTTTTTATTGTCTAAAGCATTTCATTTGACAGGACTTCTATATATTGAATGCAAGCTTGCTTATCTAAATCATGTCTAAATGATTCTTCTTAGTGGTAAGGATGTATGCAATACTATTTTATGTCAATAAATGAATTGTTTATGCTATACCTTTAAGTTTCTGACGTTTTGGAATGTTATAACACCATTCAGGCCCTTAAATCTATGATTTATCGTGCCCATCAGCATATTTTGGCGCATCGCCCTAGATTAGACTTTCCTTCATTGTATTCATTTCCTTTTCCCTTTCCAAAACCCATTATAGAAGAAGTCGACTTCTTTAAAATCCGAAGGTCACTCAGTTTGGCACAAAGGGGTTCCCCTTGAACTGAGTTTCCCATAAGGCACTGTTACCTCATCAATTTTTAGCGTCAACAATTGTACCCTTTTTTTGGCACGCTCGGTGGGACTCGAACTAATGAAATTGTCTTATAGAGGGGTGTATGAGCCATCAGCTTGTAACTAGATCCCAGACTGCAAATAACCCAGGTTTACTAGTACCTCCGCTAGGAACAATCCAGGCCGCAAATCATCTAGTAACCGTTCCATCCCCACCACCCTTTCCTCTCACCATGTTGCCAACCGTGAATAGAAACTATGTAGCATGGGATGCTAGAAGTCCCCTGGTAGCTCCGGTAGCGCCTGCTGTTTGGGGCACTATCCCGGTTTCGGCCCTGAAAGCTCTTCCCAAATTTTCCAGAGATAACACAAAAACACCATTAGAAAATTTGAAGGATGTAGCGGATGTATGTCTGGTACACGGTATTACAACACAAAATGTAGCCCTGAGGCTCCTTGCTACATCCTTCAAAGGCAAAGCTCTGGATTGGTACCAAACACTGACTCCTAATAACATTCGCACTTGGGATGACCTCGGAGATCCATTCTATGAAAGGTCCTCAAATGACGGAGATCGTTCTTCGTTATATTATCAACTATCGGTTATAAGACGAGCGCCCCAGGAGGCTCTGACCGATTTCAATGCTCGATTACACTCAAATTGGTGGAGGATTCCTGTGACTATCTGCCCGACTCTAGAACTGGCATTCATATTTTACCTAAAATCCATTAATCCCAGTATTTCGGTGATGATCAAGTCTTTGGGAGGAGCCACTCTACCAGATGCTTATGCTACTGCTATCAAAGCAGAGAATCATTTAATAGATTACAGGAAATTGCCTCCTCGACCTATTGTGCCAATATTTCCTAAGATATCGACCTCTGCACAAGAGACCGCATCGACTAGTGTGCCAGCAAATCCCCAGTCGATCTACTCATATGCAGCCACTCCTAAAAACTTGGCCTCTACATTGGGTTCTTCCAAGGATGAAATAGGCAACCTCAAGGAGATATTGCGAACTATGGCAAATGACATAACAACTCTCAAGCGGAACCAAGCAATGCCTCCATGGCCTGCATATCAAAACTATCAAGGTGGGCGCCCTACCTATCAGAAAAATCAATATCAGAATGTGCCTCGCACTAATCCACTCACGGCGGCTACAAACCAAATGGTTCCGGTGCCTATGCCACTGGCAGGTGCATCGCCAAGCTCTAGTAGAGAATTAACCACGGGACAAAACAATCTTATTGATGACATCAATCCATGGTGCTTCCCTTGCAACGATGCGCATATGCCCCAAAATTGTCCGCGTGGCAACTTACAACAAAAGGTAGCAGAGCAACATAGTCAAGGTACTGCAACAGAAAATGGAGAATACATATATGCCTCGACAATGGAGAATGCGGTCCTTACCATGCAAATGCAAGGAATGTCCTTAGAGCAAGAGTTCGATATTGTTCCTGATCATGCGCTCTTCTTATGGATGGAAGATGAGGAAATGGTGTTTGCAAATGACACGTCCACAGCTGAAATGTCGCAGGTACTGTCTGACTATAACACACGATCAAAGAGGAGATTCACCTGTGAGCCTGTTGTTTCACTTTCGGACAGCCCGCAATGCAAAGGCGTGGCCGATCAAATTCCTGGCGCTTCGACCATCTCTTTGCCTTCTCAACCACAAAAGGAATTTATTATAACAAGAGCAAAGGAGCATAAATCTCTGAGCTCCTCACCTTTTAATGTGGTGGAACAATTAAAAAAATCATTCGCTAATGTGTCTTTATGAGACATTCTAACTATCCCAGAATAGAAAACTATGCTACAAAAGGCGCTTCAATAAGAGATCAGCTCAGTACTAATAGAGCCTTCTACCAGTACATAGGCGGTTTATCAAATGCCACCGGCTAAGGTTCTTGTAGACAAAGCGAAGGAATCCTATACGGAAGGTGGAGGTAGGCCAAAACCTCAACCCTTCTTCTTGACCCTCATTGTAGGGGAAAAGCTATTACACAACGCTATGATTGATTCTAGTGCTAGTACAACAGTTATGCCAAAACTAATAGTCGAAGCCTTGGAACTCAACTACGAACCTATGAAGAAAGGGGTGATGTAGCTAGATGGAAATAAAGTTGATACTGTGGGTGTCATCAAAGCGCTTCTGTTAACTCTATTTTCCTGCCCAAGTATTATGGTCCCGCAAGATATAGTGATCATAGATGTTCCTCCTATGTTCGGTCTCTGTCTATCTCGAGAATTTACTTCAAAGGTGGGTGGATATTTGTCTTTAGATTGGTCACATCTAATACTTAGGACCAAGCATGGTGCAAAAATGAAGATAGAATTAGAGGCTCTACATTTCGAGCACGTGGCGGATGAGGCCCTGATCAATTTTGAGGCAACACATACCTCCATCACCAAGCAGGACATGTACAATGTCAAACTCCTGGAGGAGGAGAGGGTAAGCAAAGACAGAAATGATAAGGAAGATGCTCTGTTGAGCGAACACATAAACAATGATCCTTTTAGGAATTATCATGCTACTGGATTAGGCACATATGTGATTTATGATGAAGACCAAGTTCTTCCAAAGGTTTCCAAAGAAACCGACGATGACCAAGCAAATGAGCTATGGATATTGTATTTTGACGAAGCAAGGAGAAAAGTTGGAGCTGGAGCAGGGATATCTCTAATATCTCCGCAGAATGAAAAATTGTTGAGGTCTTTCCATTTCCAATTCACCTGTTCAAATAACGAGGCTGAATATGTTAGTCCAAGGCCTAAGCCTAGTGGAACGAATGGGTATTAAGCAATTGATTGTGTTCGAAGATTCTGAACTGGTAGTCAATCAGGTCCGAGGAATTTCTGCAGCAAAGAATGTCTGCATGAGATCCTATTAGCATCGAATCTGGGACCTGGTGGAAGGTTTTGAAGCTTTCAACATCCTGACCATTCCTTGAACGCAGAATGGCGATGCAGATCACATGGCGGTGATCATGCTCAGTTTGATCTGGTTTTTGACTTGCTTCGGAACAAATATTCAGTGCGAGTGCTTGTTCGACCAGCAATCCCCGATAATGATCAGAGTTGGCAGGTCTTTGAGAGCGATGAGCACATCGCCTCATTTATTCAGCACTCAGGGGAATTTACTGATCAACTTCAACCAAAGATCGCCGAGGCCTACGAAGGACAAATTATGTAGCTTAAGTCAAATAAACTTCCGAAAGGGTGAGTTACTCTCGAGAATTTTTTTGATTGTAATGACGCCCAAAATGATAAGCGAAAATTTGTCGCAGACAAAAGTGATTATGAAAACCTTTGACTCTCTGATGACAAGAATCTTCGGGTCAGAAAAGATGTCTCACAGCGAGATAGAGGAAGGCTTATCAGTTTTAGTGGAAAATATGTAGTGGCCTGGTCCCACGATGATTTGGAGGGTTATGATTTTGGCATCATTCAACATACTATTGAGCTAACAGAAGGTGCGAAACCAGTCTGATAGAAATAGCAGCCAGTCAACCCTAAAGTTAAGACCTTGATGGCACAAGAGCTGACCAAACTCATTGAGTCACGTATTGTCTTCCCAATCAAACATAGTACTTGGGTATCAAATCTAGTACTAGTTCGAAAGGAGAATGGTGATATCCGCTTATGCATGGACTTCCGAGTCCTGAACAGAGCATCTCTAAAAGACCACTATCCATTTCCTTCTATGGAATCGATCCTCTAGACTGTCGTAGGATCGAAAATGTTCTCTCTGCTGGATGGCTTCTCTGGCTATAACCAGATTCGAGTTAAAGAAGAAGATCAGCACAAGACTACGTTCATTACCAAGTGGGGAACATTTGCATATGCTAAATTTTTTTTTAGTTTATCCAATGCAGGGGCAACTTTCTAGCGAGCTATGGATGTCGCATTTAGCGAACTAATCAATAATTTTATCCTAATCTATTTGGATGACCTTACTGTGTTCTCTAAATCTAAAGATGATAATTTTGATCATTTGGAATTAGTTTTTCAAAAGTGTCAGGAGTTCAGCATTTCCTTAAATCCAAAGAAATGTGTATTCGGAGTACCCCAGGGTAAGCTATTAGGGCATTTTGTGTCTAAAGAAGGTATTTCAATTGACCTCGATCGAGTAAGGGCTATAAAGGAGCTTCCCCTTCCGGTAAATAAGAAACGTGTCCAGTCTTTTCTGGGCAAAGTAAATTTCGTCAGCAAATTTATTTCTGATTTTGTGGGAATGATTAGGCCGATCACCCTAATGCTAAAAAATGATCAAATTTTCAAGTGGAAAATGGAAGCTTGGGAGGCATTTGAAAAGGTCAAAGAAGCGATCTCCACAGCCCCGGTGTTAATTAATCCAGATCAATGCAAAGATTTTATAATGTATGCCTTCAGTAGCAAGTCCAGTGTCGCTACTGTTCTGATTCAAAAGGATAGTGAAGGAAAGGGAGAGCATCCAGTTGCGTTCTATTCCTGAACCCTAAAGGAATATGAGGTGAATTATAACTTTGTCGAAAGACAGGCCTTTGCAATAGTAAAAGGACTTAAAAAATTCTGCCATCTAATTTCCCACAACAAAGTTCTGGTATATGTCGCACATTCTAGTGTGTGTGAATACATCATGGAGGGAGAGATCACAGAAAAAAGGGGTAATTGGATTACCAAGATCCTAGAGTATAACGTTGAGGTCAGACCTACCAAGACTGTTAAAGGTAGAGGATTGTGTGAGTATATGGCACAGAACGAGGGTGTACCTGCCAAAGAGGAACAGCCAGAGCTCATCCTAATAAATGGATCTAGATTGGAAGATGATTGGCTGATAGATAGAATGAACTTCATACAAACCGAAAGGTATCTGCCAGGTCTCTCATCCCAAAAAAGAAGGTATTACAGGCTACAGAATTGCGGATATACGTTGGTAGAAGGGGTTCTTTTCAAAAGAAATTTCAATGGTGTGCTCCTGCGATGCATTACCTTAGGGGAGGTGCAAAGGATCCTTGACACTTTTCACAATAGCGATAAAGGTGGACATTTCTCCGCTAAAACTACCGCCATCAAGGTCCTGCGAGCTGGATATTACTGGCCTACACTTTTCAATGATTCCTACTCTCTAGTAAGGGCTTGTAAAAAATGTCAGTTCTTCTCTAATAGAAGGAAGAATTCAGCGATGCCCCTTAAACCTATCGTGGCAGATAAACCATTTGCGCAATGGGGCCTAGAATTCATCGGAATGATCAACCCGATTTCTAGTGCCAGACATAAGTGGATTTTAACAGCTACAAAATACTTTACAAGGTGGGTGGAAGATGTTCCCCTTAAGGGGGCAACAGAAACAGAGATTGTAGACTTCCTCGAAGCACTGGTGACAAGGTTCGGCCCTCCGAAGACAATCATTTCAGACAACGCTAGAGCATTTGTAGGTACAAAGGTATGTCACTTTGCATTAAAAAATGGCATATTCCTTAAAACATCATCAAACTATTATCCACAGGGAAATGGCCTAGTTGAGCTGACAAACAAAAGTTTAGTCTGACTCCTTAAAAAAGTTGGCTCAGAACACTAGAGGGAATGGCATAAAAATATCTAAAAAGTGCTCTGGGCCAACCACATAACTCCTAAGCAAGTCCTCAATACTTCACCCTATGAGCTAGTATATAGGAAGGAGGCACTTTTACCTATCTCTATGGAGATCCTGGCGATATAGTTATTGAAATCTCTTGAGATAGAACAAAATGATGCCATGGAGGTTCGGCTCGCCGAACTGTTGGAAGTACAAGAAAAAAGGGAGAATTCTCTAATAGCGATGACAAACTGTCAATAGGTAGTCAAACGATGGTTTGACAAGAAGGCCTCCGACCAAGGTCTAAAAAGTGGAGACTTAGTGCTAAAATATGACAGCAGGGCTGCAAAGCCAGGTCAACATGATAAGTTTGACAGCCTACGGGAGGGACCCTTCAAAATCATTCGGTGCATGCAACACAATACTTTTGAGCTAGAAAATATGGAACAAGAACCGTTAGGAATCTCGGTCAATGGGATTCATCTTAAGTTGTTCCATTAGGCATAAAGATCTACCTTGTACAGTTATAAATAACGCTTTTATTTTCTTTCCTATTTTTGGCATGTTCTTTTGCTGAATCAGTTGTCTTTCTACGCATTTGCTCATTATCATTGGCGGGTAAAACACCAGAGTTGCTTTACACAAAATATACTCATAAATGCATAAATAACATACAAAATTTGTAAACCCAAAAAAATTAAACATAGAAGCAAAAATGAGCATAGATTTTCCTTAAAAAAAAAGTATATATTTATATATATATGTTCCTGGGTTACAAAATGGCTGGGATGCTGATTTTCAAAAATGTACAAGTATTAGAGTATATATACGATGGCCTTTTATCAGGCTTATCTGGAGCAGGTGAGTTACATCTTTAGGCAGGAAAGCAAAGGGTTTATCTATCCACAGGAATGGCTAGTAGCAATTAACGCATTCACCGTAGCATCCACTTCTTCCTCGACCATGGGATCCTCAGCAGCACTGGTAGCATCATTCAACGCAGCCGTCATTGGTGGTGGATACACCAGGTCTTTGAAGTCAGTATACCAGTCTACGTCATAAAAGGGTATCATGTTGTAGCTCCAAAACAGGAAGTGAAGGGCCTGAGTAACCCTCTGCTGGTGTTGGTCACAGATTTGTAGGTAGAATTCGCTAAGAAATGGCAGCCAAACAATGACAGCTTCTTCTTTGATAAAGCGACGCAGGTCGCTAGCTGTTGGCAGGCCTATCCCATATGCAGCATATGTAACAACCTCGCCGAGCCCATTCAAGTATTTCTTCAGAAAGATTTCTTTGACCAACTTCAGGATAAGTGGCCGGGGAATGCAAATGTCTAGCATAGATGCTACAAAGTGTGAATATATGTCAGTATTCACCCAATACTTATCCTCATATTCTACGCAATCCTTGCCTAGGACCCACATAATGGCTACCAGAACTAGCGAGTGATTATTCTTTGTCATCCTTTTCAGCCTTCTAGTGGAGATCTCACCTAAAAACGCCGTCTGCAATTTAAACGAGGTTAGGCGAATTGGGGTATCCATTCTCCTGACATTGTCCCTAAGTCTTCTAAGATAATGCCAAATCTGCTCACCACCTAACCTATGAAAGAACTTGCTTAACAATCTGCTACTGACCTATCACCTCTTAAACGCTAAGTATGTTTGCTTGCTGTCTACTGGCCTATTTATAGAAAAATTGACAAGACATATGTCAATCCGCCTCAAAGAAACGTGATATATGCTGGCTGCCATCTCGAAAGTCGAGTCTGTGTTTGTTCACATTTTGGGCCAGTACATGCATGATAGCACGGCTCAAAACGTGCTTAATTAAATGCAGTTGATTAATTAGCTTTAAAAAGGTGGCAAATGTTGGTGAAGGGACGTATGGCCATAGGCTATTGTGTCAAATCTCAAGCGCATCCCAGAGCCCAAGGCGATACTCATATCTCTTCAGGCTGTGATCGTTTGCTTGGCGTAATCATTTCGGCTAGGATATTAATTACCAGTACATACTAACGCAAGGTTAGAAGGCTAGTTGCATGCTCAATTTCCAAGGAGATCAGAGCGTATCACACAATCGCCCCAATGTGATGATGAAATTCGGCCACCTCAGAATAGCAATTAGTTCATCTTGCACGAGTTGCCAGATTAACAGTACATGCCGAATTAAATGCAAAAGGCTTGCTTTCACCTACCACCTTGGAAAAAGTTGATATTATTGCATTAAAAGGCTTAGTATTTCAAAATCTTTTTACAAATGCAAGGAAAGTGCAAAGTGTTTTCTGTCTGTCTATCCAGTGCAAGCGTATTCGTAGGCTAGGAGCTTACAAATTTTGCAGCAAAAGAGAAATGTCAGAATCTTCAGCTCAGCCGATGCAAGAGGAGATTAGCCAAGAACTATATACGGCTATTCATTTTTCGGCTGAAGTATATGTGTACGAGGATGTAGCATATGCCACGCCTGGTATACCTGCGAAGACGAGAAGAGCACACACGGAGGAGCTGGAAAGACCCAAGGAATGGAGTAACTAGAAAAAGGTTAAAGAAAAATGGGATAATATCTACGACCAAAAGCTTGCAAAGAACCCTAAATCTCTTAGAGAGGTGGCTTGTGCAAGGTTATCAGCGGCAAAGGCAGACCAATCCATGGCAGATAGAGTCTAGTATAGCGGTCTCCCACAATACATGGTCCCATTGGTGCACTATTGCCCGGAGGTGGTCGACGCGACTTTTTAGCGCTATAATCCAGATACCCACTGCATTGAAGGTCACAATTTAAAGGTTTAGATTAGCCCAGAAGCCATCTGACACATGTTATGTATCCCTGATCCAAGTAGAAGAAGAGAGACTATCGAGCATTTCCGCCCAAGCAAGGGGGATAAAATATGGAAGAGGATGAAAACCGGCTCCGATTTCTTGTTAGAAGAGACTAATAAAAAAGGTATCGCGTCCGCTAAGGCACCAAGTATCTCATTATCACGTGGTTCATTCCGTGATGATCTCCAGGATCCTATGTCCATGCTGGTGTTCGTTTGCGGCCGAGACTCTGATGAAAAGATTTAGGCTTTTCAGTTGGGACCTGCGATACAGTTTCGCAAGCAGCACAAACTTTTTTGGTATGATTTTGTTGAGTTCATGGTTGAAGAAATGATACATCAGATGGAGAATTATAGGGCGGAAAAGAAATTTAGATTTCTTTCCTAACTGGTCCACATGTTCCTGCATCAGAATCCAGATTTATTTGCCCGATTTCTTCTACTATCAATTTTTGATAAGTAGAACAAAAGAAAGTCGGTGTCTACATGGACACGTTTCTTTTCTGCAACATATGACTATTATGCCTTCATGGACTATTTCATAGCCCCAATTTTGAATGATTTGATCAGAGAAGGTGATATCGTCTGGCTCACTACAGAGCAAACTGGATTTATGCAAGGCTACACCCCTGCTTGTGATTGGTTCTCAGGCAAGGATTTCATAATCTTTCGAATGCGGGGCTTTATTGGTAAATCTTTCCTGCTCTCGGCTTGCATTACCGATAGAATGTTCACACTGGAGGTTTTCCGACAGGTGTGTATCATTGATTTCATATTCTGTAGTAGTGAAAGTGTCAAGAAGAAGGGATTCTTCACTTGCCCGAAGAGTTTCAAGTTGGTAACGCTAGTTAAAAATTAATTACACAAGTTGCTAGAGGAGAAGCTGGCACATCTAGGGTTGATACTGATAAATGATAAGTGGGAGTACAACCCTTTCAATGAACTAATAGAGCCACATATGAAGGTAACCCATGCTCCCCGACCATACTGGGAGAAGCGGTGTAATGTGCGGACTAATAGAGAGGAAGATTTTGTTGAATTAGCGCAAATCCCTACACCTGATACCAGGGGCCCATGGCACAAGTTCTACTTTCCAGTGGTTGTGGACAAGGACAATCTTTTGATGGAGTGCAGCATGTATAACAAGTTGAAAAAGGAAGAAGAATGGAGTGATAAAAAGATAAGAGCTTTCTAGAAATATCGCTAGGAAACAACACAGTTGGATGCTCCTTATAATCAATTAAAGGACGACCAGGAATTTGACAGATGGTGGGATGAAGGCCACCCAGCCCAATCTCTAGTGTTGATAGGAGCGAATAAGTAGAGGGATCTGAGGAGGAGGAAGAAGAAACAGCGGTATCATCCTCTTCAGCGCAAGCAGGCAATGTCTCTGGGCATACCGCCTATGTGGCCACTAATGTACGCTTTAATATATCAAGAGGCTCACTTACATGCACATGGGCTGCTAAACCAGCTAGGCTAATGCCTCAGCAGAGGATCCGACTACCAAAGTTAGTAAGTGTCCGCCTATGAAAAGGCAGCGCACAGAAAAGTGTTATCGGAGCAGTTTCACATGGACCCGCCGGAGAAGTGCCCACTGCTAGTCAAATTCTAGAGTTTACGGGCGAGTCACGAATGATCTTGGAGCTACCGCCGACCAGTCAGCAGGTACATTTCGCTCCTTCCTCTCTTGCAACTCATTCTTTCGTATCTGCCCCTGCTCCGTTAGCAACTCCTGTCATTGGTCCCATCCCTCCACCCTCTGCTTCTGGTCCAACTTATTCGGTTGGATTTTCCCAGTATTCGTAGGCCTAACCATTTATAATTACTCGTCTGAGCATGCTTACGCCTACTATTGCCGCTCATACTTTCCTCACCTCGCTTTCAAAAAATGTTCCCCTTTTCGGCCCCCATTCTTTTTCCGCTATGCTTACTGATCCTTTTTCCATTGCAACAAGCCGATACCCAGTCAACAACTATTCTTCCTCAGCCAATGAGTCTTATGACTGAATCCCTAGTTCAGTCACTGCAAATGTCTAACCCTGCTGATAGTTCTCAGGCCAAGCTATGGAATGTGCCACACTTTTCTCTACAAACAGTCACTCTCCAGAAGAAGCAAATGCGTGTGCCTATGAAAATTACCTATCCCTATGCCCTACCTTCTGGTGTTCCTTTCACAGGTGGGCTGGTTTCATCACCAGTCGAATTCATAGCACAGATAGGTTGTGAAAAGGAAGCACGCACAAATAGAATGAGGCGACGAAAGGCGAAGGATGACAATGCCCCCACCGAGCCGAGAGTACAGGCTTTGTATGATGAGGCCCAATAAGAATTAAAATTTGCAACTATGTACCCAAGGATAAGCAAGCCTTAGGGAGAAATGCAACCCGAGGACTATGAGATCTATGCTGTCGGACTTGACATGGAGGTAGCCCGGCTGCAAGATAAAGTCAAAATCATGGAGGAGACACAACGGGTGTTCACTTCCGACTTCCTCAAAACTGGTCACCAGTTAAAAAAGAAGAATGAGCAGCTTAGTGCAGCCAAGGAAAGGGCGAGCTTTCTAGAGACAAAGGAGAAATCCTTAGAGGCAGATATCGCCTGAATGACAGAAAGAGTGCTAACAGCAGAGAATGAGAGAAACAGGCTTCAAGGCGAAATTGCGAAAACCCAAGTTGCCGACCTAGGATTAGTAAAAGAATTACAAAACCAGAACCAGGCAGCCCGACAGAGCCTACAGTCAAAAGAGGAGGAGCTTGAATGCGTTTGCCTTGAGTATAGTCAAGGGATGGCACAAAAAGGTGAGGAGTTGGAGCGCCTACAAGAGCAGTATCAGCAAAAGGTACAGGAGAAAGAAGTTGAATTCAAAAGCCTGAAGACTAAGCTAGAAGAGGAGCTCCGAGAGACAAAGACTTCTCTAGAAGAGAAATCGGCTAACCACTCCGGAGCTGAACAAACTTGGAATAAAGAAATGAGTAGATATGCAGAGCAGTTGGCGTCCGAGAAAAAGAAGAAGGTAGAATTGGTCGAGGCCCTTATTTCAAGGGACATGAAGATTTCTTCGCTAAAACCTCTTTGTTACCTGCCCCTGACCAACCTGATGTCATTCTGCTAGTTAGGCAATTATACATTTCTCACTGGGAGAAAGTCAAGACCTTCTGCCTAACACTGCAGCCTACCCTCTGGTTCATCGACAAGGCATCAAGATTCAATCAAGAAGCGCACGACATAATGGAGCAGTTCCCGTGTTTCATCTTGGAAAAGGTTTCTGAGGTAAGGGACTTGCTCAATAAGCTATACTCCGTCTTAGACGAAATCCTTGCTGAGGCGGGTATCGAAGATTGGGACATTGCTGCTCAAATCGCCAATAAATTCATCCATTGTTACTCTACTTTCCAACGCACTAAGGTAGCGGGAGCTTTTCTAAGCAAGGCACTTGACGACATACGGGGAAGTTTCTTTGAGTTAGGCAAGTTGGGGCTGCCATCCCTGTTTCTTGAGGATGGCTCCATTGCCACAACTACACAGATTGCGGAGGTTATTGAGCAGAAGGAGAACGACCCAGAGGCATTCAGGGAATTCGGCAGCTCCCCAATGGCAGCCGACATTGAGGCAATCATTCATCCACTCTCCCAGCTGCTTTTCCATATCTAAGCAAGCGTCGGCCTACCTGAGGTGCTGCCTCACAAGGAAGCTATTGATCTCCACAGGGCACAAGAAAATTTGCGTAGCATGGCAAAGCCGTCCGAAAGTGAATGGTCGCCTTTGTAGGCTGCACTTTCCAAACTCTAACTCTATTCACCCTATGGATGAAGGCTTTGGTCTCTAGAACCAGAGAGTTTTTGGGTTCTCTGTTCCTTATACAAAACGCCCCTGATAGTTGCCAAAAGCTATTAAAATAAAGATTCAAATAGCTCCCTTCGGGTTTCTTTTGTAAATTTTCGTGCGCCGGCCTGTGCATCGCCGAGTTTATTTGGCTTTCCGACAAGTTTTGATCTTCCCCTTTGCGTATTTCTCACTTTGCAGCTTCGGGTAGAGGCTTCCCTTTCGGGTCCAAAGAGGCTGCATTGAGTGTCCACGTGTCGCACTTATGGAGGATTTTATTTCTTTTTCCCTTGAGGTCTCTTTGGGTTGCGAAAGCCTTCCACAAGGGAAATCACTCTTAAGATTGTCAGAGGGGCCCACATCTTGGTACGTGGCGGCGTATCACAAACTTTTCTTGTAGGGATAAAATAAGCAGCTGTGAGCTGCGAAATGCTTCTGCAGGCTTTCTTTATTTTTTGGCAGGCCCTACCTTCTGCCAGGTGGCAACCCTTCGCAGCCTTTTCAACACAACAAGGAGGTGAACACTGCGGGCTGCGAAACACTGCCACGCGTCTTTCACACCCGATTCATGCGGCTTTCTCCCCACTTCAAGAAAGACCTCAGCCCCTTGAACACATGTCGCTTCTTCGCAATCTCTCGGCAGTAGTAAGAGGAATTCTCATTTGGGCAGCGACGGGCTGCCACGTGCCTTACACTGATCCTCGAAGCGGTGGATGGGCTGGCAGAGCAATACTATGCTATCGGGTGCTGCTCATCATGGTTCTTTAAAGTGGTGGATAGCACTTGTCGCCTTGAAGCTTGGCTGGGATCACTGCCATCATTATAAAGGGCGCGCCTGTACCTGAATATCCAGATTCTGTGTTTTAACTCATTGCCATTGTAACGGTATTGGAAATATTTTGATTCTAGCATCATTGCAGAAGATTGTGGGATCTTTTCTATTACAGCTTTCCAGAGCGGTGGGAGTTTTCTCTCTGGCTATATATATGCTCTCTCTATCAACCCAAAAAAAAAAAATGGTAGATAGATCCAAGAGTTTTAAGAAAAAGGATACTGGTTATAGCAAGAGACACCAGGCCTCTCTTATATGTTTATTTGCAAGAAACTTTCAGACTGTGCCAACTGTTTGGCCTTTCTGTTTTTCATGTATTGATTAAACTATAAACTATGCTTTTTATTGTCTTAAACATTTCATTTGATAGGACTTCTATATATTGAATGCAAGCTTGCTTATCTAAATCATGTATAAATGACTCTTCTTAGTGGTAAAGATGTATGCAATACTATTTTATGTCAATAAATGAATTATTTATGTTATACCTTTAAGTCTCCAATATTTTGGAACGTTATAACACCATTCAGGCCCTTAAATCTATGATTTATCATGCCCATTACCATATTTTGGTGCATTGCCCTAGATTAGACTTTCCTTCATTGTATTCATTTCCTTTTCCCTTTCCAAAACCCATTATAGAAGAAGCTGGCTTCTTTAAAATTCGTAGGTCACTCAGTTTGGCGCAAAGGGGTCCCCCTTGAACTGAGTTTCCCATAAGACACTGTTACCTCGTCAATTTGGAAGGGAAAAGGAAATGAATCTAATGAAAGAATCTAATCAAGAAGCGATGTCTAAATACTTCAATAACGATAAATCATAATTAGAACTGAATAATGATATACTGGATGCATTAGAACTTAAAAGGAATTATAACATAACAATATGGAGGTTAAGCTATTGCTTATCTATCATAGAGGTCTCCTATCAAAACTCACCTTGAAAAATTTCCTCTATCGCCCAAAATCCTCTTGAATCATCATTGTGTATGAACTCAAGAGCTTTCTCTTTGCTAAATGACAAATATCCTAAAGGGTTTGGACTATCTTCACTTGCTACTCAGAGAAAGCCTTATCTCTGTCCTTTATAATCACTATTTATGATAGTCATTTTTGTGAACTAATTCATCACTTTTGAAGCTATCAACTATTGCATTTGCTTTGCAGTCCCATTAAAACACACTTCATATAACATACCTTTTATAATGCTTAACTTTTGGAAAATGTCAAAGTGATTGCCATTGACATATTTTTTTTGGCTAGTTATCCCACTTGCTTATTGAATTTGTTTGAATATTATATTTTCTGATTCGCACCATGAATGGGAAAAAAGTAGCATTCTTCTTCACCCGATTCATCCCCTTTGTATGTAAAATTTAAAGCAAACAAATTTCCATAGTGTCTTGATACTCTCATAAGACTATGCCTAGTCTTCATAGAACTTATCCTAGCTTCATTTAGCCTTGCCATCATAAATGACTGTCATATATGCTAAGGAGCTCATTGTCATTTTGATTGCTCCAGGTTTGCAAATGAAAAAAAGACCTTGCTGCCATATTCCTACCTTCTTACCAAAGAATTTCCTTATATATTTGGCTATAACCTTTATTTTCCAATAATAGCAAACAAACTCATGAATCCTTAGTCAAAACTTGTACATGTCCTTATAGCTGCCAAAAGGCACCCTTCTACTATCATTCATTCTGACTATGCCACTACTTTATTATGGGAAATATTGTATATTAAATCTTCTAAATTCCTTAACCATCATAAAATTGATACACTATCCTAGACAGTTTCCTTGGAACTCTGTTTCTACTTCCATGTTGCTTGGGGAAGCACTGCCAAGAAACCCGTGGTCTTCATGAAGCTACTATCCACTTGTGTGCTTTCTAATGGAAACTTATCTCACTATGAGGACCCATATGACTCTCCCTATCTCATATTATGATTCCATTGATCAAGTATCTATCATTTATGATAAATACCTAGTAGCTCACTATCATGGGTGATGAGTACTTTCTCAATGCTAACAAGTGAGATAGGTTCACATTCTTATTCTTCTTAAAACACAAGAGGGCAGCATGCTGGGCTCCACCCTTGTGGGAGCCCATTTTACTCCACATGCTATGATATAAAATAAAAATGATCAAGAAATGAAATTTCACCTATACCTCCACAGTGAACAAACATGTTAGATAAAACAAAGCATATGATAGATGTTTGTGATAGCCTTTCTATTTTCCTGGACATCTATAGTATGCGGACTATTTCAATGCTTTGTGAGGATTAGGATATATGTTGTAGATGTTGCATATGTAAATATTAGTGATCCCGAGCTCTAACAAACTCTCTCTCACTCATGCAGACAGTCTTGGAGTAACTGGAAAGAAACCTTTGGAGGTTGGACTAGCAGGAGGGAGGTTGAAGCAGATGTAACAATTCAACCAACTAGGATTCATCATTTAGGCAATGATGGATCCCCTTTCTTTACATATGCATTTTTACCTTTATGTATCTATAAATGTATAGTCTATTTCCTTTATTGCATTAAAATAGTTAGTCCCGTGGCTTGTGTGAGACACCATACATTTATGATGATCAATAAAGACTACTTTTTGCAACAATTGTTCACTCTCTTCTCTGTTGTATGCATTTGCATAATATAATAATGCAATTTAGTTGATAATTTATTTTATGCATATGGATATATCATAGCAGACTTGAATGTATACCTTTTACTTCACTTTGTAAAACAAACACAACTCTACTTGATTGAGCTGGTAGCTAAATTAGGTAACATGACTGAAATGGTTGGACTCATAACCAAGGAAGTGATCAAGGTTGTTATAGGACTATGTGATATCAAACCTATATTGATACTTAAGTCAGTAAAGAAAAAAGTTATTATGGAACTTAATAGTGCCACCTATGATAAAAGAGCTTTGACAACTAAACCTATATGGAATCCTACTATGAAATATTCTTCTATGGTGATAGGTCACAAGATCTACTTCACAAATAGGGAGAATTCATTTTGGACTACTGCTATCTATGTTGCACATGAAATGGTGGTGAACGGAAAGGAATTTGATATGTGTGAGTTGATCTGATAGCAACTTCTTGAGAATATGAAGCTAACAAGAGAAAAGAAATATGCATTTAAGTTTGGAACTTTCTTAATATGTTTATTATTTTACTTCTTGAAAGAGCTTCTTGGAAGGAAAAATGTTGTATGGGATAGAAGTAGACTAGTAGCACATCAAATTTTGGATTACATACATATCTTAGGAAACTTGCAAGCTCAAGATGATGCTTTGACTGCATTATTTGTAGTTTTTCAAAAGAATATGCATGAGAGGGGGAGAATTCCCCACAAATTTGTAGAAAAATATAGAAAGGAAATTACTTTCCTTGTCACAACCGATGAGTGCATTATTGAGGTTGTTGAACCAAGAACAGTGTGGATTCCACCTCTTGGATATGAAGTTTCTAAGAATGAGGTGGATGTGTATGTGGATATCTTGCTCAAAAATCCTAAGGACCCCTCACTACCAGGACATGAGACACATGAAGATAATCAAAGTATAAATGATGAAGAAGAACAAGGAAAAAAAGAAAAGGATGGTAATAAAGATGATAAATATGATGACAAGGATGAAGATAATGATAAGTGAAAGAAGAATTCCTCTAGTGAAGAGGAGAAAGCTAAGAATGAAGAAGAGTGTGAGGATAGAAAGAATGAAGAAGATGCTCAAAAGACAATGGAGTTACCCAAGCCCTCTAGAGAATCTTTCAGTAATACTCTTAACGGTATTTTATCCAGACGAATAAGGTTGCAACCAACTATTCCTCCTTAGTTATTACAACTCCCGATGTATTAAGGAAGTGTGGATCTGGAGAAGATCTCACCAATTCAAAATTTGGAGCTTGGAGATTTCTTTCATGCATTTGGAAGAAAGAGATAGACTCATAAGAAGGGAACTAAACTGATAAATGAAGCTATAAATACTTTGCTGGATACTACTCCCAGTACTTCAATTGATAATTCCTTAAATTCGGTGGAAAATCTCAAGTTTTTGGTTGATTCTCTTAAGTAGTATGCCTCTTGTTTGAAAGAACAATGTGAAAAAGAAGTTAAAACAATGTTTGTAGAGAAGAAGCTGTTGGAGTTATAGGAGAAATTGCACCAACACATAACAAAGTAGAGCAATGCCTAAAGGAAGTTCAAGATTGTGAAGATGAAGCAAAGACTTTGTATCTGTACTGCATGAAGTGGAAAGATGCCACTCAAGGAATTAAGGACAAAATGGACTCAATTGAGTTACAAATAACTAATGCCTCCAATGCCTATGATCTGACTTAGGATAAAAATCATACCACTTGGACTGCCATCACAAATCTACAAAATAGATTCTTCACATTGCAAAGGGAGAAATAAGACATAAAAAGGTGGTGTGGAAAGATTCGGGACTTGGTGAAAATCAAGCATATACCAATGTCAAGTGCCCTAGCTAATTCAAAAAATCTTACAAAGATAAATCCAAATCCTAGCACTCTGGATGAGGGAAAGGAGAGCATAGTAGAACTGGAATCAATGTACAAATCACTTGCAGTAGCCAAGAAAACTTGGAATGAAGGGAAGTATTCTTGGAAAGATATTCTTAGGAGCTTGAAGGTGCCTCCTCCTCTGGTTAAACATCTTTCACCTATATATTCTTTCATAGTTTCAGTTGATTTCCAGTCTTTCATTGTACATGTGGATGGATCAATTTTTTTGGGATAAATCCCTAAGGGGGAGTTAGTATATTCAATTCAGTTGTTCACCTATACATATGCATCAAAGTTTGGAGTTCACAAGTGCGTTTCAGCATACCCTTTGTCCTTGATGTCAAAGGGGGAGATGGTCTATGTTTGAAGCTTTTTGGAGATAGTGTATGTTTTGAGTTTTTTGGAGATTCATGTTTGGCACATGTTTCCATCAATGAAAAGGGGGATATTATTGAAATAATGAAGGAGGAACCCCTTAATGTGTGGTCATTGATGTCAACATTGATTTTTGATATTTTCACTTATCTAGTGAACATTATGGAGATATTTTAATCCAGTATTTTGGTCCCCATTCACTCATATGATAAGTTCTTCTGATGTAGTGATAATATGTTATTCCTAACTATTACATGCATCTATGTTCAACATTATAGATATTTTAGATGTTAGTTTGAAAGTTACAAGCGACAATAGTTTGACATACAATTTTGGCTATATAAAGTAATTTGGGTATGAGTAATCCGGTCCGTGTTCCTCCAATGATAGGAATCATACCTTGCAATTTTGGGAGACTTCTTACAAGTGTCAACAACTTATATCTTCTAGATGGCATGTGGTTATATGATTAGATTGAATGTTGGTGCTGATCAGTTAGCATATTTTGTGATTAGGTCTAATTCTTGGCTGACCTAATGCTTGATATGTGTTGTGATGGTTAAATATGTATTGTGGTTGTTAGTGAGATAAATTTTAGGTCCATGCTTGCCTAAATCAAGTGTTTCACTTTTGATAAGGAAATTTTGATTCAATATGGGGTTACATCTAATTAGGTTGACCTAAATGATGTATGTAGATGTATTGGGTATATATGTAAGACAATTTTGAGGTTGTAGGGGTGAGATATGCGAGATGAGATGCGAATATGCAAATTTTGTGTGCACATGATCAGATCTATCGTAGAGATGTTGTGAATATTGAGTGGTTATAAAGTAGAGTAGTGTTTTATATTTTGTATCTAATGAAGTTCATATAGTCAATATATTGAGCTTCAAAGGAAATGAATCCAACACAAGGAAGGTGAATTTCATATCGGTTCACATCCTAGCTATGTGGCCATTTCCATTTTGTATCTTTTTTGTGGTTGTGAGCCCTATTGGACAATGTGTCTTAGTAGTGAGCCTCTGTAATATCTTATAACTAGTTACAATATACCATGAGCTAATCCTCACTGTGGTTTTTCCCTTTTTGGGCTTTCCATGTAAAAGTATTGGTGTTCATGTGTCATGTGATCTTGTGATTGTTTCATGCTTTCATTTTTTGTTACTGTTAGATATGTTTTGATAATTGGATGGATTATGATCAAATGGTTTAATGGAATATTGATTCACCGCCCTCTTAGTATTCCAAGTGTTCAACATCTATTGTGCTTTCCATTTGGCCTCTAAATCTTGGCAGGATATCTCCATAACCAATTCTAAGATGGTATTAGAGAAAGTGAGGTGTCTTTGGTTAGCCATTTTGAGAGATCTTGGTAAATCTTGAAAATTTGAGTATGCTCTTCTCTTGCATTGTATGATGATTTGGAGAATCAAAAAAACTTGATAGAAATACCTAATTTTGGGGGGGGGTTCTCTTTTTGGCTTTGTATTGTAGGTTCAAATCAGAGTTTGCTAGTGCAAATCTGAGCTCACCATTGAGTTCAAAGTGTTCAAGAAAGTTTTTTCTTTTGTTTCATCCAAATCAGACATATGAGGTGAGATCTATAAGGGTTTGAAGTTGAAGAGTGGTTGCCAGATCTAGAAGGTAGATGTAATTTTGGAGCATTTTGGGTCAAATCTAACCCTACCATTACATCCAAAAGGGCCAAAAACCCTAAGATCGACTATCAATTCATCAAAATATGAGCACTTCATTCGGGGCTTGAGGAAAAAATTTCCCCTATTCAGTTGTACAGATCGCCATTATGATTGTGCAATGGTTGGTATGATTTTTGAAATAGAAAACATTTTATTTGAAAATTTCTGAATTTTTTTTATAATTTTTTTATATAGTCGATATAAATTTTTTTAGAAAAGATTTATATTAAAAATAAAAAAAACAAAACAATTTTTTTTGTGGATATTTTTTCAAGGTTGTACCCTGCTACGTAGGGTACTTTCCCTTAGGCCACCACATGGCCTATCATTTGTGGTGACTGCGGCCCCATGCTGCACAACTCATCACTTTAAAAATTGGTGAAATTTTAAATAATCAGACAAGAAACTTTAAAATAAACTAGTGATATTATTCACATTCTGATTCTGCACAAGATTCTCTTGGGTTCCGTGAAGAATATTTCATCAAAATATGGCAGTTTAGAGAATATTTAGGCTTGTACAGGAAGCCCATGAAAAATGATGACGGTAAAACGACCATCAATTTTAAGCAAGAGAAAAGAGAATATTCCAGGTGACCAATGATATATTCTAGTGCAACGACCTCCCGACCATCAAATTTAATTGAGTCATCTATTGATTTCAGCCTGTGTCAACAGGTTCTAAATTTTTCTTTACCTCCTCACAGTTGAAGTTTTCATTTTTGCACTTGATCTTTAAACACTCATAATTTGTGCTTAGGACCTCCAATTTGTGAGCAATTTTTTTTTGATTTGGTGTAGAATTTTGTGCTCTTCACAATGGTGCAACAATTTTTTATTATTAGTATGAATGCTTGATCTAGACCTACATAAACATGAGTAAAAAACACAAGGTTAGTCCATAAAAAAGTCAAACAATCATTCCCCATAAGATCCATTCAAATGAAATGAACAAGAAATAGGAAAATAATTCAAATGAAAACTATCAAATCTTATTCAAAACAATCAAACCACTATCCCATGGGGGAATTGGTGCCAATTTGATGTGGAAATTGGCCCTTTCCCAACTCCTATGATGCAAGATTGATGTGTGATGAAGAGTGTTGATGAGTGATCCACTTTGTTGATGAAGATTGAGTGCTCCAAGCTAAAAACCTGCATAACCTAGCTAGGATTCAATGATAATAGATGAGGATTGCTAATGATTTGAGCATGGTAACTTTACTCAAATTGTGGATGGATAAAATGAAGGATGGGCTCTTCATTTATAGAATGCTAAGATGGATGAATGCCAAAAATGAAGCAATGTGGGACTAACATTCAACCAATGGCAAGGTGCCACTTGTCAACATTTGATAGGATGAAGGTTGAGCACATTTTGATCCATGTGCAAGTTTGAAATTTGAATTTTGATGAGATGACATGTTTAGGGGGATGAAAGATGAGTTAAATGCCAAGTGGGAGACATGTAAGAGCTTTAAATGCTTTGTTGGATGGACAAGTCAATTTGGGGGGAGATTTCAAATTTGAGGAATATTCCATCTTTGTTACCTTTTGAATGAAAATAGAGAACTATTAAATCAAATAAATGATTTAATTGTGCAAATTGCAAAATCTAGAGGATTTGATGGATTAAGATTATCATTGCTCATGATTTGATTAATTTAAATGATCTTAGTTGATTTGACCATTTTGACTTAGATTTTAGGATTTAAATAACTCAAAATGAGAAAAGAATGATTTAGACTTAGTTAAATAAATATTTTTGATTTATTTAACCAAAGGGGGTGATGTTAGATTAAATTAGATAAATGTTTGATTTATTTAATTTAATTAGATGAACTTTGAGATTTAATCAAATAATATGGATTATTTAATTAAATCAAAGATAGGAAGATGAAGTGACCTAGCTAATTACACAGAGACAATGATTTAATTAAATCAAGGTATTTATTTAATTTAAAGGAGAATTATGATGAATTTAATCAAATAAGGCTATTTGATTAAATGGTTAGATAGAGGGATAATTCAGGATGAGGCGATGTTAGTAGATCAGGATCGAGTGTGCGATATCAATTTGTATATTTTTGATGTCTACAATTAGTGTCTAAATTTTCTAGAAATTGCAGATTCTCACAGGTGTTTTTGCATCATTCTCATTTTGGAAACTTCAGGGGCTCCATTCTCACTCCTACAATAACATTTTTTGGGGTAGTTTTTTTGAAAGTGCATAATTTTTCATATAATTTTCAATGGTATGATCAGATTGATCTCATTTTGTACCAAAATTTTTACTTGATTATGTGGCCTAATTTTGGAATTTACATGTACCAACATCAAGACCACTTCGCTATTTTTGGCAAGTGGCATTTGTAAATGCACTAATCATAAAGTTCCAAGCTCATATATTTCTAGGGCGTTCTTTGATTGAGTGAATTTTGGGGGGTTTATTCTTGTGGTTGTGGTTGCATTCCTCTTGATTTGTGCTCTTTCCTTCTTATTTCATCATGGATCCATCTACAATTCCACTTCTAACACCTTAAAACTATCCTAAATGGAAATATGAAATGAAAAAGTTGCTAAGAGTAAAAGATTGTATAGGATAGTTCATTGGATTGATGGTGAACTGTAAGATGATGAAGCTAAAAAGAATAAGTGGTTGAATAGTTATGAAGAAGCCATTAGATATTGGTGCTTGTATGTCTTTCTTGAGTTGTTTCACATTGAGAACTTGGATACACCTATGGCTATATGGACTACATTGTCAAACTTATTTAGGAAAACAGATGAAATTCAAGGACATTTGTTGGAGAATGAATTAATAAGTCTCAATCCATGTAATTTTGACAACATAGAGGACTTCATCACCAAATTCAAGTCACTTAGAACATAATTGAAGGATTTTAAAATTGAGAAATTAGATACACAATTGGTGTTAAGTGTTATTTCAAAGCTAGGACTTGAATATTTAGTGTCTGTGACTAATTTCTATGCTACAAAGAATTCCTTTG